>OX375880.1:90469992-91069992 GCA_947359465.1 Metellina segmentata | reverse complement strand
TTAGTTTCAAAGACATCTGCATTGCTGTCCAGAAGTTGACCCACATAGCACTTAAATAGCATAATTAACTTAGTTTCAGGGCATTAATTTCAAAGCTAAGCAGGTCAATTTTCTGGAAAGGACTGAAATAAACAGAACGAGCCAAGATTTGATTTCGGTAGGTACTACAAAGCTGGCCGGTATTAATCAAAATCTAGACGTCAAAATATTTTTTTTTAAATTTCACTAAAAGCCTTATAACAAATCCTACGATTATTTCAGTTATAAGGACAGCATAAGAGTAAAAAGTGACTCATCTCAATTGATACGAGTACAGATATTTTAAAGTTATTGTTTAGTCCATATGCTTATAACAATACAATACCAGTTTCAATGGCACAAAAATATTTAAGCATTTTTAGTTTTATCTCCGTAACGTTATCAAAATAAGAAATCAACGCTTTCGGGTGGATTTGGGTCCCCAGAGTCTCTATGACTACGAAATTGGAACTTAACACAGATAATTCGTAAATGGCAAAACAAAATCAGAATTCCTAAGAAACATCTGATTCCAACTGGAACATAAAATTCAGTTTCGTGTATATAATAGAACATCTATAGAGCAATGCTCCAGTTACATATTCAGCCTCTGTTGCCGTTGAAAAAATGGATCTTGTCCTATTTTCAATAGAGAATGGGTGAAAAAATGTATTCAGGTTTGTCACATTTCGAACTTAATGACAATCTGGACTCGTTGCTGAAAAGATCTATACAAGTAAACGACCGATATCTGCCGCTAACATAAACCTAAATAATCACCACAAGCTAATAACTAACATAAACCAACATAAGACCTAAATGAAGTTACGTCATCCCCCAAGAGTTCCCCCACTTAAAATAAACGAGCCATGTTTCCTTAACAACCACCACTGTCCAGATATGGTGTCGGAATCATTTCTCGTGAGAGACAGATAGTATAAACAGCTTAGTAAACCTTGCACATTGCAATTTAGCTGCCTATTGTACACTTCAATAACCAGACACCATTTACCAGATCTTTTGAGGAAATAGTATTCATCCTCAAAACTTGAATCGGGATGACTGATAAATTACTGTCCACATGTGCAAGGTGCTTCCACGCCCTCCTTTATTGCACCCTCTAAGTGTCTCACAGTTCCATTTGAAACAAAACGAATGTATTCCTCTAAAACATTTCTTTTTCAGCCAGAATCTAAAATTCAGTTTTGCATTTTGAAAAGAACGTACAATCCGTTTAGTAAATTCTGTACATCGAAATGTTGCTGCCCATTGTACACCTCAACAAAGCACACTACGTTTACCAGAACATTATAGATGGATATTCATTCTGGAAATTCGCGGAATCCTTTTGAAAAGGGACAGGTAAATGACTGCCACATGTGTAAAATTCTTCCACACCTTCCTTTATTGCACCTCTCTGTTATGGCCCACGGATCCACACCAAACTCACTCATTTAAAACGCCTTCAGGCAAACTGGACGGAACAGAAAGCTGATAAAAGACGATGAGGACATCGCAATCAATCAGGCTCGTTGAATGGCAAGAAGTGATCGACAAACATAACCAGGAGCCAGACGTATTTCTCCCGAGGGGCACGGGAAGTGGGTGTTTTCGCCACCTCAATGAGGGGTGAGGGGTAATAAAATAGAACCTCATTACGAGATTTACAGCTACTGGGCATTGACAAGTGGGTCAGCCAGAACTCAATTTAGCGCCGTTGGGCAAATTCGTCAGTCTTACCACCGTGTCCTTTGTTGAGATGGAAGTGCCTGAAGTCTACAAGCGATTATCGGAATGTTTATCACTCACAGGGTAGCGTGGTTGTAAATTAGACCTCGGATGCTCTGCAAGGGGTCCCTGGTTATTTCGCTAATGAGCTGTAATGTATGGGCTTGATGGTTTGGAACCCTGGTGATACAGATGACAAAGATCTGCAAAACTCAACTCATTTAGTACGGTGAATTGAGTGAGCTTATCAGATGGATTTATGGTACATTTTTATTGCCCTTTACTTTGACGCTTACTGATCAGATGCTATATTACTAGAGGGTTATTTCTTAACTGCGTCGCCAACTTGGATATTAATAGGGGTTCCAAGTAGAAGACCCCAGTTACGCTTTGCATGTATCAGTGTTTCCGGAACAATTTATTTTGTTACTTAGCAATCTCTTTGTGTTATGTCATTCACACACAACCATTAACATATTTGCGGGTGGAGGATAAGGAATTTGGTACTCTAGGGATTGGTATCCCTATCATTTTAATAGGTTTAGAACATCGTTGTAATAGAGGTGTTTTTTTTTAATTTCTCTTATACCTTCCATAGATTTTTAAGAACATTTAAGTAAACTTTCGTAAGCAGTCACTCATTTTATCTGTACTACATTTACAAAGAGTGGTCAGATTGGAGCCACATTGCACAAAAGGTATCTTCATAGTTTAGTAAAAACGGATTGCGACTATGACAGTTTGTGAAACCAACTGTGCTGACAACTATTTATTAAAACTTTCTTAACATAAGCATGTCATCAAAAACACATAGAATTGATTCTAAAAAATTAACGCAAAAAAATTGCGTTAAATAATTGAAATGTAAAATTGTTGCAATTTGTAAGGTGACTCTAGTTATATGATAACCCACTCTCTGAGCATAGCTTTCTTCCACTTACTTCTTGTTTCCACTTCATTATAAAACTGTAATTAAATGTTGCATAAAAAAAATATTAAAAATGCATCGAATCTACAAAATTGTCGAACCGTGGTTCAAAAAGACAAGTTGTCCTCTGGATTCTTCCCGAACCGTAGCCAATAGCCTTGCTCCAGCGCGATGTCGATTCAACAACTACCATGGAATCTACAACGGTAAAAAATCCTTAAACGGATGTATTAAACAATTATGCAGCATTTCCAAATTAAAATATACCATTATAAGCCTCTAAAGAATATTATATTTAATGCGTAAAAAAAAAAAAAACTATTTTTAGAGAAATTATTTTAATTTGCATGTATATACTGAAAGGTATTCTTGGAATGATTTATTGATCTTTTTACTATTTTTTCAAATCTGTGGACAAGGAAAATAACTGGTTAAGTCAAAATTTGGCAAAATTGAGATAAGTGTGTCTACTGGAGGGTTTGTAATGGAGCTTTACGCGTTGTGGGGAAATGGGTAAATAATGTGTATGAAAAAAGAGTAACAAAGAATACAATCAAAATAAATTATTACAAAAGCCTGATTTAAAGGAAAATGGCAATTCTTAAAATTGTCAATTTCAGAATTAGGTGTAATCACATTGTTTGATTTATTCGCATTTCATTCTTTATATTGCCAGGTGGTTTTACTTCCTTCATTGCCAAAGAAGAGTAGTTTACGACCAAAACTCTGCGACCATATTCAAAGCAATCAATTTCAATGTCATATAACCAGGGCTTAATAAGATTATTGATATAACGTTCTCAATAATAATCAATAGGATTAGGATTTTAATGGTCTTAGCATTGCACGAAAATGTTCCATTAATATCGCATTTAAACACTCACAAACTACATAAAATGCTGTAAAAACATACCCACAAAGTTGCATATATTTTTATAACTATTTTCGCATAGCTCTTACAAAAGAATGCTGCACCAAACACAGACAAAGATGGAAACATTCCTTATGATAAAAATGCTCTTAAATGTAATTTAACTTCTTACAATTTCTCGAAACATCTGTTAGTCAAACTTGTTTTTTAAAAAATACCCCTAAAAGTAAAAATACAAAAGACGTGCAATTTAAATTTTTCCTGACAGTTCCGGTGTCCAATTGCAATTTTGTATACAAAAATTTAATTATATACTTTTAATTTACCAATGTAAACGGTAAATTTTTATCCTGTTCAGAATTTCAAGGCAACATAAATACTTTAAACAGTACTAATTTTTTTAATTTAACCTGAGTTAAAAGATGTTATCAATAACGAAGTCAACTGAACCAGTTAATTTATTAAAAAGATATATCTCGAAATTTTAATCGAGAAACAGTACATAAATTCCATGAGCATTCCAATGAATAAATATGGAAGCCCAAACAAAAATGTTATTCAAATCAATATTTTCCTAGTTTGTTGCAGGATATTTCCCTTCATGACTGATCCAAGCCATCCTCAATAGCCCGTTATGTTGCTCTTGTAGAACGTTAATTCAACTACCTACCTATAGTAGTTGCTACTCTATGATGTATACCCGAAATAAAAAAGAAGTTCACGGTTTAAAGAATTTGTTCTCTATGGGCTCCTTGGGTGGTCTGTCACGGGTCAGAAACTAACAAAATACTTTGTCCTTTATACCTCCAGTACACATTTGAAATCACCCACCTGTATACTGAAGTCACGGATTTCAATTACTGAATCTGTGTTAGATTAGCTTGCATATGCAACTCTCTCCCACCATCCCTTTGACCATGAATCTGAATCTCGATTCTCACAAGCAAATACCTAAGCTTTTCAGAACCATTGATGCATGCATAACTGCACATACATACCAAACTTTCACACCGTGGCGTTCAAACACGTTTTCTTTGTTGGATTACTTGCCCGTGTGTGGCACCGACTCATGTTACCGATTTCAATAACAGACCACCTAGGTATGCAACGGGAATGGTCTCCGGGGTCGGGGGACATAAACCCTTGTCGGGGAATCAAAAAGAAGTAAAGAACTTTACCCTATGGCCGAATCCGTATCGTTTTAAATTTAGACGCATGTAGTTCAGGTGTATTGAGCGCTTCGGATTGTCCTCTGAAATTGTCTGCGAGAGTTAACAGGAGCAATCGAATGGCTGTCATGGCTTTGGAAGAGTCGTTAACGTCGCATCAATCATCGGGATACTGTGCTTAGCGTTGAGAGTGCTTTTAGTTTACCCCTTTTTCTAAGAAATTGAAGCGACGTTTTCTTTTATCATTGACGAGTCAGATTTCGTAGTTTGGGCATGAAATGCTTTTTGAAAGTGCAACAAAAGATCGGTTGGATATAGAGCGTCTTTCACACCGAAAATCCGAAAGGAATGTGTAATTGAATCCCACGGCAATCGGAAGATTCCATAGGATGACCATTACAACCTAGTATTCTGACTGTATGCTGTACTTATACTAATGTGTACGCATTCAAGATTTCTTTCGCACATTACTATTGTACTTGATCAATATTTCTTTCGCTCACTACTGCAGTACTTTTCAATACATAATTCACTACAATAAATCAATTTTTCTTTCGCACATTACTACAGTAAATCGATTTTTCTTTCGCACATTACTACAGTAAATCGATTTTTCTTTCACACATTACTACATTACGTATTGAATATTTCTTTTTGTATTCATACAATACTTAGTGAATATTTCATTCGTACATTACTACATTACTTGTTCAATATTTCTTCATCCCATTACTACACAGTACTTACTTCAATCTTTCTTTCTCACATTACTACAGTACTTACTTCAATATCTCTTTCGAATATAACAACAGTATTATTCAATATCTCTTTTCCACATTATTCCTGTAACGCCCAATGAAGCCTAGAAATCCAACAGCCAATGTAGTAAAAAATTGTAACTATCAACTGAATCAAGACTTGTTAAAAATAAAGTTTATTCGTGACACTAATCTGAAGGCGCGTTCCCACGAATCATGTTTGATTGAGTTGATCTTCAAAAATTGAATAAAAATTATAGTGAGAAAATTTTTTTCAATAGAGTTAATAAGCTTTTTTAAAGATTAAGAAAAGTTTGATCCTTTCAAACTTTATCGTATAAATGACGAGTCATTTGCAATTTGCTTTCAAGTTGAAACATGTCTTAAAGATACGATCTCACGAATCAAGTTTAATTGACCGATTATAGTTGATCAACAAAAGTTGAATGAAAACTATAGTGAGAACCTTTGTTTCAATAGAGTTTATCTACTTTTTAGTGGATCAATAAAATTTTGCCCCATTCAAACTTTATCGTTCAAGTGATGAGTCACCCGCCATCTGCTTTCGAGTTATTTCCACGCAAACGATCTGTCGTGGTTTATTTTATTCGAGAAACAAAACTATACTCTGTTTCACCTTAACTTGTCAGTAGAGTAAAGGCTACGTTGACCGCATCACAGCCGTTGTCGTAGAAACTAGGGTTACAATGTCAGAAGAAGTCAGCTATAAGCGAGGAAATTCGCCCTTTTTGGCAAGGAGAGATAAAATGCACGTGGAAATTCTATACGTTTCACAGATCTTTAATTTCTAATGGCTCTTGCATTACATTTGTTAATTAAACAAAAAGCTACTCTATGTTAATATAAATGCGTTTTGATTTTTCTAAATGAGTATTATTTTTAGTTATTTAAAAATATATATATTTAAAATTTTTTTACAATAAATGTTGTTTAAAAAAACAGTCTATTTAAAGATGTGATGAACCATAAAATTCATTTTTTGAATTTACTTACCTGAAATCTAAACACCTTGATTAATACTTCTTTTTTCAATTTTAATAATTTTATTAAAGGAAATTAATCCAATTTAATTACTCCTTTGGTCTTACATTTGGTTGGACAAGGTAGGGGAGAGTGCGTCGTCTGCTAAAATATGTGTTTTTCTTAACAGCAAAATATAGTCTCCAAATTAAATCAAATTTATTCTGATATTAAAGAAAGTAAATAACAAATAAAAATACATATAACATAGAGGATATAAAATACATTCACAATAAATAAATAGAATATAAAAAATACAAATATAGTGAATACACATACAATAATAAAAAAAATGAAACCATTTTAAAAATTAGAGTTAAAAAAAATAAACCTTATATGTGTGAAACATATTCTGAAACTCGCGGAACGGTGTCGGGTTGATTAGTAGTAAATTATTAATTTTATGAATAATTTAAAATAGT
This sequence comes from Metellina segmentata, assembly GCA_947359465.1. Classification (NCBI taxonomy): domain Eukaryota; kingdom Metazoa; phylum Arthropoda; class Arachnida; order Araneae; family Tetragnathidae; genus Metellina; species Metellina segmentata. Next base: position 91,063,057 of record OX375880.1, on the reverse strand, counting down.
TTACAAGAAAGTGTACAGAAGAAACCAATCTCTTTCATGAATAGTAGTTACAATGAGAAAACTATATTTACGTTTTACTTATTCATCACATGCATTTATACATCATCAATATATGTAAAACATAGCAAACATCATAACAAATCTATTTACATTATAATATACTTATTCATCACATGAATTTACACATCATCATCACTTAACATTTCCGAATCGCTATCAGACTCACTATTAAAAGAAATTACCAAGTTCTTACTTTCCCAAATATCATCCACAAGTCCATCTACTTCCCACATGTATTTCTCTTTTTCAGTAACATGGTTTATGCAGTTTTTCCAATTTTGTACAGAGACCTTTTCAATCCCTTGGATGACTAAATCCTTCACATCGTTCAGTTTAAAAGTCTTGTTTTCCCTGGCAACGTGTCCTTTTACTTGACTCCATATCATTTCAATGGGATTAAGCTCACAGTGATACGGGGGAAGTCTCAAAACCTTATGTCCAAATTTTTCGGCAATTTCTTCAACTCTGTATTTATCAAACATATGTTTGATTTCGCTAACTTTTTTCAACAGTTCAATCTTGATCATGTCCTGGTTCCACGTAATGTTTTTCAACGATAGCCATTCTTGAATTGCACTTTTTTTCCAAGATGTCGTCGGAATTTTTTCTTTCTTCACCGAGTGATAGGGGGCATTGTCCATCACTACAAAGCTGTTTCGTTTCAATTTAGGCATGATATCTTCAAACCACTTCTCAAAATGGTTACCATCCATTTCTTCGTGGTAGTCACCGGATTTTTTTCCTACAAAAATGTCAGCCGCATCAGGTACAAATCCTTCATCACTTCCGATATGGGTAATGATGAGTCTTCTTCCTTTTCCTTTTGGTGCAGCCAAGCCTGTTGTCAAACTTGAAGAGGAAGCTTCATTGGTGCTTTTGATGTTTTTGTCTTGCCATACTCGACTTTGTGAGTGTCCTTCATTCACCCATGTTTCATCTAAATAATAGATTGAAGCATTTTCATTCTTCAGTTCTCTAATTTTTCGTAAATAATTTCTTCGCCATAAAATTATGTCGTGTCTTTCTAAAAGCATAGCCTGCCTTTTTCGCTTTTCAAAGGAAAATCCCAAATCTTTCAGTATCCTGTACAGTGTACTTCGGCTAATGTTTGTCGAAAAAATATCCTTATCATTGTTAATTTCATTTAGAACTTTGTCCAATGTAGGAATTTCATTTCGACGAAAACAATCATGAATTTTTCGTCGGATGCACGATAAAGTAAAGTTGTCATATTTCATCATTCTTGTTCTTTTTCCAACGGCATAAGGTCGTTTTTTTCCTGGAGTACTCAAAGGACTTGTCGTCTTCTTTTCTTTTTTCAAACGAAAAACAGTTCTTTTGGAAACACCAGTTAGTTGAGACACCTTTCCGACGATTTGGTTAATGGAATCACTATGGTTTTCTTCTCGAAGTCTAGAATAAACATTCAATATGTTCCTGCGAGCTCCACTACCAATTGATTTTCCTTGCTTTGATGGCGTATACAGCTTGGATGGTGACGTTCCTTTTTCAGCCATGTTCAGAGTATCAAACACACTCCAATAAAATAGCACAAGAGAGATATGAACGTAAATACACACGCTAGCAAAGACGCAGAGCGAAATGGCGCAGACTTGGCCGGAAAGCGTATTTAGCTCGCCAGAAATGTTACCATGGAAACCGGTTTAGAATTCCGTTTCGGATATATTCATTCGCTTCGGTCAAAAAAAAATGCTTTTTACAAATAAATAACCGATTATAAAGGTTCAAAAATCACTCCTTCATTGTAGGACAATTTTTACACGTTTATATGCATTTTCTTTATTTTAAATTCCAAATCAAGTTGGAATTATTTTTCATGCGGATGAACATCATTTCTGCCTTTCCCAATACTGACAAGTTAAGGTGAAACAGAGTATAAAGTACTATTTTATTATCAAGGCCAAGTTTGTATCTTCGCGATCGTTAAAGACAGAGTGAAAATTTCAAAGGATTTGAAATCTCCGTAAAATTTTACACCAGTTCGATACCTTAAATGTGATTTTCTATAAATAAATAATTTTTCAATTGTAACTTTTATACTTTCGCTTATTAAACTGTTGATCAGTTTCTAATGAAATGTGTGAACAAAAACTGATTCAAGTCGTATTCAACTTTTATCGATCAACTATAATCGGTCAATTAAACTTGATTCGTGGGAACGCGCATTTAAGACGTGTCAACTACGGTTGACAGTCAGTATCGCTTTCAACTGCTGACACCACACGCGCATGTGTTTTGTTTTTAGATATCAAATAGTTAAATTTAAAATAGTTAATATACAAAATAGTTAATTATATAACATAGTAAATATATAACATAATTAATAATATAAAATAATGAGCCTCAAGTGGTCTGAAAGTGTAAAGCTAACATTTTTAGAACGGCATCATGAACATGATTGTCTTTGGAACCAACGACTGAATAAATATAAAAATAAAGATGCAAAATAAATACTCTGGGTTCTATTGTCAAAGAAATGGAAATTGCTCGTCTTACTATTGCTGATCTGAAGAGCAAAATTAAGTCGAACAAGAAGTCATTCCCAGCACCTTGAAACTCGTTTTTAAAAATATGACTTCAGCTTTGCCTCAAAGAAAAGGGTGGACCTTTTGAATATTTATTGTACAATGTAAGTTAAAAATCCTTTCCTACATTAAGTTAAAAGTTCTTTTCACCATTAGCATAAAAATAATTGTTTTAAAGTTTGCTGCTTTTGTATAATAAATTCACGCATCGTCACTACGAGGACTACGGGACCTTTTGACACACTCTGTATCTGTTAGATCTTTAGTGCAAGGTAATGCATTAAACTGCGCAAACCTCTTTGGATCAACGTATATCTGTGAATAAACTTTTTCACTGGTGAATAATAAGAAACAAAGCATTAAACGCAAACCACTTGATTACTGAAAATTCATAATAAATTTTTCTTGACTACTGTGAAAATAGAACCAGATATTAAAACAATGCAATGGTCACTCATAAAATTAAATAAGGAATTTCATTTTATGAGTGACCATTGCATTGTTTTAATATCTGGTTCTATTTTCACAGTAGTCAAGAAAAATTTATTATGAATATTCATTAATTAAGCGGTTTACGTTTTATCTTATCCTTCCTTTTTAGGTTTATTATCTTTCCTTTTTAGGTAATTGGTGTAATTTTTTAGTTAACGTCGTACTAGAACAACACAACGGGCTATTGACGATGGTCCGGAATCAGTCCCTTAAGGGAAAGATTCGAGGACAACACCTCGTAATTTTGAACCACGGTCAGATGACGAAGCAACACCTGAGCTGGCACCCCACTCTCCAAACTTCCACGCCAACCCAACGTGAGGACTTTCGGCCACGACAGATTTAAGGTGCACCAGCCGCCTCTACACCATACGTTTACAAACATCCATGCCCGGACCCGGATTCGAACCAGGAACCTTCCGATCTAGAGGCTAACACCTTAACTTTCCTTTTTAGGAAACAATGTAAAGTATGCCTAATATAAATAACAATAATAATTTTCGCGGCTTTTGGGGGTGACCCTCCATAGATCACATTGAGTCTATGTGGTCCTCGGTTTTAACAATTATGTACAGCTCTTGTAGGTAGTTAATTAACGTCGCATTGGAGCAACACAACTGGCTATAGGAGACTTTCCGGGATCAATGCTAAAGGGAAAATTCCAAGGATAACGCCTCGTAATTTTCAACCCCTGTCAGACGACGACAACAACCCTGAGCAATCACCCCATTCTCCAAACTTCAACACCACGTCAACGCGAGAACATTTAAGACCACGACCGATTTAACGTGCACCAGCCCCCCTCTACACGGGGCTGCTTTCAGCCCGGTTGGAAGTGTGCCGGAGGGTTGCGACTTTCAATCCAACCATAGACCGTAGTGTACAAAGCCAGCTGGTGCAAATTAAATCTGTCATGGCCTCAAATTACCTAACGTTGGCTTGGTGTGGAAGTTTGGAGAGTGGGGTGCATGCTCAGGTGTTATCTCGCCATCTGACCCTGTTCGAAATTAAGGGATTTTGTTCTTGGATCGTTCCCTTGGGGGATTGATCCCGGACGATCGCCAATAGCCCATTGTATTACTCCAGTTCGACGTTAATTAAAATATCTACCTACCATCCCCCTCTATATGACTGTCTTTGACTGAATCCAACTTACAAACCTCCAGTTGTAAATCCGTTGCTCTGCGGTGTTGCTCGTCATCAGACCGTGTTTCAAAATTACGTGGTGTTGTCCTCGGTTCTCGAGACTGATCCCGGACGCATATTAACAACCTTTACCTGGAATAGAAGACATGGGGAAATTGTAAGCCTGCTGATTCGTTGGTTTCAAACTGTCGACTATGACGTCACTACGTGACATCATCATTAATGGCGATGCTTCACGTGGACTTTGTCATTACTCATTACTCGGTAGTTTTTACTTGAACTGGAAGCCGGTGGCAAAACCTCTGTAACATAAATAACCAATCTATACAACAGATCCCCAGTAATAACGAAAAACTACCCTGTTTCCACCTTCTTTTCTGTTCAAGGTCCCAAGTGTCCTTTAAAGTTCGAAAATGGATTATTTTTTAATCATGCGTGTAGAATCTATACTGGAATTAAAACTAAACACAAAACATTTACGATCAAATTACGAGTACATGGCACAAGCCGTTGAACTGTCGCTTGGCTATCGCTTTCTTTTTTATTTGTATTCTATTTTCGGTCGAAGCAGTTTCAACTTTTTTTTCTCGCAAACATTGCAAGTAAATTGTGATACTTTTCACACATGCGGAGTGCGCGCTATGGGTGAGTGACGTCATAGATCTCGGAGAGAAATAGCAACGAATCAGTGGGCTTAAAATTTCCCCATGTCTTCTATTCCAGGCAAAGGTTGGTAATATGCATCCCGGACCGTCGTCAATAGCCCGTTATGTCGCTCTAGTACGACGTTAACTAAAATTACCATTACCGTTGCTCTGCAAACTGAGCTACCGTGGCATCCTGGCTTAGAGCTATTGTTATGAATAAATATTAGTGTCAATGAACTTGGCATTTTTATGAGCCACGTTAATCAAGTGACCAAGTGAAAAACACCCACAACCACGAAAAATGGCCTTCGTGTAAATTATTAAAATTCAGTTTCCATTACTCAGATGTGAACGCGCGCTAAAAACAACGATAAAATTTAATTTACGTCAATGTTTTTTAAATTCTATTTTCGCCGTATCCGCTTTCGTGGTTAGAAGACGGCGGGAAATAATTCCATTAATTGAAGAAGCTTAAAAAGAGACTTTTTGTCGGTTTTCGCGCTATTTTGCCGAGAAAAATTATCTCCATTTAAAAAAAGAAGAATGCATCGAAGAAAACAGAGTGATGTATTAAAAGCAAAATTTGAGGAAGTTTACCGAAGGGACAAAAAAGGTATATATAAGCCTTGAAAATTATAATAGATTAAGTGTTTTTTCACACATCGATTAAAAAAGCTTTCACAATTACGCTTTTTCTCTCGATTTTTTTCCAATCCGGAAGGTAAAGCTTATTTCCTTCCTTGAATTGTATTAAGCTGAGATATTGACAAAAGGATACATCTTAAAGGCAAATATTTTTTAATAAAAAGATATTTCTCTTTTATTTCACGCAGCTGCACATAAATTTAATTATGATTATTTTGCTTAAAAAATAATCCTGCGCGTAATTGAAATAATTTTGGAAACGTATTTCAAATCGTTTTTCATTTTAATTATAATTTCATCCGAGTGGTGGAATTTTAATTCTTTTTTGTTATTTATTTTTTCTGTGTGTATCCATCATTTATTTCTTTAATCGGGATTAAGTGAACGCATTTCCATTTCATTTCGATTTCGGGATAATTATTCTTTATTTCAGATTTTTATCCAGATTTTTTAATGACGTTTTTCTTATGAATCAATATGTTGCCTTAATACCATCTGATTATTCCCTTTCCCCTGGTCTCACAATCAGAGGGAAAAGTTTCCTTCGATTTAGCAATTTTTTGTTCAATCTGTGTAAATGGTTTAATATAAACTGATGGAATAATAAAATATTTTTTCAAACAAATAATGAAGTATCCAGTTGCAAGTTCTCTTGGTCAATATGGCTCTTGGATGGTTCTTGGCAATATGGATCTTGGATGGTTCTTGGTCAATATGGCTCTTGGATGGCTTGGTCAATATGGCTCTTGGATAGCTCTTATCTTGGTTAATATGGTTCGATGGATCAGAGGCATTTTCCGTCAATCAAAATGTAGGTGGCGGTAGTGTTTCCGTAGTTTCTCCGGACGTGATGTCACTTGCTTTGTTTTACGAATACAATTTTCGCACTCCGTCAATAATTATTCCAAAGATTGAATTCTGAATTGATATCGTCTGCTTAGAGCAGAAACCCAGTAACTGACATTTTTCTGGGGACAGTAAATGCTCATATTCTAGATCATTACATATATGATATGACATTATCATATATATATATATATATATATATATATATATATATATATATATATATATATATACTTTAAAACAAAATTTCCTTCTTTAAATGAAAATTTTTTTTTCTTTGATTTGGCAATTTTTTGTTTAATCTATGTAAATGGTTTTTAAAAAAAAACTGATGGAATAATAAAAAAAAATTTCATACAAATAATGAAATATTCAGTTGCAAATTCTTTTGTTCAATATGTCTCTTGGAGGATTCTTGATCAGTCTTGGATGGCTTGGTCGATATGGTTCGATAGATGAGTCATTTTCTGTTAATCTAAATGTAGGTGGCGGTAGAGTTTCCGTAGTTTCTCCGAACGTGATGTCACTTGCTTTGTTTTACAAATACAATTTTCAGCACTTCGTCAATGAGAATTCCAAAAATTAAATTCGAAATTGATATCGTCTGCTTAGAGCAGAAACTCATTAACTGACATTTTTCTGAAGACAGTAAATGCTAATTTTCTAGATGATGCGAATTACTTTATCATATTTATAATCCTTAAAAAATATTTTCCTTTTTTTAATTTTTTTCTTTGATTTAGCAATTTTTTGTTCAATTTGTGTAAATTGTTTAATATAAATTGATGCAATAATAAAAAAAGTTTCAAACAAATAACTTAGTTTTCAGTTGCAAGTTCTCTTGTTCAATATGGCTCTCTTGGATGATTCTTGGTCAGTCTTGGATGATACTTGGTCAGTCTTGGATGGCTTGGTCAATATGGCTCTTGGTCATTATGGTTCGATAAATGAGAGACATTTTCTGTCTATCTAAATGTATGTGGCGGTAGAGTTTCCGTAGTTTCTCCGAACGTGATGTCACTTGCTTTGTTTTACGAATACAATTTCATCACTTCGTCAATAAGAATTCCAAAGATTGAATTCCGAATAGATATCGTCTGCTTAGAGCAGAAACCTACTAGCTAACATTTTTCTCTGAAGACAGTAAATGCTCATTTTCTAGATGACGAGGATTACAATATCATATTTATAATCTCCTAAAAAGTAAATCATATTATTAAAATAGTAAAATTTTGGTCTTTAAGGTCGAATGTTAAATACGACGTATTTAAACATTCTGCCTCAAAGCAGTATATATACCCACGTAATTATTTTGCGGGCATATATTGCTAAATAACTTTATTGCAAATTATTTACGAAATCGTCTGATTTTTAAAAGGAGGTCTGATTAAAAAAATATTTACACATAACGCATCATAATTGCACCACAAATTTTTAAATTCCATTAAATCAATGATTTTTTTTTAGATCAAAATCTATATTCCTCAACCCGAATGGCTCAAAATTACGAGGTGCCATCCGTGGATCTTTCCCTTTTGGGATTGATCCCGCACCCCGTCGCCAGTAGTCCATTGTGTTACTTCAAACCAAAGTAAATCCAACTACCTACCTACTTCAAACCGAATATTTTGAGGGTCGTGACCCTGGAAAGTCAAACGATCTTTCTCTCCATCTCACCACCCTTTCATTTCACAATTGGTTAACATTGTCTGTCTTGTGTTTGGCGCAGCTTGATCAAATATGGCTCTGGCTCCCTCAAACCCAAAACCAAACATCGAACCAAAATGTCATCAGGGGATGAGTAAAATCAGGATTGCAGGGGTTCGAATGCACTCTACAGCATTAGGGTCGGTGTTGTATAGTGAATTTTAGAATATTAATTCCACAATACATTGTGGAATGTAAACAGGTCGAAGCCCCACAACGGCGGCGATGCATATTTTAGTCTGACCGAACCCTGACAGTTCGAGACATCTTTAGCCATCGCAACAATAAGAAAACATCTCCCTTACATACCGTTACAATAATACACACATCCTCCCACATTTTATTAACGCAATTTCCACTACATTTTTGGCTGGATCCAGGTGCGCCTGAAAGCCGAATCCTCTTGATAACGCCTAAAAAATCATCCAAAGAAACCCACACATCTTTCTAAAACTCCGGTCCAACCCACCGCCAGTTCCCAACCACCCTTAGCTCATTCCCTCATTCATTTTATTCACCCCCGAGAAAGAAAATGGGGAAAAAACGCAGCATTCCTACGATGAAAGATGCACTTGAAGTGATTCCACAATGGGTCATTGTAAATAAGTTCGGTCGGGGTTTGGTGCGAAGAAAGAGATCTTGGAGTGTTTTGGTGGGCCGGATAACATAATATCGGACAATTGGCTTGGTGGAGGAAGTATATTGTGTCGGGGAATATTGGTGAGACTGTGCCTCTTGAAGAGGTTCGAGTTGTCCCGCAGCATCGGTTCTGTTTCAAATACTGTCGATGTTTCTTGGATCGCGAAATGGTGAACAAATAGCTCCGAGGCAGGAAAATTATTCAGAAAAAATATCGAGGTTAGCCAAGTTTTTTTATCCTGGATTCCTATTCTTTTTGAATCGCTTTTATGCTCAATGAAGATTTTGACTATCGGTTTCTTTCGATTGTTTTAGATCAGATATACACAGACAGCGACCCTTCTCACCATGAGCTATTTTATTTTGAACGAGTCACACGATATGTAATTCAGGTTACAACTAGGGTAACTATGGTTAAACTAGGGTTTGAATATGCTATGAAAGTTGTGGTTTCAACAATTAAGTTTATAAAATGCTTTTATTATCTTTCTTGGTGTAACAATGTAATAAATATAACTAAATAATATGATGGATAACACTTTGACGGCCCTCTCATAAGTCAGTGTGAATTTATGTAACCCTTGTATACATGAACAAATCTGTGCATCCCTGTTTTAGATGTACCCCAGTGGGATGGCTCAGGATGGACAACTGTGTTGGCGACTCCGACAGTTAATATCCAAAGGATCGGTAAATCAGAAGTATTTATTTAAAAAGTTAATGTTTTTTTCAAGTTTGATTGTTTCATACACTGCTTGCCTCAGAAACGCTTTTCAGTGTCATATGCATGAAGGGAATGCTGCCATGCAGTCCGTCTTAAAAGTGCAACGCTTCAAAGTCAACTCTTCCTTTCATGTACCATTTTCCACTTTCTTATTAACTTAAGCCGCGTGTGTGTGTGTGTTCTCCATCAATTTGTGTCATTCAATGCGTCCAACTTCAGGTATGGATAGTACGTTAACAGGCGCCTTGTAAGACGTCGGGAGCAGTCCACACCAAGTCTTTGCTAGCGAACAGTTCACGAGCAATGGCATCGAAACGTTTTAACTTGATGTACCCACCGTTTCACTTGTTTAGGTGTTGATCTTGTCATCTGACCGTGGTTCAAAGTTACGAGGTGTTATCCCCAGAACTCTCTTCTGGAATGATCCCGGACCGCATCCGATTGCTCTTTGTATTGTTCCAGTGTGATGTAAATTCGACTACTTACCCATTCTACCATTTGCTTAAATCTCTTAGGAATGACCCTTTAAAAGAGTTTAAGTACTGTATAAAATGTGAACATTGAAACTACCATCAACACATTAAAATGAACTACCCTACCTTTTAAATAAGATATGAAATGTGGGCATTAACAACGCCATTAATGCATTTGAATGAGATATCAAATATGCGCAACGACACTGACATAAATTCCTTTGAATAAGGTATGATATATGCGCAACGACACTGACATAAATTCATTTGAATAAGGTATGAAATATGAGCAACGACGCAGCCACCAAAACGTTTAAACAAGGTATGAGATATGGACATCGACACTGGCATCAATACTTTTAAATAAGGTATAAAATGTGAGAAATGAAACTGACATCAGTATACATCTAAACAATTAAGAAACTAGCGCATTTGCTATACGCGGGGCTGCTAGTACAATAGATTCTGCGTGCTACGCATCCGAGAGCAGGCCAAAACCAAAGGGACATTTGAAACAAAAACGGTGCGGAAAAAAGCATTCCATCGTCGCTCATGGTGTACGTAGAATATTTATTCTATGAAAGCGAAGGAAAAAAGCAAATAAAAAACGAAAAACAAAACAAAAAGAAATAGTCCTGCGCAAATGGGCGGCAACACTTCAGCAGACAGCCAGAGTGGAAATAAATGAAGAGGGGTCAAAATCTTGCACCTGCAAGTTGAACACCCCCTTACCTGCCTCTTTCCCACTTCACTTCCAGTCTCCCTCCCCCTTGGCATAAAAACTCGTCTGCCATTTTTGTTCTTGGGTATGTTTGAATCACCTTTCGTCTACCGAAACTAATCTTTCGTACTACATTCGAGCTTCTCTTTCGTTTTTATTTGTCCTTTTAACTGAAACTTATTGTTGACTGTAACTGTCGACCTCCTGTGACGTCAGCCGAGAAGATGGCGGACGGGGAATAATAGATCATTCGAGCAATTAAGGAAGAGCGTAAGAGATTGTTTTTCTGACGTGGATTTGACTTTTTGAGTGAGGATTCTTCCAAGAATTATTTCTTATTACCTGTGCCACAGATATTCTAAGAGGATTTTCGGAGCAGTACGTTTGCTGTATGAAAATTCGTTTTGGTGTGTTTGTATTCGATTTTTAATGCATTCAACTTGGTATGAAATGAAAATGTTCTGAAATGGCTGCTTGTGACGATAGCTTAATTTGATTTGCATAATCGAAAATATCGGTCGATCCCGAAGAATAAGCTGCCTACGTGCAGACTTCAATAAGTCGGCCTTCTCAAAAACTTTTGATTTTCCAAAAGAAAGACCTACATCAAGCACGTATTCAGATAATAATTTCTAGACAGTCCACATATTTTTTAATTTATAAATGTTACCAATATTAATATGCTATTCATGTTTCAATAAATGACAACTAATAGTATTTTCAAGCCTCATCAAGCACGTATTCAGTTAATAATTTCTGGACAGTCCACATATTTTTTAATACATAAATGTTACCAGCAATATTAATCTGCGATTCATGTTTCACAAAATGACAAATAATAGTAACAGGTATGCTTTGTTAATGAGTTTCCAAGACGAAGTCATACCTTAGTTGTTCTTTCCAGACGTTTGTGAGAAGATAGTTTAAATACTTTCTTATCTCTCTTTTAAATAATATGATTGCTGGGGGTAGATGTAGAGAAGAATGGAGACTTTTGATTATTGTCTTCTAAGATAGAGTCTAAGAAAGCATATGAATTCTCTTATAGCACTAAATAATGTTTCTGTGAAAAGGAAAAAACTTTTTAAAATTTTCCAAGAAAAACTACATTTTAATAAATATTTCGGAAAAGACGCCCGTTTAGAAACTAGAGCTCGGGGTCATCCGCCCTGTCACCACCCTTATCTACACCCCTGCTACAAATAACATATAAGTATAAAATTAACATCCTGTACGTAAATATTTTAACTGTCACACTGGAGCGACATAACTGGCTATTGGCGACGGTTCGGGATCAAACCCGAAGAGAAAGATTCGAGGACAGCATCTCGTAAATTTGATCTACGGTCAGATGACGAGGTCACGCCTGAGATAGATCTGATTAGAACACCCCAGACTCTAAACTTCCGCACCACGCAAATGTGAGGACATAAGAGGCCACGGTAGATTTAACGTGCACCAGCCCTGTTTGTATACGACGGTCTTTGTTTTGATTCGAACTCGCAACCCTCCAGTTGCTAATCTGTTAATCTTCCAACCGGGTCACCGCGGACCAAATTTAATATCCGGAAATTTATTATCGGACATGTGCCGACCAACCGGTATAGTGGTTAAGGTGTTAGCCTCTGGATCGGAAGGTCCCGGTTCGAATCCGGGTTCGGGCATGGATGTTTGTAAGCGTATACCAGCTTAGGTGTTGCTTCGTCATCTGAACATGGTTCAAAATTACGATGTAATTGTTAGGGGCAATGATGGCCATCCCACTGGGTGCTCCTTCACAAGTGGCCATCACTTCCGGCCTTGTAGTGGCCAATGACTTCGGTCAAAATGTGCCCGCCATTAGAAAAAAATAATTATCGGACATGTATACTTGGAGCCATACTGCGTCTGTCTTTTGACTGACTTTATTTTGACGAGTACACAGAGAGAAAATAATAGAACCCATTTTAAAATTAAATAACTTGAAACTCAAGTAAACCCGAATTATTAACCATAATCTCATATGCCTTCAAGGGCAGAAAGCTGTTCTAATATCCCGACCTCTGACTGGTCACGATTGTTTAGCTAATAGGGATGCGACATCTATGTCAATGTTTTCAAAACATTGATGTTTTTAAAAAATTGGAGTCGATGTTTTTGTAACATCGATGTTTATACCTGTCGATGTTTTATTTTTAAATGAAAAAAGTACCGTTATAAAAATTTTAAAAATAACCAAGTAGCATAATTTTTATAATCAGCAAATTGAACATACTTTTAGACCAAAGTGACCAAGGGTAAAGGATCTGAAAAGTAGGGATGCGACATCGATGTCGATGTTTTCAAAACATTGATGTTTTATAAAAAACATCGATGTTTTGGAGCTGATGTCGCATTACTTGTTGCTAAACCAGTTTTAAAAAATGGGGGGAAAAGTTTAAATACACTGAATTTTAAAAACATCGATGGTTTTGGGGCGATGTATTATCAACATCGAAGTTTTAATTTTGAACATCAATTTTTTGCTGTCGATGTCGCATCACTATTAGCTAAACATCTGCCACCTGAAAATTCTGCAAAACTGCTGCTGCCTCCTTTTGTACTAAATCCCAGAAAATGGACATCCGCCACCTGTACAAATTTGTATTGCGTTCCTTAGTCGGGACTCTTTCGACCGATACTGGAGGCTAGAGGATGAGTGAACAGCTATTTTTTTCTTGTCTTGTATTTTCTAACCTGTTTTGTACTTTGTTTGGGCATACTTTTGTTACAAATCTTTATTTTGTGTATTTTGTTTCTTACCTTTGTTTTGTGTATTTTGTTTCTTACCTTTGTTTTGTGTATTTTGTTTCTTACCTTCTATTAGAAAAATTTTAAAAATTGAGTACGTACAAGCGTACTTCCAGCACGTTATTCAGGAACGGCCCCGCGCGCACACAGCAGCCCCCAAAAGTCCAACTTTGCATATGACTGCTAAGCAATTTTTTAATCTGTTCGCAAGAATAAGGAGCTTACAATGTACCAAGATAAAGCTCCCGTTCCACTATTAAATTACTATTAATATTATAAACCGAGTAATCCAGAAAATGTCTTAAGATTTAACTTGGGGAAATTTGTATACTTGCTTACCAGGTAATTTGTCATCAGGTCAATTGGGTTTCAGCAAAACACGTAAGAAGGTTTTAACACTCCAAGAGGTTTCGATAATATCTCATTCATCAAGATCTGAACAATTTTGTTAATGACGAGATATCTCGTCATCAAGGTTTTGATGATTTTTTGTAGGATGATGAACTCAAGATAGGGTTAGTTTTCTTTTAACTACGAGATATCTCTTCCATCAAGATCTGGTCAGTTTTGCTAATGGCGACATTTTCTCCTGGAGAAAACCCCCCGGGATGTTTAAGAAGGAATAAAAAAAGTGAAATTCCAAGACAAAGATTGAGCATCAGATATATTTAGGAATCTGCAATTTTTGCGGGAGGTCCTGATGTTACGAGTGGTCTTTTCAAGTTGTCAATAAAGATTTGTTTGAGAGTTAACAGGAAAACTGTCACCCAGACAGGATTTGTGTCGTATCGGTTTAAATGGGCGGACTTTGGATGAAGCACGATTAGAAAGAACAATGGACACTAGTTGTTAACTCAAAGTTAGCGTTATGGCAGACACGTCACTGGTTATGGATAAGAAATTGAATATGATTTATCAGTTACCTAATCCACCGGCTTGGGGCCATGATTCAGAATTTTAAGATCTGACCTCATGAATGGTGAAAGAGTACCCGCATTTTCCCTCTAATCCGAATTTCAATCTAGATGAATATGGAAAACAACAGCAACTCTCGCATCAACAGTTCTACGGAACAAGAACGCGATATCATCGTTGCCATTCCGCGATGGAAGAATTTCGAGGCAGATGTTCCGTTCCGCATGTATTTTCCGATGCCAAACGAAGGAAGAAAAAGACGAAATATGCCATTATCAGCGTTTTATTATGCTCTCAAAATATAAATCTATCTTTCCCGACTCACAGTTAAAATAGCCACCTAAGAGCTTTAATGTGTTTCTACGTAAAAAAAAAAAGAATTTCCTCTCCCGTTGTGTGGCATTGATGTGGGGAAGTTCTTGTTTTGGCATCAGACGAGAAAAGCGAGCGAGATTCTAGAATCATAGACAGAGATGGAGGGGATGGAGCTTTCTGTGTGACATTCTCGATGCTATCTTTCATTCTAACAAGCAAACGATGTCTGCCAGACGATATCTTGGGAGGCGGGGATGGAAACGGGCCTTTCGGCTCCTCATCTTTTAAAGCGTCGTTTTGTGGTGTTTTTGTTTTTGAGAGTGAAGGCCAGTTGGAAGAGAAGGTTTTGTTTAGATAAACTTTTGTGATGCTAGCTAAGGGTAGAAATTTCCGCTTGTAAACGGCGGGTTGTAAAGCAGATTTGATACAGAGCTGTAACAAACTGGGCTAATTTGTTATTAAATGGAATAATATTCTTAAAGGGATGTAATGCAACAGGGTGTACGTCAATGAAGGTACATTAGAAAGCAATAAAAATGTTATTATCTAACAATGTTTTTGTTTTCGAACGTGAAGGCTAGTTGGAAGAGAAGGTTTTGTTTGGGTAAACTTTTGTGATGACTAACTAAGGGTAGAAATTTCCACTTGTATTGTAAACGACGGGTTGTAAAGCAGATTTGATACAGAGCTGTAATAAACCGGGCCAATTTGTTGTCCAGTGGAATAATGCCTTATTTTCCTTGAAGTTTACAAGTTCTGTACAGTAGAACCTCATTGTAACGGACTAATAGGGGCGGAAAATTGTCCGTTTTAACGAAAATCCGGTTTATAACAAATAATTCTTATACGGTGTAATGCAACAGGGTGTACGTCAATGAAAGGACAGTAGTTAGCTGTAAAAAAATTTATTATCTAAAAAATTATTATTACATAAACAATTAAAAAACAGTCTTCAAAATAGGTTGAATTGAAAAAGATGTGTATGTATGGTAGCTGCATTAATCTTTAGAGCGAGAAGGTTGTTGATTGCTGTTGTTGGTTGCTGATTGTTGATCATATTGATTGCTTACATTCATTGCTTTCAAAAATAATTTATTTTCTGCTGGGTTCGTTTATTGCTTATTTCTTCAGTTAATAACTGACGGAGGTGCCTTAAGGTGTTTATTATATGCACACACATTTCGTTCGCCGATCGTCAAACATACTGAATATCAAAATTTAAACGGTCTTTCACTTCACTGACAGTCCGTTATAATAGGGTACATTATAATGAGGTTCTACTGTTGTTGAATAAACGTCAAACTGGAGCACAACGGGCTGTTGGGTTCTGGATCAATTTCGATTGGAAATATCCGAGGACAACACCTCATTCTGAATCACGGTCAGATGACGAAGTCACACCTGAGCTGTGACCCCACTCTCCAAAACTTCCACATCACGCCAACGCCAGGATATTTGAGACCAATAACGATTTCACGTTTACCATCCCCATGTACACGAAGGTCTTTGGTTTGATCGATTTTCGGATTCGCAACTCTCTGATTGAGGATCCACCAATCATCCAACTTGGCTACTGCGGCACTACAAGCTTACAATAACTACTTCTCAAGTTTCTGCACAAATTGGTCTGTCTCCAAATTGTCCTATGACTAATTGCTAATTTATTTGGGTAGTCTTTTTAAGAGAGGGATTTTTAGTGTAAGCAAACAGAAACCAGACGGCTACCAAAATGGTCTCACATGGTACATATCGCGGTTACCTTAACATGCAGTTTATCGCCCAATATTTGGAGTTTAATCTAAAGGGCAATGTCCAATCGTCACATATAATTTCAGTTGAATTTTCTCCTCTGTAAATAGCTACATTTGTCTCACACGACTGCAAATCTTAAAATTTATTGAAAGATATTTCAGATACATCCGAAAATTCGTAATTACCGATTGATAACATTTGTTCCATTGTTTTAAAATTTCTTCTTTGGCAATAATATCCGATAATTTATCCTTCTCTCAATTTTTCCGTATCTAATGAACGCAATTGCAAAAATGTTTTAAAGGGTAAAATGGCAAATCCTCAAGGATTCAAAAGCAAGACATCATTACCGGATCGCCTTCAGCAAAGATGAACTATTTATTTCCATTTTTATGTACTCAGGCCAGGGAAAACGGCGGTGAAGTATCACGTTCCCCAAAACAATTCGCAAGTCGATCGTCAAATAAGTGAATAACTTATACAACATTACACAGAAAAGAAATAAACGTCCTCGGTAATGAGAATAAAATCAACGAGAATCTTCTTCGACTCTCATCTCAGGAAGCACTTTACCCACCCACCCTCGACCCACTCTTATCTGTCCAATCTCCAGCAAAAAGACACTCGAGTGGGGGGAAAACAAATCAAATAACGAGTTTAATTTATTTTCCAAACAGTGGCGACTCTTTGAAAGGGTCTTCATCGCGCTGAAAGCCCCCCGGGTTCCTTTCCGCAAAACCAACCCGAAAAGTCCCTCTTTCCAAATGCTACCCGAAGTTATGCTGGCGAGAGTTGTAGACTCGCGTCTTCCATCATGTAGATAAGAACCGAAAGTACCAGCCATCCGACGCAACTGCGCTCCAGCTACATCATTTCTCTACAGTTAGGACTTTATCAGTGTTGACAAGTTCTGGGAACGTCAGCCATTAAAAACCGCGGACAAAAAACAAGGTATTATTTATAAAAGATAAAAACTAGACGAGGAGGATTCTCGACAACGTTAAGGGGATCGGGTGGTGATGTGGTAGAAAAGGGGATTGTTTATAGGCAATGAGAGCCTGTTGATGTTTGAAAACCACTCTGGAGGAGATATGTGCCACTGATAATATCCGGAGTTCTTCTGGGTTGATTTAGCAGAGTGGGCTGGATTTGAAGGAGTTCCGAGTGTAAAAAAAACTCGGCAATTAGCATCAGGGTGGGCTGGATTGGAATGTTTTGTTTTGGGTGATGAGAAATTTAGGAACCCAACTGAAATGGAAGCTCTTAATTGAAAATCGATGGGCTCGTTGTGCGATTTCGTTGCACTTTCTTTTCTTGGTGGTGTTGTCTTTTGATTTCGTATTGGAGCAGGTCTCTTGGGGGGGTGGAGAAGGTGACGCTAATTGATTTCTGCCTGTGTCAGCAGCAGTGGTTAATTGACACTTTTTGTCATGTGTCTGCGAGATGGCAGGAAATGAGCGGACGTATGGAAGCTATTGCTGTTTTGATTTTGTGCTTTTGGTGTTTGTAAGTGGTGCTACTCATTTCCCAGACTGTTTTGACAGTGACAAGGGTACGTTTTATAGGTCCGAAATAAACGAACGAGGAATAGATGTTTCTCACTTTGGAGAGGATTACACTGACTGCTTCGTGTTCGTTTAAAATAATGCGTTTATTTAAAAGTGAAGAAGAAACAATCACTCGATGTTTTGGTTTAATGTATGTAGCTAAGCATTCTCTTGCATAAATTAATCTTGTTGTCAATGTCATCTATGTGTAAGCTACTTTGATATAAAAAGGGCTTATCTTCATTTTAATAAAAACTAGCTTTACTACTTCATTTCTACCGTTGCTGCTTCATTTCTAGCTCTACTACTACATTTCTAGCTCTACTACTACATTTCTAGCTCTTCTACTTTATTTCTAGCTTTACTTGCAACTCTCGGCTTTGCTTGATAGTTTTTGTTTAAGACAAACAAGTCGGTGCCTGTTTCCTTGGCTACTTCGATAAGTCGTCGATCTGTTTTTTGAGCTTTGTTCGCTTAACGTAATTAAAAAATTGGTACCATTAAAATTCCTTTGTATCATAGGGTTTTGATTTTTATGTCCGAAAATCCTTTTTCTTCGTCTGAGCAAACCTCTGGCAAAACCATACACACATGAAATAATTGGGATGTTACATGGATTCTTCTCTAAGATAGCGCCACTAATGCAACAAATTGTCCAACCCCCAAGGCTAGTGTTTTAGAATCGTCAAATCAGTTTGCTTGTGAACATTACAAACAGGTTTCAATGATAAACTTCAATATAAGATCAGATGAGGGACCACATAAGAATTTATATGGCGGATCCAAACATGAATTTAGGTGACGGATTCCAATATGAGATTTGATGGCAGACCCCAATATGAGTTTAGATAACGGACCTCAAAATAAATTTATATGACGGATCTCAACATGAATTTAGACGACGGTTCCATTAAGTAGCCCTGGTCCAACCCTCGTCTAAATGAAAATTATTCGAGGCAATGTGGACCGAGACAACCTAGGATAACCAGAAAATCGGATGATGCGTACATAAAAACACAAAACAGTCTATACGGACATAGAAAAATGTACAGCTACATTTTGATACTTCTGACTGTGAAAGATTCAAACCAAGGTTAACAAACGTTTCTCATATTTGCGTTCAGTGTGTATATATTATAATTTTACAATGAGTCACTCTCACGCTGTGATAGTATAGATTTTACCCTCTAAAACAGGCCAGTCGAATACAAAGTGCGTATACTCGTGCACATAGCTTTTCTTCTAAAACTTAAGGTAAACTTTCAAAATCTCCAAAATCAATTTTAAAACTTAGTTTTTAAAATTAATTAATATCAAACTATGTAGAACTAGCAGACAAAGAAGGTTCCACTTACAATCATTTTTTGACGGAGTTACATACACAACATTAAACTTAGACGAGCAATATTTTATCTATAATAGCTAAGTTTTGTAAATGTACCACAAAAGCGCTTTCTCTGTTTAAGACTTTTTTATGTTCTTATGATTTCGAACTGTCCTGCGTACCATATTTGTCTTGATTTCCTTGAAATTCGTTCGGGCATAATCCTTGCAATCTGTTGTATATGTCCAAGTGCAAACAAGAAATTATAACTGCATGCAAATTTTGGAATTTTAGTTTAAAATGTTGCTTAATTAAGAATTAATAATTGTATTAAAATACCAAAACTTTACATAAAAGCATAGGTTTATGTTTTTATGCAAAGTTTTATGTATTTTAATTCTATTATTTTTACAATTGAGTTTACATTTATCAAATTGGGGAAGAAGTTAATATGATTTATATGTATAGAAGTATGTGAATTAGAATATAATCATAAGAAATTAAACATGTTGGCAAATTAATAAACATGAGACCTACCAATTAGTCTAATGCATAGTTTTAGATATTTTAGTAAATTTTTATAGGAATTGAGTGATATACTTACAAAATAGGGAAAGGGAGTTAATACGATTTATATGTATATAAAGTTTTACCTGAATTAGAATATAGACAAAGGGAAATTAAACATATTGGAAGATAAAACTAATAAACATAAGACACACCAATTTGTCTAATTCATCAAAAAATTTGAACAATCTACCACTTTTTGGTTTCGTGGTCCTACTACTACAAAACACCCATGCGTACAACTAGTGAATGATTTGCCACTGCTCAGAGGCATTTCATGCTCACTAAAAATCTGAGCGCATACCCGGATCTACTTACTGTTCACGCAAACCTGCAAACTTCAGCGAAGTGTCACATTTATCGCTGGTATTGATAAATTTCCATCGTACGTGACAAACACGTCTTTTCCTGTCGACGCGCCTGTTAAACGAAACGAAACGCCAGGAAGCAGGCATCTCAGTTATGAAGCATGGCTTGGCACTCTATTTGCCAACGCCAAACATACACAGTCACGCACCGCTTGGCGTGTAAGAGGGAGAGAAGTCAGGCAAAAAACGCGGCATCCTTCACCAACTCGTATCTTGATTGGTTTCCTCTCTGCCTAACGAGGACGAATAATTACAACGTATCCCCTTGGCGGATTCATTTATTTCGTTTCCATGTTATTATAATATTTAATTGTTCGCAACAACTGTTCGCAGTCGGGCGAATCGTCT
Organism: Metellina segmentata; assembly: GCA_947359465.1. Classification (NCBI taxonomy): domain Eukaryota; kingdom Metazoa; phylum Arthropoda; class Arachnida; order Araneae; family Tetragnathidae; genus Metellina; species Metellina segmentata. The sequence goes on along the minus strand of OX375880.1, from coordinate 91,042,506 downwards.
CCCCTAACGTGCCATTGGCTCGTGGAACATGCTATTACCATACTGAGTAAACGCGAATGCAAATGAAGTAAGCCGAAGTAAATGGAAAATTAAATACAGCTGCTCTTCCTTTGACTGGTGTAGTTAGGTATTCATACGTATATTCAGTCATAAGTGAAGAAATTTTGAAGCGTTTTATATCGTAAGATTGAGAATCTCCACAGTGAAGAAAACATTATCGGGACTATGGCCCCGAAAGGAGGAAGGTTTCTGGTATCGTGGTACCGGTACCAGAGGGATATGGGGTGATATGTAAAATCGGAAACGTTTTATTTCATCTTTGAACGATCGTGGAATCCTGCTCAAGTGAAGAAAACTACTAGGGTTATGGCCCCTACAGGAGGGAAGTTGTCAGTATCATGGTACCAGAGGGCTACGTGGGATGTCGAGAACAACTGCGAACTAGACTAATTATTTTGCTAACTGTAGGTGGCGGCACTGCTGCGAAAACTAACCTTTGTATTTGAACTCCCTTTTGGCGGCAGATTGTGTTATGTCGCGAGAGCTGATGCTTGCCAACATGATAATGCTTAAAAATGTACATATTCTTGTGTAAATATTTAATGATAGCAATAAATGTTTTAAGTTTGTAAATATAAAAAGGCCTTTTGCTTTTATTGCTAATTTGTGAGTATAGATTGCTGTAAAGTATAAAACAGAAGTTATTCTCATTCAACGACCCGGGTTAAAGTAGAAGTTGAAGCAAGACAAGTGAAAAAGAAGGTAAGGTAGATTAATTGCCTTTCCTAATAAGTATTGTTTTCAATAAGGGATATGGAAAATGCTAAACGGTTTATTTCATCTTTGAAAGATCATGGAAACTTCTACAAGTGAAGAAAACTACCGGGATTATGGCCCCGAAAGGAGGAAAGTTGTCGGTATCATGGTACCAGAGGGCTACGGGATGTGGAAAATGCTAAACGGTTTATTTCATCTTTGAAAGATCATGGAATCTTCTACAAGTAAAGAAAACTACCGGGATTATGGCCCGAAATGAGGAAAGTTGCTGGTACCATGGTACCGGTACCAGAGAGATATGGGGTAACATGTAAAAGAGGAAAGTTCATCTCATCGGAAAGTCATCTTTGAACGATCATGGAATCCTGATCAAGTGAAGAAACTTACTAGGGTTATGGCCCCTACAGGAGGAAAGTTCACAGTATCATGGTACCGGTACCAGAAGGCTACGAGTGATATGGAAAATGCAAAAGGGTTTTATTCATCTTTGAAAGATCATGGGATAGACTACAAGTGAAGAAAACTACCGGGATTATGGCCCCTACACGAGGAAAGTTGCTGGTACCATATCGAATACCACTACGAATTGTCACATGCAATCTTTATAAGTTTAAATTTCATAAATAATTTCATTGTATTGTAATATAGCTCTACAAATGTGTAAATGGATATACAAATTTCACGTAAAAGTTAAACACTGAGTACTTAAAATACACATTTTCATGTAATGAAGGCCTGCTATCTGAACTGGCACGGGTGTTTGTCATCTAAACTCATATTGGGGTCCGTTATATGAAAGCATATTAGGGTCAGTCATATTTACTCGTATTGGGTCCGTTATATGAAAGCATATTAGGGTCAGTCATCTTTACTCGTATTGGGTCCGTTATATGAAAGCATATTAGGGTCAGGCATCTTTACTCATATTGGAGTCCGTCATCTAAACTCATATTGGAATCCGTCATCAAAACTCACGAAATCCTTCCGCTATACTCATAGTGGAGATCGTTATCAAAACCCTCACTAAATTCCGTCATTTAAACTCATCAAGTCCTTCCGCTATACTCATAGTGGAGATCGTTATCTAAACCCTCACTAAATTCCGTCATTTAAACTCATCAAGTTCTTCCGCTATACTCATAGTGGAGATCGTTATCTAAACCCTCACTAAATTCCGTCATTTAAACTCATTTGGGGGTCTATCATCTAAACCTTCAGTAGGATCCGTCATCTAAAATCATATCAGAGTCCGACAACTAAATTCTTGTTGGGATCCGTCCTACAAATTCATGTTGGTGTCCGTTATCTAAGCTCGTGGTAGAATTCATTATCTAAACTCCGTGGAATATGTCATCTGGACTTATATTGAGGTCTGTCATATAAACGCATTGTGTGGTCTGTCATCTAATCTCATATTGAAACCCGTCATCTAAACTCATGTTAGGATCCATCATATTGGGTCCTTTATCTGATCTTTTTGGAGTATGTCAACTAAACTTTTAAAATGTTCACACGTAAACTGATTTAGAAGCTGTTATACACTAGTGCATAGATATCGAGTTAAATTCAAGAATAAAGAACAATCTACTTATCGATGGTTTAATGATGCGATTGGTTGATATTTTTAATATAGTCAAACGTTGAATTACAAAAATCTCAATCATTCTATGATAAAAATAACTTGAATCTTCTCATTACAGCCCAGTCAAGAGGACGAAAACTATATGCTTTAGCAAATTGTAGTCTCCCTAATTGCAAAGAAAGACTTAAAAAATCACAGTGTGTGTCCTCTATTATTAAGTCCAAGGACTCTGGAAAATCTCCGATTTCCCACAAAACATCCATCAAGATCATTCGAACGCGACCTTGAAATACTTTGAAAGAAGCGAATCGCATGCTTCTGGGATTATAGTCATTATACAGATTGCTGCCAGTACTTTTCAAGAGATACCGCTTTGAAGGTTCCCTTTAAAAAATAAATAAATATCTTTAGAGTAAACACTTGATTTTGCTTTCGAAATAGGCCGGTGATCTATTTCGTACTCCCATCCTTTTTTAATTCTGGGGGAAATAATGAGGAATTTGGGAAGGCATATATTACTTTTAAGGCATATATTAGTGTATAATTTGAAAACTGTCGCGGAAATTTGACCGTTTTCCGCATGTTCAATCCCTCTTGTCTGGCGCGGTTTTTTTAAGGTCGAAAGAGAGTTTTCAATGGCGACGGCGAAATTAGTTTTAAATTAAATTGCAATTGGATTTCGAAAAAGAAAGGCTTTATTACGGGATTGAAATGAAGGTACGACACCATCGCAGATTGGCATGCTTTCGGAGATTAAAGTTTGAGTAGAATTGCCTTGAAGTGATTATTCCTTAAAAAATATGTAATGAGGTTCGTTCTTTTGAATACATATGTATTACGGCTTGTGAGGTCGATATGTAAGATACGCTTTCGAGTGGTCATCATTAAGTGAAATTCCCTGAGTACAAAAAAAATAGCGTTTAATGAGTAGTTGACATACGGCTCCAACAATCATTGAAGAGACGTTGTGGTTCAGTGGGTTTGCCCACAGTTTATGCTGCCACTGTTATGTCGGGATACCAATACCTCGACATCAATTCTCCAATTGGCAGACTATCGCTTAATGTCGTAAGATACCGTGTTGATACGATTCGATTCCCAATTCACTTTGGTAATGAAGACTCTTGTCACTTTGGTGATGAAGACTCTTGTCACTTTGGCGATGAAGACTCTTGTCACTTCGCATGATAAAATACCAGTAAGATTGCACTAAGTAGTTGTAGATCCGTTTTACGGTAGCACACATGGAGACAAAGCGTGCAAGAAAAATTTAGAACGTTTTTCTTTATAAACTAAGGACACACTATTCTTAAACTACAAAGAACACGGATCAACTCTCTTAGACAGTTCTCTGATTCTTCTAAATTTCAAATAAAAAGTTCAAATACAATGTAAGAAAAATTTAGAACGTTTTTATTCATAAACTAAGGACACACTACTCTTAAATTGCAAAGAACACGGACCAACTCTCTTAGACAGTTCTCTGATTCTTCTAAATTTCAAATATAAAGTTCAAATACAATGTAAGAAAAATTTAGAACGTTTTTATTCATAAACTAAGGACACTACTCTTAAATTACAAACAACACTGGCCAACTCTCTTAGACAGTTCTCTGATTCTTCTAAATTTCAAATAAAAAGTTCAAATACAATGTAAGAAAATTTTTGGACGTTTTTATTCATAAACTAAGGACACACTACTCTTAATCTACAAAGAACACGGATCAACTAACTTAGACAGTTATCTGATTCTTCTAAATTTCAAATAAAAAGTTCAAATACAATGTAAGAAAAATTTAGAACGTTTTTATTTATAAACTAAGGACACACTACTCTTAAACTACAAAGAACACCTATCAACTCTCTTAGACAGTTCTCTGATTCTTCTAAATTTCAAATAAAATGTAAGAAAAATTTAGAACGTTTTTATTTATAAACTAAGGACACACTAGTCTTAAACAACAAAGAACACAGATCAAATCTCTTAGACAGTTCTCTGATTATTCTAAATTTCAAATAAAAAGTTCAAATACAATGTAAGAAAAATTTAGAACGTTTTTATTTATAAACTAAGGACACACTACTCTTAAACTACAAAGAACACGGATCAACTCTCTTAGACAGTTCTCTGATTCTTCTAAATTTCAAATAAAATGTAAGAAAAATTTAGAACGTTTTTATTTATAAACTAAGGACACACTACTCTTAAACTACAAAGAACACGGATCAACTCTCTTAGACAGTTCTCTGATTCTTCTAAATTTCAAATATAAAGTTCAAATACAATATAAGAAAAATTTAGAACGTTTTTATTCATAAACTAAGGACACTACTCTTAAATTACAAAGAACACTGGCCAACTCTCTTAGACAGTTCTCTGATTCTTCTAAATTTCAAATAAAAAGTTCAAATACAATGTAAGAAAAATTTAGAACGTTTTTATTTATAAACTAAGGACACACTATTCTTATATTCCTTTTTGTGCTATCTTCCCACTGCTCTATTCCTCGCGCGATCCCAATTCACGAGTCTTTACTTGACATTTGTCTGTCTTGCACTTGGCGCAGAATGGCCAAATATGGCCCTTGTGCCAAGAAACTCGAAAACAACAACCAATCGACGAAGTATAAAATTAATAATACCGTGAAATTCATCGCTGGACATGTTTATTTAAAGTTTGAGGTGCACTTAGCCTCTTCTAGGTAACCCCTACTTTACTACTCTTGCAGGTAGGTATTATTTTAGGTGGTCACACAGGAGCAGGTCATCGGGCTATTGGCGAGGGTTCGGGATCCCGCCGAAGGAAAAGATCCGAGGACAGCATCACGTAATTTTGAACCACGGTCATATGACAATCATTCCAGCAAGTGCACGCTTTAACATTGTGAGTCGACTGGTGGGCTAAAAGCGAGACAGTCCATATATAATTAAGAGCAGAATTTATAACATAGAAAATTTTCAAGTATTAACATTTTAATTTTAAAATTATGGAATACAGGGTAGGAAGGTAATGGAATAAACGTCGCATTGGAGCAGCACAATGGTATAGAATCCATCCTGAAGGGAAAGATGGACAACATCACGTAGTTTTGAACCAAGGTCAAACGAGATCAACATCTCAACTCCTCCAAGCTGCCGCACAACTTCATCAGAAGGACATTTAAGGATACGATGCATTTGAAGTGTACTAAACTCCATGCACACGACGGTCTTTGGTTGGATTGAGTTCGGTTGCTAATCTGAGACTCTACCAACTGGGCCACCGCAGCCCCAGAATACAGGGTCATATAAAGAATACAGGGTCCTGGATTATTCGGCTACGGGCATTGCAAAAATGAACTTAGAAGTTTAGGGATCAAATCAAAACGACCGGCGATCCCATGTTAAAAATACCGCCGTTCAGATTTCGAGTTTGAAGTGTAGGATAAGATGGGCCCGGGTGCAGAAAGTGCTTAAAACTGCGACGTGCGTCGCAGAACAAAGTCTTTGCAGAACATTTTTTCCTCAATTTTGTCAAAATTTTGGCCGATATTTTTTTTCAATCATAAGTTACGATGTTCTGCAGTGCGAAGCGCGGTCCTTGCCAGGCTTTTTTTTCTTTTCTAGCTACGGGAAAGGGTAATTTTTAGTTAACGTCCTACTGGAGCAACAGAACGGGCTATTGACGATGGTCCGGGATCATTCAATTAAAGGAAAGATCCGAGGACAACACCTCGTAATTTTGAACCAAGGTCAAATGACGAAGCAACACCTGAGCTTTTATAGCTACGGTAATGGTAATTTTTAGTTAACGTCGTACTAGAGCAACACAACGGGCTATTGACGACGGTCCGAGATCAGTCCCTTGAGGGAAAGAACCGAGGACAACACCTCGTAATTTTGAACCAATGTCAAATGACGAAGCAACACCTGAGCTTTTATAGCTACAGTAATGGTAATTTTTAGTTAACGTCGTACTAGAGCAACACAACGGGCTATTGACGACGGTCCGAGATCAGTCCCTTGAGGGAAAGAACCGAGGACAACACCTCGTAATTTTGAACCACGGTCAGATGACGAAGCAACACCTGAGCTGGAACCCCACTCTCCAAATTTCGAGCTACGGAACAACCTCCCAAATTACCACAAACATTTTATAAATAACGCATCTTCTTTGTCAATGACAAAATGCTTAACTTCGAAAGTGATAGAAAGAATTTGCGAATTCTGAAAGTATGCCTTGGTTTTAAATAAATTAAGTTAATTAATTTTGATGTTTTATTATAAATATGTAATACATATTTAGCCGATAATTGTGTTTTACGTCTGTTTCGCATTCTATTGCAGTTTTCAAAATTCGGACAAAATGCCTGCAGAACAATTGCAATTGCTTGGAGTTGTCTTGCAGAACGCTGAATAGAATTCTGCACCTGGGAAGATAGGTAGAGGTGTTAATTAACGTCACACTGGATTAACACAACGGGCTTTTGGTGAAGGTCGGGGATGAAACACGAAGGGAAAGATTCACGAACAAAATCTCGTAACTTTCAACAACAGTCAGACGACAAGAACTGAACTGGCACGTTACTCTCCAAATTTCCACACCACACCTATGTGGTAAGGTAGGTAATTTTAGTAAACGTCCTACTAGAGCAATTCAACGGACTATTGACGACGGTCCGGGATCAGTCCCTTAAGGGAAAGATCCGAGGACAACACCTTGTAATTTTGAACAACGGTCAGATGACGAAGCAACACCTGAGCTGGCACCCCACTCTCCAAACTTCCATATTAACTCAACGTGAGGGCTTTCGGCCACGACAGATTTAAGGTGCACCAGCCGCCTCTACACCATACGCTTACAAACATCCATGCCCGGACCCGGATTCTAACCAGGAATCTTCCGATCTAGAGGCTAAGAAGTATCACTTTCGGAGCGCCTTCTATAAAAGCAGCTCATCTTCACAACAAAATTAGAAATAAATTAGCTCAAGATAAATTTACGTATGGTAGGAAGATAGGTATTTTAATTAGCGTCGCACTGATGCAACATGCCTGGCTATTGGTGACTAGGGATGCGATATCGACAGCAAAACATCGATGTTCATAACTAAAACATCGATGTTGATAAAAAATCGCCCCCAAAACATCGATGTTTTTAAACATTGATGTTTTAAAAATTCAGTGTATTTAAACATTTTCCCCATATTTCTTAAAACTTGTTTAGTACCTAGTGATGCTACATCGACAGCAAAACATCGATGTTTTGAAACTTTGATGTTCAAAGTTAAAACATCGCGTTGATAATACATCGCCCCAAAACCATCGATGTTTTTAAATTCAGTGTATTTGAACTTTTTTACCCATTTCTTGAAAATGGTTTAGCACCTAGTGATGCGATATCGACAGCAAAACATCGATGTTCAAAATTAAAACATCGATATTGATAATACATCGCCCCCAAACTATCGATGTTTTTAAAATTTAGTGTATTTAAACTTTTTCCCCCATTTCTTAAAACTGGTTTAGCAACTATTGATGTGACATTGACAGCAAAACATCGATGTTCAAAATTAAAACATCGATATTGATAATACATCGCCCCAAAACCACTGATGTTTATAAAATTCAGTGTATTTAAACTTTTTCACCTATTTCTTAAAACTGGTTTAGCAACTAGTGATGCGTCATCGGCTCGAATACATCGATGTTTTTCTATAGAACATCAATGTTTTGAAAACATCGACAACGATGTCGCATTCCTACTTTTCATACCCTTCACCCTTGGTCACTTTGGTCTAAAAGTATGTTCAATTTGCTGAATATAAAAAATATGCAACTTGGTTATTTTTTTAAAGTTTTATAACGGTACTTTTTTCATTTAAAAATAAAACAACGACAACGTAAAAACATCGACAAGTATAAACATCGATGTTATAAAAACATCGACTCCAATACATCGATGTTTTTTTAAAAACCTCGATGTTCTGAAAACATCAACATCGAGGTCACATCCCAATTGGTGACTCCGGGATCAAAACCAAAAGGAAAGAAAAGATATTTTGAACCAGGGTCTGATGAAGAACTAAAAGAAAGGGGTTCTTTATTTGGGGGTTCTGTAGCGCAAGGGGACGATATCTGGTCAAGCTGCGCCATCTGGTGGTGAAAGAATAAACCATATTTTGCGAAATTGAAAAATATTTTACTGGGATTCGAACCCTGGTCCACCGGCGTAGTCTGAAACATCATCATGCACTACACCAACAAGCTGTTGGTGCAGTGCATTGTTGGTGTATTTGTTACCATAGGAAACAATATTTATTTTAAAGGTAAGAATTTAAATTTTTTTATTTGTAGAACGTATGATACCTGGATTTCACGGAATGTTTGTAACGATATTTACCAAAGTCTGTGGATCCATTTTCTTGCAAATCTATTAAAAATATCGGTTGTTAGTTATTTTAATTAACGTCGTATTGGAGCTACACAATGGGCTTTTGACGACGGTCTGGGATCAATATCTACTGAGGCAAAGATCCTTGGACAACACTACGTAATTTTGAACCACAGATGACGTCAAAATATCGGGTATTGAGAGAAAGAACTAATTCTTCAAGTGTAGGTACAGTATGACTAACGTGACCATTTATTTTTTCCCTCTAAACGGGAGATATACTAATTTTTAGGTCATTGTATGCGTATTAAAAAAAACGCATATATTTCTCTACAGTTTTTATTTATTAACAGGAATGTGTGTGTGAACATGTGAAAATAAATAATTTATGTGGTCTTATATTTTTCTGAAGAACAGATTTGTTATGTATATTTAGTGTTGATTTCAAATAATATAATAATGGCTTGTACAGTTTCAAAACTCTTTCAATAGCAGGTATAAGCGCAAGCCACCTCTAGTTATACTATAGTCTTGAAATTTCTGATACTCTACGTCAACTTCATTGCAAAATTCTTTTATAGCTTCCACGCGAACACTACAGTTATAAAAATGTGAACATATTTTCACAATGACGCATTCGAAGTCTACAGGTAGACAATCTGCGGCAGTTTTAATCACGTTGTGAATAATGTGAGCTCCACATCCGATTCCTATCAAAATGTTCTTCCGAGAAATAAATTTAGTTTTGGTTTTGCATAAACGTTGTTGACGCCTCGTCTTTTCAAACTGTCAAAATTGCATTTAGTATTATTCCACAAAATGCCACGATCTTTTAAGTCAAATTATTTTCGATGAATACTTTCACTAGATAAGTGAGAATAACGTCTGTTGTTTCGTCCTATTGGTCTTGAAATTCTTAAAAGTTTGACTTGTGTGCCTTCATATGGTAAAAAGAAGCGTTCTAAAACGGAATATTTTCTGGGACCCGTGGTTTTGAAGAATCAGTTAAAATAATAACAGCTAAGCGATATTTTAATTCACCTATTGATATTGGCGCTAGTACAACAATAGTTTCTGTTTTCCTACGAGCACATCTAAATTTCTGTTCAAAACATGTTTGAATTAATTTAGAAGCACAATTGTTTGAGTGAAAACTGTGGTTCTCTTGCACCGTAATAAGCCCAGGCGCCTTCCATCGTAGCAACTTCCAGATCTTTTGAAGTTGGTAAATCCGTGTTCTTAAAAAATTAAGCATCAAAAGACTCAAAGAGGCAGAACGATCGAAATTTTTATGTTTTTCTGATCTTAAATGTGGCTTAATATCGCTGGCACCTCCATGGGCTACGCTAGATTCTGTACGACACTTTTCATATTGATATCCGGTGGAGTACTTTGCTTTATAAACGGCTACTTAGTTTGTAAGTTAACATTAAAAGTGGACTTGCATTGTGAAAATGTTGGGTTCACGTACAAGAAATTTCAAGAAATTAACTTCAGTAACACACGTCGATAATAAAACAATAATCAATCGTCAAGAAAGATGTGAGAGTTATCTACGCGTTCTCGCAAACGGATTGTTTTTATTTTCCGCTCCTTTTTCAAAATTTTTGTTATCGCATGTTGCTCTTTTTCTGAAAACGGGGAGTTTAGGCGTCCAGAAGCTGTGCTTGGGGACAATGGGGCAGGCTACGTAAAAACGGGATGGTCCAGTTCAAAATGGTACGTATGGTCACATTAAGTATGACCCATCTCTAAGCCCACCACGAAGTCTTGCTAAGGGCGTTAAAACGTCCAGATATTCCGAAAACATAAGCCCTTTGAGGTTTACAAGCAACAAAAATCCCGCTGCTTGAATTCAGAATCCATCACTTCTTTTAATATTTTATAGGTTTCAGCGGCGTCTATAGCCGAAGGTAAAGAAGTACTTGACATTTTCCGCACAAGTCGAAATTTTAATTATTGTTATTACAAAGTGTGCAATGCACCTGCGGGTGAGAACAGTTCCTCATCGATATCATCCGATGCAACTACCTTCTGCGTTTTACTCCATAAAAATGTCATTTCGGTTATGGATTATGATTTATCGATTGCTCGAAGACATCACGGGACACTTTTGGCTCTGTTGTAGCAGTAGAAGTTAGCTATTGGATCGATTTACATAATTTTCGAACGAAGTCCATCAATCAATCAGTCGTGGGAGAAGCCGCCAAAGATTCCTCCAAGGTGGGGAATATGATTTCTTAAAATGTTATTTCACACTTTGGCTGTCAAGATATGATGGTAATATTCATAAGTTACGCATTCTGCAACTTGTCCTATCACCGCTATGATTATAGACTTGTTGAACTTTGGGGTACACGGTTCACACACTGAACGAAAATGCAAAAGATGATGCTTGTCATACAAATTTATTTCTAAAAATAGACTTTTGGGACCGATGTTTATTCCAATTTAAATCTGAACTTTCCTTGTGAAATTTGACACTAAGTAGGAGCCATTTGGGTAGCACCCACTACCGTGGAAAGTCATTAACAAAAAAAAATCGAGGCACCAAGAAGTTTCGATTAAAATTGTTGGATGTGAAGTGCATACAGTGAAAAACAAACGATTAAAATTTCAGAACAATTGGATGATTTCCTTCAGAGTTTGTCTGTTACAAAGGGAGGAAGTCTATAAGGCGTTGGTCCATTTCTGACCTGGATGCAAGCTGTCACCCGGCATAGACTGGAAAAGTTATCGGATGGTGTCCTACGGAATTTCTCGCCAAAATGTGTCCAACTGCCGGACTAAATGGTTAACATTCCGGGATGATTGCAATCGCTATCCGATAACGTTCTAAATATGCTCTATAGGAGAGAGATCAGGAGACCTAGCTGGCCAAAGAAGTTTTGGTAAAGCTTGAAGAGAATTCATAGCAACACGTGCCGTGTGCGGTCGGCATCATCTTGTTCAAAAGTTACTCCGGGGCGTCGCAAAAGAAACGGTAACAAAACCGGTCGTAGAATGTCGTCTACTCATCACTGTGCTGTAAGTGTGCCAGAAATGACTACCAAAGGGGGCCGGCTATCAGAGATGGCACCCCAGACCATAACCCCTGTTGTGGGCCTGTGCGGTGTGCGATAGTAAAGGCATCATCCCCACGCTGCTATGGACCTCTCCGAACTCGTCTGCGGTAGGACACAGTTGAAAACGGGAATCGTCACTAAGCATTCAGCACCTTCTTGGTGTGTCTATTTTTTTGTTATAGAGTGTATACTTTATGATAAACATAATATTTTTTAAAAACTAGAATCAAATAGTATAGAAAATAGGAAATGAAAAAGAGCCTTCTTTGTCAAGAGGAGCAAGTTAGTAATCATTTTCTACACCATATCAATGTGAGGTCCGTTTGAGGACACAACAGATTTAACCCAGGATCAAACAAACTGATCAGATGGAAGTTTTTTTCCCACTAACCAAATGCTCCATCAATGTGAGGTCCGTTTGAGGACACAACAGATTTAACCCAGATCAAACAAACTGATCAGATGGAAGTTTTTTTCCCACTAACCAAATGCTCTATCATTATTAGATTATCCTTACATTACCTTAGATTATCAGAAAATGGAAAAGAAATTATCGGATAACCTTTAAATGTATAGTTTTCCGCCGTTCCGGTGACGATTATGTTTTATATTATTGACATTGACCAATTAATCATTATTTTTTAACCGACCTACTGGTCTGGTGGTTAAGGTGTTAACATCTACATTGGAAGGTTCCTGTTACGAATCCAGGTTAGTGCATAGATGTTTGTAAGCGAGTTAAATCTGCTGTGGTCGAAAGTCCTCATGTTGGTTTGTGTGGAAGTTTGGAGAGTGGGGTGCCAGCTCATGTATTGCCTCGTCATCTGACCGTGGCTCAAAATTACGTGGTGTTGTCCTCGAATCTTTCCCTTTGGGGATCGATCCGGAACCGACGTCAGTAGCCAGTTGTGTTGGTCTTGTACGACGTTGATTAAAAATTACCAAATTACCATTATTTTTCAATTGTTTAGTTTAGTGGTAGATTTAATGGATTGCAATGGCCACAGGGGCCAGATATCGACTTAGTTACGACAAACATATGCCAAAGAAACTTATTATAAAAGTTTTTCGAAAATGCTGTCTCGACTTTGCAATACTAGAAAATTATGAAAGTATCGAATTACCTTTAAATGTAGTTTTTTACCATTCCGGGGACGAGTGGCAATTTACATAGTTAAACATTGACCAATTTTTTTATCAACCATTATTTTTCAATTAGGTTTAGTTTATTGGATTTTAATGGTCACAGGGCCAGATATTGATCTAGCTGAGCCAAACACATGACAAAGAAACCTATGCTAAAATTTTAAATTATCAAGGAGGGATAAAAAAAAAGTAGAAGGACAGGCGAGGATAAAACTAAAGGAAGCAAAGATCGCAAGGGCATCTCGGGGTAGTGGTAATGGTAATAGTAATTTTTAATTAACGTTGTACTAGAGCAACGGGCTATTGACGACTGTCCGGGATCAGTCCTCTGAGGAAAAGATCCGAGGACACCACGTAATGTTCAATCACGGCCAGATGACGAGGCAACACCTGAACAGGCATCCCACTCTCAAAACGTAAACACCAGCCCAACGTGATTACTTTGGTTGGTGTAGAAGTTTGGAGAGTGGGATGCCAGATCAGGTGTTGAATCGTCATCTGATCGGGGTTGTGATGACCGCGTTTACTTCAAGAAAGCAAACCCTTTGGGAGATTTTGAATCCAGAATTAATTTTATTTAGGATTTTTCTGGTGAGGTGCTGAACTTGTATTTGTAGAACTGACTTCAAGTCCAGAATACGTCCAGGAAACAGGTTCCGCTGCGAAAACACTATCGCAACCTATATTTAGCTCCTGACAGAAAAAAACTTCTCAAATACACGCACACATATGTGTATGTAAATTACTTAGAGTTATATATTACGCAAGGCCTTTTCTAAACAGTTATATACATTCCAAATTTCCTTAGTGGTTCAAAATTACGGAGAGAAGAATTGGTGTAGCCTCGTTTCTACATTATAATTATCTAGAATCTATATATAAAAATGATGTATGTGTGGGTGTATATATTCTCTATACAAATCTACACCGTTTGACCAATCCACACCAAATTTGGTACACTTATACTTTAGAACATTGCGATAAGCATAGGCTATTTCTTTCCTGTCTTCAGACCACAATGTAGCCATGAAAATTGGCACATAGGTAGTCCTAAAAATGCCCCTTGAAGCCCCAATTTTAAAATCTAAAGTTTGTTTTCCTGCAATAAATGGATACGCACAAGGAAAAACGTTCTACAGGGAAATGTCGCGGTCCTATTTGAAATCCGAGCAACGCCGGATTATTCAGCTAGCATTATAATATAAAGGAACGAAGATGTCCACTGATCTGAATTCACACAAGCATCCTGCAGAAAATTTCAACCGAATAAAATATAGTTAAGCCATGTTCGTTTTCAATAAATCTTGTCTTGAAATTTACTATTTCAAGGTCTTTGAGAACTTATGGTAAATTTGTGTAAAATTGATTTCAACAAGTGTCTTTTATGCTGCGGACTTACAAACAGAGTACTGCCCCAGGAAGAAAAATCAGCAAAAAAACTTCAAAGAAAACCTGCAGGTTTTCTGCATGAATTTCGGACAAAATTCCTGCAGGAAACCTGCAGTTTTTCCGACTGGTTGCCATGATGATGATGGATCACTGGTGGCGCCATCTGGTGGTGTGATGAGCAAACACATTTTTTTTTTTTGAAAATAATAATTTTGTGGAATTAACGTCTTCTTAGAGCTACATAGACAACGGTCCGCGATCGATCTTTCAAGGGAAAGATCCGAGGACAACACCTCGTAACTTTGTACCGCGATCATAAGTTGGGACTCGAACCCGGGACCAAGGGATCTGGAGTTCAGTGTGCTATCCATTAAGCCGTAAGAGACATATCCAAATGTGGTGAATTAATGTAGTGTTTGCTTTTTCTCTGTTTGGGACTTCTGCTTTTTTCCCCTAGGAATGCATTGAAAATGGTTTAAATTTTGTTTGGAGGGATTTAATACTTTTACAAAAAAAAAAACCAGGTGATAAATTGCATAATATAAAAACGTATCACATATTATTGGTATGTGATAGGAATTTCATGTCTTCACTTTTGAATTTAGCATTGAAATTTTCTGAAAATGTTAACATCTCATACAACAAATTCATTACAGATTAGTTTAATAATTACAACATTTATGCAAATGATTAATTTTGTTGGTAGTTAATGTAACAGATTAAATTCAGATATTTGGTATGTTAGAGAAATACAATATTTGCGTCGAAATGAAGATTTTTATGGAAGGTCGTTCAGCAGTATCTAATTCCAAGGTTACATTTTTTGGTGGGACTGAAAAATGAAATAAACATTATAATTGCAATTTTTTTACTATGTAAAAAACAACAACAAAATTGCTGTTTTTTTACTATGTAAAATATTCCCATTTTTTAAAGAAATTATTTCAGATATATATATTAATTTTAATTAAACATATTAGTTGATAATTGTTTTCATAAAAACTGCAAGTTTTATGAAAACAAAACTTTAACTTCAAACTTCATGTTTCCTTCAAATAAACTGCTGTTTTTATGAAGGAAAAATGCCTTCGTAAAATTCCTTCATGAAAACTGCAGTTTTTATGAAGGAATTTTATAAAGGCATTTTTACTGCATTTATCCTTCATAAAAACTGCAGTTTTTATGAAGGAAGAATTAAAGTTGGAAATATTATAAATGAAATTTCAGAAAAACTGCAGAATTTATGAAGGAAACCATTATTCCTTCAAAACCTCTGCATTTTCTCTGCGTAAAATCTGCACTTATCTAACTGCCTTAAAAAATCCTGCATTCAACTTCAAAAAACCTTCAAAATGGATCTTTTTTTGAAGGAAAGATGCTGATTTTTTTTGCTGGGGCCTTTAGTTTGCCCAAACCATTCTACTGGTTTCGACGAGGTATATCATCCAAGACCAGATCAATTTCACTAATAGCGAGATATCTCGTTAGCATATATTGAAGATTGATGAAGTAATTGAGATCTGGTCAGTTTTGCTAACAACGAGATACCTCGTCGAGACAAGACCAGGAAGGTTAATAATTAACCATAAATATTCAAATCAATAAACTATTAAAAATTAACTTGTTACCTTTGAAGGTATTTTTTTCTATATAAAAACCCTTGTATTTTTGCCTCAAACGCAAGACTGACATCGGCATGCTAAATAAATGAATAAATTCCTACGAAACTAATTTTTCCTCCCCCCTCCCCTCCGTTTTCCGTTTTGTGTGCGATCGGTAAAGGAAAAAAAAACAGAAACAAAACGCTCGCCGTTTCGGGATTTTTTATATTTATCCTCCTTTTTATTCCCGGATAAAATAAAAATTCCTCGCTGGGCAAAAAATAAAAATAAATATATGATCAAATAAACAAATAAAAAAATTATTCCCCACGCAGGCGGGGAACGGACGGAATGTTTTATTGCTTTCTTCGGTAAGTCACGTGATCCGGAAAACGAGAAAGAGGGAATTCCGGGAGAAATTCCCGGAACCCTCAAGTTTGCGTTGTTATGGATAAGCCAATAAAAATCCT
Source organism: Metellina segmentata (assembly GCA_947359465.1). Taxonomy (NCBI): domain Eukaryota; kingdom Metazoa; phylum Arthropoda; class Arachnida; order Araneae; family Tetragnathidae; genus Metellina; species Metellina segmentata. The sequence continues at coordinate 91,026,103 of OX375880.1, read as the reverse complement.
TCAATGATTTTTTTCCCCCCCTGAAGAGATCAATGGGTGTGGACGGTGAAAACGAAAGTTAGGAATAAGGAAATCTGACTGCCTTTGTGTACGACCCGTGTTCAATCCTGCAGACTGGGCCACCCTGGAGCGGGATTGGAGGGACCGTGATATCGCTGGAAATTGTCTAGAACTCGCTAACTTATACAGGGCGTTTCAAAACCTCCTGTTCAAAACCGTGATTGAGATAGGAACAAAATATTGAATTGTATTCACCAGTAGCCCAGATTAAATACCACTGAAGATCACTTTCGGAGCACCCGCTACAGATCAGATCATCTCCACATCAAAATTAGAACGTGTACTTCAAAACTGAGTTTTAGACAACCTTATAAGTCAATTCCAGTCACCGCTGTTTCTTTTCCACCAACAGAATACAATACAAATCACCTTCTGGTCACGATTGTTTTTGAGTCCATCTCCACCGAATTGTACTTGCCGATTCCCCAGAATGCAACTTGTGTGACCTATGACAGCCTATGTCTGGTGAACACCTGGATGTGTGCCCTGCGCTAGTGGTTTTTAATTGTCTTATAGAAATATATTTGAGAGCATGTAGTCGTTGAAACGACCAGCATTTGTCAGCGATGCAGATCCTTGTCAGCGCTAAACTGAAGGAATAACAAGATGCATGGCGTACTAGGACGATGTGGAACAATTAAAAACTACGATGATGAACCTTGAAGTGCCAGAGAAACTGACGCAGACGAGTCTGTGCAAAGTGCATATCAAAGCAACCTATATACGCCATTGGTTGCGTCTGCACCGAATTGGACTTGCCGATTCTCCAGAGTGCAATTTGTGCGACCTAGGACAGCCTTGGTGAACATCTTAATGCGTGTCCGGCACTAGTGGTTTTTAATTGCCTTATAGAAAAATATTTGAGAGCACACAGTCGTACAAACAGCCAGGTTTTGTGCAAATTTTTTTCACCGCTAAGCTGAATGAATAACAGGGATGTTTGGTATACTAAGACGATGTGTAACAACTATAAACTATGTAGATGTATCTTGAAGAGCAAGAGAAACTGCTACAGACGAGTCTATGCAAAGTGCATATCAAAGCAACCTATGTCAGCCGGTGCACTTATGAAACGACAGACATCTGTGGAAGCATCTCCAGCTGTTTCCGCAGTGAAAATGGCTTGTTTATCACAATATAAGTGATCTTGAACACATTTTAGTACGAGGGTGTCGAAAATGATCACACTTTCGCTGTAATACATCTGTAGGTTTGTCACAATGCCTTCGGCGCATGGATGCTTAGAGTTGATACATAATCACGTCACCGAAGTTTGACCTTGATAGTGTCCTTTTTCTTGCTTCTACTTCAGTGTAAACATGGCCGTATTTATACAGTGTACACCAAGGAGAAATTAAGAGCTGTGATCCGATTTCTGTGGTCGGAAGGTATACCAGGGACTGAAATTCATAGCTTACAACACAATACGGGAACGATGCTCGGCCACGTAGTAGTGTGCATGAGTGTATCGAGAAGCTTAGGTCGGACAAGCGTGATGCAAGAAGAAGGAGCAGGAGGACAGTTAACCTCCATTACTGACGAGAAGATTCAGCAAGCTCTGGAAATGGTACTTTCAAACCGGTGAATTACCATCGATAATGTAGCGTGTGCTCTGAAGACTAGACGGACAAAGAAGTAGGGGAAGCCGTGCATAAAATGTTGGATGACCAACCGAAAACAGTCTTCATGTTGAAACACGCAAGCTTGTGGACCGCTGTATCAAGTGCATTGAAAAGGAAGGAAGCTATTCAGTGGCCAAATACAGATCAATGTCAAGTAATAGGGAAATGAAATTATGTACAGTAGAGAGGAAGACCGCGTGGGCATTCTGGGATAACGATCCCCATGTTTACCAGAGGTAGTAAACCCCATCGATAAAAAATGGATCACTATAGAACTTAGGGTTCGTAAAGACCATACACACCTACAGATGTGCCCCCGAGGATTAAGACTTGAAGGATCTATACCCATAAGCTGGCCATTGGAAAAAAAATTAATATAAATATTTGACGAAATTTTTGTTTTAAAGTCCAGATCTTTATTCAGCATAAAGATTGCATTTCTTAATGCCCTCTTCGAAATGAATTTATGACTAAGCTACTGGCCCGAAACCAACTTTAGTTCTAAACCACTGCTTTACAGAGCCACATAAATCAAAAGTTGAAAACTAAGCATTCCGTATTTTCCTTCATACAGTTATAAATTTTGTGGTCGGACCGAGTCAAATCACCAAATCCAAAAACATGTCTACAAAAGCAAAACAAACTTCGCTTCTGCGCTGGGCATTTTAAATTTATTTACTTTCTGCCAGGAAGAGAAAAGGACAAAAAAGAAATAAATTTTAAGAGTCCTAATAAGAATCGATCCCCAAATATCCCTCCGTACTTATTGTAGGGCTGTCACCCAAACTGCACGCCCCAGTTTCTGCAGGCAATAAAAGCCTGGTTTTTATGGACAGAATTAAGTTTTTATGGCGTCCAAGCCCTCTGCATCCCCCAGTCACGATTGAGATCGGAGAAGGAATTGATGATGCCGCATCCTTTAATAAAAATTAATTGCAGAATCTCGAAGTTGAGTTTAGCGGGATCTTTTCTTCTTAATATCTGCGTGTGTACTCGATATTCGATGGGACTATAATTAAAATTGTTCACCCGGAAAGACATTGTGATTTACTTCCGAATCGCTACGTTTTAATTAATAACGGGCGAGTTCAGGACATGATTGATTGTATTTTTGTTCTGACTCTTCCCCCTTTTTAAGCATTTAAAAAATAATTCGCGTTTTTGTGTAATTAATTGTCTTTGATAATAGGAATGAAAAAAAGGTTTTGCTTGCATTGTGTTGTTTGATTGCTTTCATGAGCCAATTTGAATGCGTTTCTTTTATCTGATAACATCAAGCTCTCGCGTAAGGGGCCCCCTTACACCTAATTTCGGGGCCCCAGCATTAGGTTAGAGGACATGTCCCAGTAGCAGATCATCGGATGACCTTCCCGCTTCAGGTTAGACGACGATCTCCAGAACCAAGCTGGAGGACGGATCCTGGTACTCTAGGTTAGAGGATGAATTCCAGCACCAGTTTAGAGGACGAACCAGGTAAGAGAGCGGTTCCCTGATCCAGGTAAAAGAACCGTTCACTGTACCAGATAAGAGGACGGTTTCCAGTTCCAATTAAGAGAACAGATCCCACCACCACCATCTAAGAAGACGGTTCCCTGTACCAGGTAGGAGGACGGTTTCCTGTACCAGGTAAGAGAACGGATCTCACCACCACCAGGTAAGAAGACGGTTACCTGTACCAGGTAAGAGGACGGTTTCCAGTTCCAAGTAAGAGAAAGGATCCTACCACCACCATCTTAGAAGACGGTTCCCTGTACCAGGTAAGAGGACGGTTTCCAGTTCCAAGTAAGAGAAAGGATCCTACCACCACCATCTTAGAAGACGGCTCCCTGTACCAGGTAAGAGGAAGGTATCCAGTTCCAAGTAAGAGAACGGATCCCACCACCACCATCTAAGAAGACGGTTCCCTGTACCAGGTAGGAGGACGGTTTCCTGTACCAGGTAGGAGGACGGTGTCCTGTACCAGGTAAGAGAACGGATCCTAGCAACACCAGGTAAGAGAACGGATCCCAGCACCACCAGGTAAGAGAGCGGTTCTTCCCTGATCCAGGTAAAATAACCGTTCCGTGTACCAGGTAAGAGGATGGTTTGCAGTTCCAAGTAAGAGAACGGATCCCACCACCACCAGGTAAGAAGACGGTTCCTTGTATCAGGTAAGAGGACGGTTTCCTGTACCAGGTAAGAGAACGGATCCCACCACCACCATCTAAGAAGACGGTTCCCTGTACCACCAGGTAAGAGAGCGGTTCTTCCCTGATCCAGGTAAAATAACCGTTCCGTGTACCAGGTAAGAGGATGGTTTGCAGTTCCAAGTAAGAGAACGGATCCCACCACCACCATCTAAGAAGACGGTTCCCTGTACCAGGTAGGAGGACGGTTTCCTGTACCAGGTAGGAGGATGGTTTCCTGTACCAGGTAGGAGGACGGTTTCCTGTACCAGGTAAGAAAACGGATCCCAGCACCACCAGGTAAGAGAACGGATCCCAGCACCACCAGGTAAGAGAGCGGTTCTTCCCTGATCCAGGTAAAATAACCGTTCCGTGTACCAGGTAAGAGGATGGTTTGCAGTTCCAAGTAAGAGGACGGATCCCACCACCACCAGGTAAGAAGACGGTTCCCTGTATCAGGTAGGAGGACGGTTTCCTGTACCAGGTAAGAGAACGGATCCCAGCACCAGGTTAGAGGACTTACTCCACACTGATTTTAAAGGACAAATCCCAGCAATAATGGAAAGATAAAAATATAATGAGCAATGGTAAACTTCTTATGTATCCAGGATCATGTGACCAAGACTAATAGTAACGTGACCTTTTGACTACTTTCGTCTGCTGGGTGGAATATTGATCATATGGCTGGTCCATGGAACTGGAGAAGAAGCTTGATTGATCATTTAATTGGTCCATTGATTGATCTTATAATTGGTTCATTGATTGATCCTCTGACAGTAGTAGACTGTCAAACTTATATCAATTTGTTGCCACTCTATAGAAATTCAGAAGAACATACCTACCCTGTCATGAGATGTTACATTACCAAACAATGCAATAAGATACGAAATCGGCCAACCAAGTCAATTTTTTACAGCATCGTCACGTTATTGGGAGTCAACATGCTGGCCACATTTTTTGAAGTACCTCTCGATAGCAATGTCCTGTTTACTTATATTTCATGTTTATGATTCCAGCACCAAGGTAGAGGACGGTCCCATTTAAGAGGTACGGAATAATAAAATTACGAAATAATAAAATAGATACCAAGTAATATCTGCCTACCACGAGTAGCAGGATGATGTAGCTTGAGTATGCCAAGTACAAAATGTTTGTGTCATTTCATTCTAAAGTTTCACCAGCCTGCTCTGGCAAGACTTTTCAAGTCTTGTGATGAACGTGCCCATGCTCCGTTACCTCAGTAACATTTTCTTCCCATGTCTTGGAATGTATTGGTGTCTCTGTGGGACAGTGTACAGTTCAAGCCAAAGGAACTTTAAAACATCGACGGCTGGCAATTTGTGTGCGACTCTTCTAAGTTTAAGTAACCCAGTCCTTTAAAACATTTCTGAAAACTATAGCAAACCTGTAAATAAACCATAAATTAAAATTCATTGATCCGTTTTCTTATGACTGACCTCTTAATCAATGAATTTTTTTAAAAACTACAAAATGGACACGGCGTGTTCATCCGAGCAGATTTGAAGGAGGTAGGAGAATCATCATGACTAACAGCTCCTGGATGAACATGAATTGGTAGCTGTGTGGCTTGAAAAACCCTGGTCTTACGGATTTGGTCTAGGTTTTCTATTGACCAAGGGGAATAGTAACAACTCAATGCACAATTATTTTCCTTTGGGTACGTACAGTTTCTTATTTTACATTTATACAGGTATTAAGAATACAAGTGTTACTTGAAAATATTTGGTAACATACTTATCCAAAGTTAAAAACTAAAAGCGTTGAAATGAAATAAATCTTACACAAACTAAGTCACAAAAACATCAGTGTGTAGCACCATACCGCTATCCTAACACCTATGAGAGATCTTCGCTTCCTTTAGCAACCGATCAAATTGTCTCATTGTAAATTGATTGAATCTGTAGCGAGCGTAGCTACCACTCCAAAACTTAAACTTACGATTGGGTAGTATAAATATTAGTGTTACCAAACTCTAACATGAAGTACTTTTTGGTAGACACTAAATTACGCTGATTCTTTCCGGCTTGCTATATTGGTGACCAACGGACGTGATATAAACACACACAAAAAAAAACAAATTCGATGGATAACCCACGATTTACACTAAAAATCGTCATGGTTGATACTAATTACTTTCAACCACTTGTGTGCGCTGTGATAGCAGACACTGCTGATGTCATATCACATCTTCCATACATGTAAAGGCAACACGGCAACTGTGATCTTAATGCAGCTTTCACAGTCTAACGCAAAAATGGCAATCAATTTACTAATTACATCCTCTATCGAATTTCTGCTACTGCTAAAATTTTGGAGGTGGAGTACTGTAGCGAGATTAGATACCACTCCAAAACTTAACTTACGATTGGATAGTATAGATCAGTGTAACCAAACTGTACCATGAAGTACTTTTTGGTAGACACTAAGTTACGCTGATTCCTTTCGACTTGCTATAAATCTAATCAAACCAGTCTAAAAAAACACAATTATTCTACATAGGAGACGAATCATAGCTTCGTTTTAACATCGACGAAGCCTTTAGTTTTGTAACATCAATAACCAAGATGCCCTTAAATCATGGGCTACTGTGTGCTTGTACACATTACAGCACACCATTTCAAATACTTATCAACACAGAACGCAAAGTTAGCAGCTCGTAAAAATGAACAAGTAAACAGTTGAGAGATTCTATTTCCACCTGAGTGGCATAACAAGGTTGTCAATTTTTTTGAGCGAAAAGAAGACTAATTTCCTTGAAAAAAGCATCAGTCTGGAAACTCCACTATTCTATATCATTAGGTGCCTACCCTTCAGCGAGCATATCTTTTTTCAAAACCTTTTTTTTTTTGTGCTTTAATAAACCCTACACACAATTCAAAAATATCTCAATTGCGTTCAACAGACTATTCTAGCCCCAACCAAAATACAACATAATTACAACTCAGAATTGTCATTACGCTGATTAGATGAAAGAACTTCAATTTTGACAAGATGGATTGATTATTGTTTAAGAACATTCGTTATGGGAAAAGTAGTCTTTCATGATTGTGGTTAGTGAAATAGACCATAATATCAACGATGACAACTTGATTTTGATTGTTATTTCCATTAAAATTGAAGAGTTCCAGAGATCATTAAAATGTAATGAGGAATTGTTTCGAAATAAGATGTCAAACCATTTTCAATGATATCCTCGAATTGGACTTTGACCCATAGTTTCACTACCATTGCAATGATCATTAAAATGAAAATGAAATCCAATTTTTTTACTTTTTTTAAAACATAGTCTAGAGAGGAATTCTAGAGAAAAAAATGAAAAATTCTAATAATGGGTGTTGTGGTTATCCTTTGGTAATGACAGGGCTCAACAACGTAGCCTTAATTTTCATCAAAACAATGAGATTACGGTTATGTACTTAAACTAAAGATACTCGGGATACGTGGTATTTTGGTAATTTTTAATTAGCGTCTTACTAGAGCAACACAACAGGCTATTGACGACAGTCGGGATCAATCCCCTAAGGGAAATATCCGAGGATGACACCACGTAATTTTGAACCGTCCCGAACGTTCAGCCACGACAGATTTAAGGTGCACCAGCCACCTCTATACCAAATACTTACAAACATCCATGCACTGACCCGGATTCTAAGCAGGGATCTTCCTATCTAGAGGCTAAAACCTTAACTACCAGACCAATTGGTCGGCCACGGGATACGTGTAGTGGGATATTGCAGCACGTGCTTTTAATACACGAGTATTTACTATACGTGTACATGGATTTTACTTCATGGGTGTGTTACTCTTCCAACTGATTAACCGTGGATAATGGTGTGTTTTGGGATTTTTCTGTTGAACTAAATGTGTGTGTGTGTGTGTATGTGTGTGTGTGTGTGTGTGTGTGTGTGTGTGTGTGGGTTTCGTTAGTGTTTCTGCGGTGATTCCTGTAAGTATTTTATGCGTGACTTCAGTTGTTTTGATTTTTGAAATTGTGGAGTGATGTCTCAGTGACCAGTCACGCGTTCGCGCGGGAAGAGCTGCGCCTCAACATTTATTATCCGTTTCAATTTGTGTTATATGTTAAGTGTTGGCGTGATATTGGCGTGGAGTAAAGGTTAAAAGCTAGTGGTAAAGATATGAGGTTTTTCGAATTTATAGCTTTATTAGTTATTAAAAAAATCTCGTATTATGAGTTGTAGAGACGATATAACTCTGCAGGGCCTTCACGCCCCAAAAAAAGAAAAATGCAATCTAATAAGCCTCTAACACATGATGAAATTGTAAATTTGATTGCTGAGCTTTCGCCAATCTATTCTAGTATTGGCTTCTGGGAAAAATCCATTTCCACGGCGGGGCAATAACTATCAACGCACCATATCAGCTTTGGCAGTGAACGTGTTAAGCACTTCGTCAATTTAAACACTAAAAATGAATTCCGAATTGATATATCAGGATGATTGGCTAACATCGATTAGATTAAACACCAAACACTACCAAAACAGCAATAAAATGCAAATTTTAAGGTAATTTCGATATGTAGCCTGCCAGAGCATTTAGACAGCAGAAGTCGCCAAGATTCCATTCCTCTCTGGAGGTATTTCTCTCTTCTGAGCCACTCTGTGTATCCTCTCTCTTCTGTAAAACTTTCCTTGTGAAAATGCCCCCTTCTTGACGTTGTCCGTCGTCTGTTAGGCGCCTTCTGTTAGGTTGTCTTTTGTTATGGTCAAGTATGACACTTCGTCACAAAACTCAACCCAACTCCTAGACATTAGCACAGGAATTTTTAAAACAATCCTCTGTACCAATTCAAGCCTTTGCGAATGTAAAAAAACACATGAACAATAAAAAAAGGTAATAAAACATCCATTAGGTTTCTCATTAAAAAAATTCCATAGCAAGCAAGCGCTTTTAAGAATAATAAATGATTTTAGAGAATTTATTAAGCCGCCCCTAATTTCTCTCCATCCTTATTAAACAACACTTCAACGCTTTGCAGAATTTCGTTACAAACAGCTTCATGTTTAGCATTTAGATACAAAATGAACAAACACGAATCGGAACAAAGGAATTCATAAGTTCTTCTCATTCATCACCAACGCACGAACCTTACGGCCATTCCTTTAATAAACCTTGTGAACTAGGGTCACGACTTCCATGGACTTGAAGCGTCAAGAAAAAACTGAAGCATAAAACAAAAGCGAACTTATAAAAAAAAACTCTCACAAAACGTTAATTTTTGAAACCGTACACCAGCGCGTTTCGACCGACGAGATCTTTGACAACGCGAACGATTAATTGAAAGTGCAGACTGAAAAAGGTGTTGAATTATGATAAACTGCTTTTTATTTATGTCCAACCGCCATTGCGTAGGCGATTCCATCATGTAGGAACAACCTGTACCCGATAAATCAAACCAAACCATTTAGCGGTTTCGCAAAAAGGACCACCAGAAGAAAAAAAATGAAACAAAATAACCTTGAGATAAAGACTTGTACGAAATTAATAACTCTTCAGAAATCGAAATAATCTCCTTCCAAAGAACACGGCGAACACATTCTTTTTGGCTAATAAACAGCAGCCCACCGAGATTCTAAATTATCCACCACCCAAAGAGCACAATGATAAGATATAAATTAATGCCTGCAATTACCCTACCGACAATGCCTGGTGGAAAAGCTAGCCAAAAGACCATAGGCTTTATTTATTTATTTATTGTGTTTCTTTTTTTTATCTGTTTCTAGTTGGCGTGATTTAGGAAGGTGTTGATACATCTGGTACTACGTTTTCTTCCTACTCTTTGGCAAGAAGACACGTTTTCTCCAGCGGATTGGCTTTTTGATCAGATATACATCAGCTGCTCGGCCTTCTTCCTGTTTATTGTTTATAGGTTGAATGGCTGTCTAACTGGCGACTATAACTCAGTTGAGGATTCAGGGATTATTTATGTGACAGTCTACTTTTTGCGAACGAGTTTCGTTTCTCATTAAAATAATTAAAAATATGGTGTTGGGGCCCTTTGGTGTGTAATGCGAGTTTCATGCTGGGTGTGGTGGATTGGAATTTATTGGGAAGCTTCTGGGGCTTTTCTCAGGATGATCGTAAAATTGTGTGGCTATTAGTAAATTGTGTTAGCTAAATGTTGAAAGATTTATGGCACAGGGAAAGTTATTTATTGTCCCCTTGAATTTTATCAAGGTACAGCTACACTCTACGTTTATGAGCGGTGGCAACGGCTTTGGCAATTTAATTGGCGCACTTCTAGTAACGAGTTACGGTAGATTAAGGCAAACACGTTTATTTTAGTTTTCATGGCAATCTCGGCAAACAGTAACTTTCAATTTTCGTTTCGAATATTCTAGAAAGCTCTTCCAAAATCCGTTAAAGTCGTTTGATTTCATTGGTTCGCTTGAAATTGTTTCTTTGCTTCCATTGGTTATTTTGATTTTAAAATATCCTTTGATTGCATTATCCTTAAAAAATTTTTTTCTGCCATACCATTATTTGTATTTCTACAGTTGTGGAATTTGTATGTTATAGAATTTTTCACGAAACGCTTAAAGTTTTGTTTTTTTGCCATTTGTAGAATTTTCGTTTTTTATTAATTTTTCCCGTAACATTTCTGACGTATCAGGTTGTATTTTTTCTTGCTGCTTTTCTTTAAAAAATATTTTTCATTTCAAAACGCCTACTGTATTTAGTGTAATTGATAAGTTTCAGAGTGTTCTTACCCCACATTCGCAGCTTAGTTTTTCTGCTGGTTCACAAATGTGTTTAAAATTACTACTTTTTGCGAAAGTTTTTAAAAATATGCTTTTATAAACGTTCTCAAATGTCTTTTCAAGCTTTAATTTTCAGTTGTAAAAAGAAAAATATTTTTTAAAGAAAAATAGTTTTGAAATAATTCTTTCATTAGCAATTTTAGAAGTTCGCCAAAAAAAAAATTGCCAAGGCCGTTGCCACCTCTCATAAACGTAGACTGTAGCTGTACCTTTATCGACAGCAAGTTTAGCTAGGATTTTAATGATTTTGTACCTTTTTGGGAGCAACTTCAATGCTATTCGTGAAAAGAAATGTTTCATAAAAACCTGTATAAATGTAAAAGGCCTGTGTTTGCATGCATTTTTCGTGATTGCATTATTTTTTTTTCGGTCATTTTAAGGCATTATTATACTAATTTTGAGTCATTTGGCAAGATTGCATTTTCGTGGAAATGGGCCATTATGGTGTTTTCAAAAATTTGTTTGCTTTTATAATGATTTGGAATTGAAATTGGTGAAATTGTTTTTATAAATAAAATTAATTGTTTTCGTCCACTTTTTTTTGTCCATCATCAAAATGTTTGATAAATATGTAGTTTACGGGGCATGATCGCCAAACAATTTTTCTCGCCAAAACAAGATGGCCGACGAAGTTTGTGTTGCAGCCATCTTGGCGAATCGATAAGTTACATACATGCATGAAAGTGAAAAGGTTAAAATGGTTAGTGGAAGTGAACGTAAAAATCTACAGGGTGTTTCAGTGAACCGTTTCAGAACTTCTAAGAGGGGTAGGGTACATCCTGACAACTCGAAATCATATAGCAATGTGGGGTCGGAAATGCTTTCCTGAAGCGGTGTTGTACACAGAAGCACCGTAAAGAAAAGAGACCGTAAGTGGGAAATCGTTTTAATAATACATGAAAAGAAGCAAAAGGTACATGGATTAAAGTAAGTGTTCGAAGTTTCTTCCACGGGCTACAATGCACGCCTCATATCTCCGACGCATGGACATCCGAACATTCTGGAATACTCCAGGCATATCTCGAATTTCTCCGGCAGCTACTGCAATTCTTGCAACCAGCTCCTCAACATTGTCAACAGGGGTGTCATAAACTAGCGATTTCAGATGACCCCAGAAATAAAAATCAAGACATGATAGGTCGGGTGACCGCACAGGCCAACGCACGGGACCACCACGTCCGATCCACTGCTGACCAAATGTGACATCCAGGTAGTTACGAACATCTCCGCTATAATGGGCAGGGGCTCCATCGTGTTGGAACCACATTGTCTGTTGCGTCGATGCAGAAATCTGTTCATCTCTCAAAAGTTGTGGCAATACTTGCTGTAGAAAGAGCAAGTAGTTAGGTCCGGTTAGACGAGACGGTAACAGGTAAGGTCCGATGAGGTGATCTCCCATAATACCGGCCCATACATTGACCGAAAATCGAATCTGTGTTGCACGACGTCGTATTGCATGCAGGTTCTCGACCGCCCAGATATGGTCGTTATGCGTGTTGAAAATTTCTTCCCTTGTGAAGGATGCCTCATCGGAAAACAACACTTCAGCAGGAAAAAGGGGAATTGTAGCACATTTTCCAAGGTACCACTGTGCGAAAGCAATACGAGGTGCATAATCCTCCGGTTGCTGTGTCTGGACACGCTGCACGTGAAACGGATGCATGTCTTCTTCTCGGAGAATCCTCCAGACGCTGCAATGGGAAACCCCGACTGCGTTTGCTACACTTCGTGTACTCGTTCTTGGATTCCCCTGTACATGCTGCAGCACATTCTGTTCGACGTCTGCAGTCCGTGCTGTTCTTACCCTGTCCCTGTCAGCTCTTTCTAATGAACCTGTCTCAGCTAACCTCTGGTGCAGTCTTGCAAAGAAATTATGACTGGGGATACGCCTCGTCGGATATCGTTCCGCGTACAAACGCTGTGCGGCTGGCCCACTACAATTTGCAGCCCCGTACGCCAAATGCATATCGGCTAACTCTGCGAACGTGTAATCATCCATCCTACTAACTTGGCGTTCTTGTGCGAAATGTAGATTCCCTACACGAAAGCTCGGGATTTTCGCACAACGCCATCTACCGCGTCAGGAAAGCATTTCTGACTGCCCATTGGTATATGATTTTGGTTCGTCAGGATGTACCCTACCCCTCTTAGAAGTTCTGAAACGGTTCACTGAAACACCCTGTATACGTTGTATAAAGGTTACCATGTTTGGCAAAACATCGCCGTTTCACATACCACTCCAATCAAATTAATATCATTCTTTAACCAATTAAAATCATTCTTTCTCAAGCGCTAAAAAAATCACGCAAGCGATAACCAATCTCCGAACACGATACGCCTAAATCTAAAATTTGAAATCAAAGTTGCTATGTAAACAAACTATTCTAACTTTACATAGGGTTGCCATAAATCTATACGTAGTATCAAGGTTACTATATTTGTAGAAGAATCGCTGTTGCACCGTATACTACATACTACCCAAATGTTTCTGTCAAAAGCATTTGAAAGTTTGGTAATAATGAATTTGATGGACTCTTACCCTGCAAAAGGTTATCTTTAAGAGGTTTCTCGTCTTGTGCGAGACTACTCTAGAAGAAACCTGTCTATTTATTTATCTCTTCATAAAAAATATCGGCGAGATATCTCGTCACTAACAAAATTGGAACACTAACAAAATTTTGACTGAACAGTGAATTTTAAAAGTAACGCAGAAGCTGCTCGCAAAATCGACATGGATGTTAGTGAAAAATAAAATTGAATCTTCCTTGTTTTGATCTCCTATGGAAGTTGTGACGTTATGATCGATTTCGATTAAAGAATGAAAGTTTTCAAAGTTTAATGTGTCTGTAGTTCGTTGTTTAATCTAAATTAAAATTAGTCAGTCTTTAAAACTTTTGGAAGGTTTTGTGACCCAAACTATTGGATTTACTGAGCAATTTGCTTTAAATTTAATTGATAACTAGTTTCCTGATTTCTGCCAAAATAAATCTGAAATACCAGATGAACGAGATTTCTTCAATTCGATATATATATGTTTCCTAACTAACCCAATCCATCTTAGTAAGACTGGAGCAAATTCTCGCATGCGAATTTACTACGAAATTGGAAGCTATCTTACAGAAAGAATTTTAAATACTCGAAACATAATCTTCGATCTTTGAACATCTTCGATCGAATTTCCATCCCAAGTTTATTCAACTTGTCAACTGCAAGGCATTTCAGACATGATTTATGTGCTGGACTTATAATTAGCAGAAACATTTATACATTTTTCTTAATTATTGAACTATCTTAGATTTTCATTTAAGAGTTGTCGAGATATATGGAGTTGGTTATGCTTATGTTAGTTATTTTATCGATTGCTTGAAGAATTTAATGTTAAAAGGGGGAATTAACGAGCTCAAAAATATTGGTAATCTAAATTAAAGATTAAAACGTACCACCTGTACCAACTGTTAGATAAAGGATTGTTTGCAGTTTCAGGCAGTCTTGGAGAGGGATTTTCCGTGTAAACAAATGAACCAGTGTGATAACTGAGATTTTGCTCACTGTGACTCGAATGCTCTCCTATGACACATATTATCAGAGAAACATGGAAAACGCTGGACTGTGGATGGATTTTGCCAGCCAAAAGTCCCACACCAGTATTAACCAAAAATTCTTTGACCCTATACTTTTGATGCCCTCTGACATCATGGAGACAAGATTCCTCTTTCAAAGACCCTTTGAGGTACTTAGCAGGGGTAAGATGAGGGTGATAGTTGGATTTCTCACAGGCCACTATCACCTAAGAAAACACCTTCATAGGATGGGAATCTTTAAAGAAGAACCTCTATGCAGGAAATGCAATATGGTGGAGGAAACTGCCCACCACATACTTTTTGAATGCGAAGCTCTGCTTCACATAAGGTACTCAAGTCTAGGTCTTGGAACAGAACTTGATACAATTCACGAAGAGCCTGTCAAAAGACTTTTGGCCTTTCTCAAGGAATCTGGCTTTCTCTGACAGGAATATCGAAAAACAATGGGGTTTGGTGCAATATTCCCTAGTGGAATCAGCACCTAGGGCTTTCCTGACCACCCCACTCTATATGTGACTATGACTACTATACTATTATCAGAGAATCCAAATCACCAGAATTCAAGAACTTCAACTGCTTATCTCTTTACTCTCTTAATATTATAAAAGGAAATGTTTGTTTCGCAGCCGCAAAATCCTGACGATCTATGGCACTTACAGCAATGAGATTTGGCACATAGGTAGTCCAAATTTTTTGCAATTTTTGGGCCCCGGCGAAATTTTAAAATAGAAGATTTTTAAATGAATTTAATAGTTTTTTTTCTCCGTCGCTTTTTTAAGCGCGGAGAACTTTTCCTTTCCTTGTGGCCGACCAACCAGTATAGTGGTTAAGGTGTTAG
This sequence comes from Metellina segmentata, assembly GCA_947359465.1. Lineage (NCBI taxonomy): Eukaryota > Metazoa > Arthropoda > Arachnida > Araneae > Tetragnathidae > Metellina > Metellina segmentata. Next base: position 91,011,037 of record OX375880.1, on the reverse strand, counting down.
CCTCTAGATCGGAAGGTTCCTGGTTCGAATCCGAGTCCGGGCATGGATGTTTGTAAACGTATGGTGTAGAGGCGGCTGGTGCACCTTAAATCTGTCGTGGCCGAAAGTCCTCACGTTGGGTTGGCGTGGTAGTTTGGAGAGTGGGGTGCCAGCTAGCTCAGGCGTTGCTTCGTCATCTGACCGTGGTTCGAGATTACGAGGTGTTGTCCTCGAATCTTTCCCTTAAGGGACTGATTCCGGACCGTCGTCAATAGCCCGTTGTGTTTGTTGCTCTAGTACGACGTAAACTAAAATTACCATTACCTTTCCGTGTAATCTTGCAGTCAGGGTTTGGAATCATGCCAAGTGTTTTTATCCGCAGAACGCGGAGAAAATTATTTTTTCATTTCCGCTTTGATTTTGCGCGGACGAATAAATTTCCAGCCAAACGATAAATCCTTTAATTGAAGTCAGTTCTTTATCCTATCTCCAGACCGTTGTAGACAGAGTAAAAATTTCAACGGATTTGAAATCTGCGGAAAATTGCAGTTTAGATTGATACCTAAAAATATGATTTTCATTAAAAAATAATTTTTTAATTGAATATTTTCAACGGATTTGAAATCCGCGGAAAATTTTACACCAGATTAATACCTTACGGCACGGGCAACGCCGGGTAATTAATTGGTAATTTTTTAGTTAACGTCGTACTAGAGCAACACAACGGGCTATTGACGACGGTCCGGGATCAGTCCCTTAAGGGAAAGATCCGAGGACAACACCTCGTAATTTTGAACCACGGTCAGATGACGAAGCAACACCTGAGCTGGCACCCCACTCTCCAAACTTCCACGCCAACCCAATTTGAAGGGGGGCAACGCCGGGCTAGTCACGCAGTGGCTAGAAGGATATAATGTAATTTAGTTTTGTTAATATGAAATAGACAACAAATAATTTTCAAATTTGATTATTTGGAAACACGTTTTTACTAAAAATAACTGCATAGCGGGTTAAATATGTACGAATTACACACAATGCAAGACTAGGCAAATATTTCTGGTGTCAGAAATCAGACATATTAATGGAATCACACAATAGCTATGCAACCTCACGTTTAGTTGGTTGGTTTTGTGCCACAATGTCCAAATTTGACAGTGCTGTGCCGAACGCAAGACAGAAAACGTCAAGTAATTGTAGATTAATTTGGAGTTTTATAGCACAAGAATCCATATTTGGCGATGCTGCGCCAAACGCATAACAGAAAACGTCGAGTAATGGTTGGTTGGTTTGCGGTTTTATGGCACAATGGCCATATTAGGTCATGCTGCGCCAAACGCACGACACACTATGTCAAGTAATAGACGTACATAGACGAAAATGTTTTACTGACACAAGAAGAAAGCAATGCACCCAATGGGATATATTAATGGAATGGCGCAGTACCCACGGGACAAGACGTTCCCTTTGGGATTGATCACAGATTGTAGTCAATATACTGTTGTATTGCTCTAGTACGACGTTAATTAAAAATACCAATACCCACGTTACAAGTTCACGGTTGTTTTGATGGGTTTTATGGCGCAGGGCTATATCTGTCCATGCTGCACCAGACGCACGACAATCAATATCAAGTAATGGACGCACAGACACAAAAATGTCTTACTGACACAGAAGAAAAGCGATACATCCAGTGCGACAAAATCCCGTACTTAAGTACAGAAAAAGTTGCATCTCATTCTCGCCGATCGCACTTCGCACTTTCAAAATATCTCAGGAACCCACCTCCAGGAAATCTCGCCGCGATATACAATGTCAAGTAATAGACGTACATAGACGGAAATCTCGCCGCGATATACAATGTCAAGTAATAGACGTACATAGACGAAAATGTTTTACTGACACAAGAAGAAAGCAATGCACCCAATGGGATATATTAATGGAATGGCGCAGTACCCACGTGACAAGACGTTCCCTTTGGGATTGATCACAGATTGTCGTCAATATACTGTTGTATTGCTCTAGTACGACGTTAATTAAAAATACCAATACCCACGTTACAAGTTCACGGTTGTTTTGATGGGTTTTATGGCGCAGGGCTATATCTGTCCATGCTGCACCAGACGCACGACAATCAATATCAAGTAATGGACGCACAGACACAAAAATGTCTTACTGACACAGAAGAAAAGCGATACATCCAGTGCGACAAAATCCCGTAGTTAAGTACAGAAAAAGTTGCATCTCATTCTCGCCGATCGCACTTCCAAAATATCTCAGGAACCCACCTCCCGGAAATCTCTCCGCGACAGAATCTCAGATCTCCCATGCTGATAATCCGGGGTGTTGTCTCTCCCGAATCTGTCTTCTCTCTCGCACACATAAATCTCGGTGCTTGTTTGCGATGCCAAGTTCCCGAGCGATTGTTTCCCGGGCCCTCTCGGATTTGTGGAACAAGGGGCCTTTCTTTTGTTGTTGCAGAAGAATCGCATCGCCTGTGCGTTCTTTTGCATTCTGGGGATGGGTATTCGAACGCCGCTATTAACTTACCACTCTCCTTTCTTTTCGCCCCAGTTGGCCAGTGCTTTTTCTTGAACGGGGGATTGCGTTCGACAGCGCGTGTTGGAACCTTTTTTTTCCGCGTTCCTTCGCTCGTTCTCTTGTTCTTTTCTAAGTCTTGGATGTTGCGTGAGGGTGGAAAGGGGAATCGTGTGATGAGTAGAGGGGTGGGTTTCGTAAGAAAATCTTCTGCGTTCGAGAGGGGGGGGGTCTTACTGGGAGGAGAGAAAGCGGATTTGTGCAGTTTCGAAGAGAGAGAGATATATATATAGAGTGGATTACGAGCCCCGTTGAGTTGAAACTTTGTATTAAGTGATTTTGGGGAGGGGTCTGTAATGCCACTGTGGGATCGACTCCGCATAGATTTTTTCACATGTATCTTCAGAGTCCAAAGTGAAACGTTTGGAGTTTATCTTCATGCTATGCAGAGTCAAGGAAAGGAAAGAACGAATCACTTGACGAAGTGCCTGCTACAAAGCAGCTTACCTCCACATCGAATTTACGAAAAAAAATCTCAAATGGCTCTGCATAAAAACGATGATTACGATGCTGATGACCACAGCCACGACGAAGAATTCAGTGGACAATTTTCGAGGATATAGAGTACCACGACGCACGACGTAACTGTTGGTATCGCAAGGATGAGATTCACTGCAGAGTCGCGTTTCTGGTTTTTTTTCCTTATTTCTTCCAGATCTTCTACCGATGTGATGTGGCCCTGAGGACAGGTCCATGTCAGGAAAGGCAGAGATGTGGAGATGCAAGCCACTTTTACCCTTTTACCAGACTATACGGCGCCCCTGGTTTCCGCCAAAGAGCCAATCAGCAGCCAGAACTATGACATCACCACGTACAGGGTATAAAAGCGCCCTGAACACTTTAGCGCGGGAGTAGTGTTTTGTGATCATGATGAACGATGCCAGGCCCGAAGTGTCCACTCTCTGTTACCCGTCCCCATACTGTAACTGTCCCCATTTTATTTAATTAAATGTAATTACTAGTATTACATCGAGCTCTCTGTCTGCCCATAAAATTATATTGATGAAAATGTTCTGATGCTTAAAAATCAATGGCATTATTATTTTTTAAATTTTGGTGTAAAGTTAAAAACACTCCAAGTGCACTGGTCGTTTAAGTGGTCACCGTCACAAGTACTGGTCAAGACTGAGAGTTATTATGTTATTTGCTAGGGCGGAAGCCACGCCCTTACACATGGGACGGTCGTTGGTGTTAAGGAGTGAAGGGCAAACTCGGTTACTTTTGAGAATCGAATACTTGGTACTCGAGTTTCTTCAAGTATCGTAAAAGTATTCGGAATACTTGTGCTAAAGGCCATCAGACTCAATCCCACAAATTATAAGACAATGAAGAAGCAGCGATACTCTTTAATTATTTATTTGAAGCTGAGAGATTACATTAGCAAGGGGTCTAGAGGATTTTACCAAAATAGAGATTTTAGGTAAATATCTATTGACAGGGTGTGATGTTAGGTGGACACATAAACAAAAACTCCTAAGAGCGCCAGCGCGACGCGTCATTTTTCGAACGTTGGTGAAGAGGGTAACAAAAAAGGCGGGAAGAACCTTAGTCAAAATGTGACGTCATCTTGCGGTCTCCAGTGCTGCTATCTGTTGAAACGCGCCCTACGGGCAAAAGCCCTATACACATATAAAAAAGGTTAACTTTGAGTTTCAGTTTGAATTGCCTGTAGAAGAATGTTATATGCGTGTGCTATTTGTTGTATGTTTCGTTGTCTTCTCACAGCCTTAATTAAATGTGTTTGTGACTGTTCTAATAAGTCCCAGTGTGATTTATTGATTTATTCTTGTTGGCCGCTAAGCATCGGGTAGATACACAGATCCCTACTTTTTAATAATTGATTTATGGTGTTTTGACGCCACATCGTCAGCAGCCCGTTGTGTTGCTCTAGTGCGACGTTAATTAAAATTACTTTAACTTATGCCTTTTGTATACTTTTAGATGGTTTGGTTTTAGGGGGTTTTATGGCACAAAGGCCATATTTGGTCATGTGCCAAACATGGCACAAACGACATACACTATCAAGTAACACACACACGATGAAAGTTGTACTGACAGAGAAGTGAGAAATACACCCAAGGAGGAATGCAACTGACAGGAATTGAACATGTGCCGAATCCAACTCGAAGGTTGCTAGCGCAGTGGGAATACTCACTGAGGCATGACGGCCGCATGAATACTTTAGAAGTATAGAAAAGGAAACAATCGTACAGCTCGTATGTAAATTGTATGATGATATACAAGTAAGAGGGGATTATGAAAATGCATTTGCGATTGAAGTAGAAAATACTGACTATCATCCTATGCGTCAGAGGGGTCAGCGACCTCCACCAGCTCCCTCTTGTGACCTTCGACCCTCACCTAGACAGAAGGGTTGCGTTTCAGTCCCCATTGCTCCCCGGACTTCACCTTTCTCTCATTTCTTCGTCCAATTACTACTTTTTCTGTCGAGTAGTTACGGAGACTTCGGAGTCTCAACAAACCCTCCCCCAATTTTAAACTCTACCATCTCCCTCCCGAGAACCCCGCTCAACCCATCGATCTTCTGATGGAATCGACGGGGCACGTGGGCGGAGTGGATGTCGTAGGATCTCGGAAGTATAAGTCACGTGGGCTTGGGAATCGACTCGGACCTACTGGTTGTTGAAGCGCACACTAGTGTTTTTGATCTTGTCCGTCAAGTATCTTTGCATTAGGTAGCCAGGTCTTTCGATTAACATCGTACTGGAGCAACACAACAGGCTACTCAGGACAATCCGGGGTCAATCCCAACGGAAAAGATCCGAATTCTTGAATTATGGTTCGTTCGTTCTTGAATACCAATAGCTCATTGTGTTGCTCCAGTGCGACGTTAAATAAATACATACCTACATCTATTCAATACCAGATCACCTTTATCTGGGCCGACCAACCGGTATAGTGGTAATGGTGTTAGCCTCTAGATCGGAAGGTTCCTGTTTCGAATCCGGGTCCGGACATGGATGTTTGTAAGCGTATGGATTAGAGGCGGCTGGTGCTCCTTAAATCTGTCGTGGCCGAAAATCCTCACGCTGGGTTGGTGTGGAAGTTTGGAGAGTGGGGTGCAGATCAGGTGTTGCTTCGTCATCTGACCGTGGTCCAAAATTACGAGGTGTTGTCCTCGTATATTTCCCTTAAGGGACTGATCCCGGACCGTCGTCAATAGCCCGTTGTGTTGCTCTGGTACGACGTTAACTAAAAATTACCAATTACCTTTACCTGGAGGTCTTTAAACCGAGCGATAGTTAGCAAAACAAAAAAATTTATGTCTATTTCATTAGAAAGGTTACCGATTCGTCCACAGAATGTATAAAGTCGAAATTTAACACCAACGAAAAAGGAATCTCTTTGGAATTGTCGAAAACAAGGGGTGTAAGCAGGGTCCGGGTTTAAACCCGAAAGGAAAGTTACGAGGATGACAACTACGGTAAGACGACGAGGTTACGCCTAAATTAGCACCCAACTCTCCAAAACTTCTGTACCACACCAAAGCGATTACATTTCAGGCGAGACAGATTTAATGTGATCCAGCCCCTTCATACACGACGGTCTGTTTATTCGAACTCGCAACCCTCCTGTTGCTAATCCGTTAGTTTAAATACCTACAGACCACCAGCCCGATTGGCTGGGTGAAGTGCAATCTTTCCTTCTACAACTGCATTTTTAAGTCCATTAACAGACTAGTTAAACCTGACCCTGATTAGGGATGTCACTAATAGTGATTTCACAGTAACCGTTCCAACTGTGACTGGCACCAAAGAATATCTATGATTCTAAACTGCGACTGAATCAATTTGTTTGGAAGGGAATGCTGTTTTTGTGATTTAAGAAAATTGCTGCACTCTTCCGTACCACGCCAACATGAAGACAGCGTTAACGTCGTGGCTTACAGATTAGCACCGATTAGACCCACCAAATCACTGATACACACCAGCAGTTATCTTACTGCTACCGAATCACCAATACCATTCGCATTCAGCGACAGAGGTAAAATGTTATCAGCTGATATCACTTAGCCTTCTTCCCGTTTCACAGTCGGAGTAGGATGCAACGCTATCCGCTGACATCAGTTAACCCTCAGTCACTGCTACCGAATGACATATTCTCAATCACTGTTCTCGTAATCATTGCTACCAAATCACTGTTATTTTGTTAACTCAGAACCAGGTAAGAACTGTGATTCAAAAGTATCAGTGAGAAAGTAGCAGTTACGCTTAAGATCCCTAACCCTGACTAGAACGAAAGCAATTCCTCAAATAACTAACAAATTAAACTTCTGATGCTCATTCACCATTTTTTGTGGCAATTCTTTGATGGATGTCACCAGGCGCTGTCACACCTTGTGAATCTTCGGTGAAACAGAAAAGCAACAAAGAAGGCAATATAAATTTTGGGATTATTTTTCTCCAGAGATAGATTTTGTTCCATCGTAAACCTTTCCAGTAGCTTCCACATAAATCTTGATATCGCTCATGCTTATGAAACGATTTATTCTATCACTTCCTGTAGAAACGCTTCCTCGAGGATCCTATTGGCGTCGGAGGCTCTTGATCGAATCTCAGATGTCTTCGCAGCCACTTATAGAGGCGTAGTTGGGAGAAGACTTGAGAGCGGAGCTGGTGGCAGTACCTAAAGGGGGCGAAATATTTCAGAAAATGTTTTAAAGAAATGTTTTTTGGATGGAAAGTTTTACAAGTTGTAATACAATTTTGTCCCAGAGATAATGCTCACTGTAATACGTGCGAAGTGAATGCTTTTATGCACTTTATCATCAGGTAGGTGTTTGGAGAGTGAGTTCCAGCTCAGGTGTGGCCTCGTCATCGAACCGTCGTTCCAAGTTAAGTGGTGTTATCCTCCAATCGTTTCCTTAGGGGGTTGATTCCGGACAACCACCACCCCGTTGTGTTGCTCCAGTGTGACGTTAATTAAGAAAAATAATACAAGTACACATCATATACGAATTTTTAATTAACGTTACAAAGGAGTAACACTTTAGACTCTTGGTGACTGTCCTGGTTCAATCCCGAATGGAAAGATCCGAGGTAATGGTACTGGTAATTTTAGTTAACGTCGTACTAGAGTAACACAACGTGCTATTGAAAATCAGTCCCTTAAGGGAAAGATCCGAGGACACATCGTAATTTTGAACCATGATAGATCCGAGGACAACATTGCGTAATTTAGAATCACGGTCAGATGCCGAAGTCACACTTGCGGTAGAACCCCACTCTCCAAGTTTCCATACCATGCCAAAGCGAGGACATTTGAGGCCCCGAACGATTTAACGTGCACCAGCCTTTATCATACACAACGGACTTCGGATTCAAACTCGTAATCCACCTGTTGCAAATCCATTATTCTTCCATCCTGTCTACGCAGTCCAACCGGTCTAGTGGTTAAGGTGTTAGCCTCTAGATCGGAAGGTTCCTGTTTCGAATCCGGGTTCGTGCATGGATATTTGTAAGCGTATGGTGTAGGGGCGGCTGGTGCACCTTAAATATGTCGTGGTCGAAAGTCCTCATGTTGGGTTGGTGTGGAAGTTAGAAGAGTGGGGTGCCAGCTCAGGTGTTGCTTCGTCATCTGACCGTGGTTCAAAATGACGTGGTGTTGTTCTCGGATTTTCCCCCAATGGGATTGATCCCAGACTGTCGTCAATAGCCCTTTGTGTTGCTCTAGTACGACGTTAATTAAAAATTATCAATTACCATCCTGGCTACCAAGTCCCCACACTTCATATTCAGAATACAGCTCTTGAATTCAATTATTCCTTTCATTCTACAAGCTGTGAATCGTAAGCTGGTCAGAAAAGCGAGAACGGAAAGACTGTAATATTATCTTGCCACACGTCTGGAGAGCGCCAAAGAAGGTAGTGTCTTTTCTTTCGTCGACTTTTTTGAGACCTGCCTAGTTTGTCGTTTTTCTACCCACATTAAATAGTTAATTATTATCAAAAATAGACATCGTGAACAATACTTCATTGAGAAAAATGAAGTACTGATTAACACGACAAATAAGACCCCAAATCCCAAAATGTTCATACTGAACGAATTACGGCTCTCTTCGATTAATTTTCAAAATAATATGGCTAATAAAATCGCTTATATCTTGGCACTTAACCCCTTTGAAATAATTACAAAAATATTTTTCCAGTACCATTTCAAGGGATCACTATTTTTCACTTGCTGCTCGAGATGGGCATGTGCATACCATGGAATGTTTCCAAGAGCATGTCATTTCATTCGTGTCCTTCTTCGGTCCCTGTCGAAATTTAAAAAGGTGGAACTGAATATTTTTCTTTATTCTATGCCTGTCGCTGGTCATCAATTGACGCCCAATTGTTTTGAAGCGAAAAATATGGCTTAAAAACACTTCAACAATACATTTCAATCCTATTGTCAAGAATTTCAGGGCAGTCCTTGAAGTGGTCTTCAGTCTTTTCGTTCAATACCAAAGGGGACAGATAGCTGATGTCCAACATGTATCAACCCCTAATTTAATCACCAACACCATTTATATTCAGTGGGCTGTCATCGCACTTGCCCTTCCTCACCCCATATTTTATCTAGTGTGTTTAAATATTTATATTCTTTACCTTCCTTTTTTACATACATTTTGTTTTAGAAATAGCGCATTAGCTTCCTTTGCCCAGATTCCATAGTCTAGTTTTAACTTCGTCTAATTTCTCTAAACACAGGTTAGGTCGGTTGGTTGTTTGGTTTTGTGGCGCAAGGGCCATATTTGTGGCCAAGCTACGCCAAACACAAAACAACATAAAGTAACATATGCCGTGAAAGAGGTCGGTTGTTTGTTTTAGTGTAAGGGTCATTGTTGACCAAGCTACACCAAACACAAAACAACGCCAAGAAACCCTTGTCGTGAAAGTGGTTGGTTGTTTTAGCACAAGGCCCATATTTGGCCAAGCTATGCCAAACACAAAGCAACGTCAAGCAACAAATGTCGTGAAAAGGATTGGTTAAATGTTTTGATGTAAGGGCCATATTTAGCCAAGATACGGCAATCACGACGGACAGTTTTTAGTGAAAAATGCTGTGAAAGAAGAGAAAAAGAAAGAGGGATAGGGGAGAATCGGATGAAACAGAAGAAGAACGCTTAGGTGTTTAGGGTGCAACACCCCCCTCTGTGTATACTAAAAACAGTACAACCCCTGAGAAAGAAAAGATGACTAGAGTACTTCGGATCCATGAAGTCCGTATAAATTATAAAGAGATGTGTCCCTGAGGTCTATCCACAGAATGGGACTCCCCTTGAAAAACTAATAGAACTAAATTAAAATTTGAGCAAAATACATTTTTATAAATAAAGTAATACATAGGTTCTCACAGTTTCTTTAAACATAGTGCCCTTCGTAGTTAAGAGTTCGCTTAATCCTGTGATTTCACTAACCATCTAACTAAATACATTTTCAGTCGAGTTTCTAGGTAACACTCCTTAAAATTATTCAAGGAAAAGTGAAAGCTTAGCACACAAATATCCTATCAACATTTCGCAACTGAAAATTTTATAAACTTTGAAATAATTGGTAGTTAGGCTCTGAATGAATTATTTACTTCGAAAGACACAGACAAGCAACGAACACACACCTTAAAATGATGACAGATTGCTGCATATTTAAAAAACTTTGACGTGCAGGAAAAACCTTCGTATATTAATGATTTAATATTTCTGCATTTATTTATATGGCGCTTCATGTATTCTCAGGCGCGTAGCTTCTGACAAACCTTATTCACAGCTTGTTTGTGGACAAAAAATTTTAAAGGAATTTTTCATCTGCTTTATGGTGTTGTAAATGGATGAAGTTTGATATGAAAATGCATGAGGATTGGCTAGTCAGACAACCTTATAGATGCTATCTTAGACAGAGTCAACTAGTCAGGTGAGTTGGCATTTGAGTCACTTTAGTTTAGAACTTCTTCTTTTAATTAGGTACTAGGACGTTGATAATCGAATTGTGGTAACTTAATTAAGGTGTGCTTTTTACTATTTTATTGGGAACATACGTATTTAAAATCATTTAATGTAAACGAAATCTATCTCTCTCGCTATATATATATATATATATATATATATATATATATATATATATATATATATATATATATATAATATATATATATATATATATATATATATATATATATATATATATATATATATATATATATATATATATATATATATATATATATATATATATATATATATATTTATATATATATATATATATATATATATATATATTTATATATATATATATTTATTATATATTTATATATATATATATATATATATATATATATATATTTACATATATATATATTTATATATATATATATATATATATATATATTTATATATATATATATATATTATTTATATATATATATATATATATATATAATATATATATATATATATATTAATATATATATATATATATATATAAATAATATATATATATATATTATATATATATATATATATATATATATATATATATTTATATATATATGTATATATATATATATATATATATATATATATATATATATATATATATATATATATATATATATATATATATATATATATATATATATATATAGCGATTTTCACCTAACTATGTTTTTAAACACCGTTTCATGTTTAATACTATGATAAAGCCACGAATTGAATTTTGATTCTTTATGTAAATGCCGATTTTCACGAGAAAACAAAACTTTTGAGTCCGAACTCGATTTTTTCCGGAAGCATCAAAACTTTGAACACGTTTTTGTAAAAACGTCAATTTTGCAGATTCGTGCGTGGTGGTAACGTTAAGCAACTTATAATTTAGCGCAGATGCTACGAGATGGGTCTGCTTGTACTACTTAAATTTCATTCCGTGGATACAGGAAACAGACTGGAAAAGTGCCCTGCCTCCTGGCACGCTCGATCTGTGTGGCAGATGCTTTCCCCCAAAACAAACTTCTCCCTCTCTGCTTAATTATGATGACCATTCAGTTTTGGTGGCGAAGAGGGCGTTCTTTCTCCACCTCATTGATTTCCATCTGCCACCTGCTCAACCCATTTCACAGTACTCGGAGTGACCCCCGCCACCTCATGTTATGTGTGGAGGTACAGAACCCCTCATCATCATGGAGGAATAGGGGATGAAAAGACAGAACTTACGGATTTGTGTAACCATCTTGAGTATTTCTCTCTTTCATACCTAAAGCACTGCATGAAGGTCAAGGTCTTGTATCATGTTTATGTTCCAGCATTTCATTTCCATTTCTAGGAGCAGATTTCCTGCCCCAAATCCATTTTTGTCAACTTCTTGAATGAGCTTTGTCATGCACCAATATTGAAAGCAAATAATCTGAAGCTCAAGGGAGGCCGCCGTAGCCTTGTTGGAAGAGCAACGGATAAGCAACCGGTGGGTTGCAAATTCCACACTTGATTCAGCCAGAGACTGGGGCACGTTAAATCTGTCGTGGCTTCAATTCAGTGCTAAGTTTCAAAAACATTTTCCTGCGATTATTTGTGATTTTAGACACATTTTCAGTTTTTTTCGAGACATGCATCATAGAATAACCTATACGAAATCTGGTTGCAAGTAAGTGGCCCAGACAAGAAGTTCTCAAAAAATTTTCATTAAATAAATCCACCGCCAGAAGCACTCTGCTACTTGCAATTAGCTTGACTGAGAATGAGTCTAGAAGGTTAAACTGTTCATTGTGGTGCATTTTTTTTTCAGTTAAAAAGTTTCCTCTTTTATCTATATCCCACAGGACTGAATTTATTCAGTACACAAGTCTGTTCCATCAAATAAAGTGGACGCGTGTTGATTTTTAGGTTTACGTGGCAGTGCCTAATGGACCAGATGTCACGTGTAATAGCTGTTCCTTTTTTATGCCGACTGTAGTACAAAGGTTTTGTATGTTGTGATGAATGAACATCTTGTTACAATGTTTTAAGCTTGAGGGAAAGCAACTAATTGCTTTTGTTTTCCTGCCAACTTTTAATGAGACGGTGGAATATATTTGCTATCAAGCTGAGGGACATTGAGTGATGGATTTGTGTTTCCTAAGTGAATCATTGTTCTTATAATAAGAAAGGTAAATTAAAAACTTTCGATGTCTGTCTAAGTGCTTTTTTTTATGAAAATGGCATTGTTGAATGAGTGAAGGCTGTTGACTAGAATGACATTTTGGTACTCTTAATTTTTTTATTCACCAAACTCATGTGGGGGAGTCTTAAAATAAAGTCTTGTAACGAATAAAAGAGGAAAACGATTTAAGTTTCATCAAAATAGCCATCGAGATACATCTATTTAAATTAATCTTAAATAATTTAACTTAGAATAGCGATGCGCAATTGCTTTTTCATCTGGTGCTGAATTATTCACACATAATTACGACTTCAAACCATAATTGCGATTGTTATATTACCATGATGTCTCAGGAGCATGAATTTTATTTCGTAGTAATGTATTATTTATTTAATCTGTATAATGATTCATAGAAGAGCATTTAGAATGTTTTAAAACATAACTTTGGGGTAAATGCAGAAGAGACGAAATTATTAAAATTTTCTTCTCACAAAAGTCTGGAGAGGACAAAGCATAACAGTGGGAAACTCTTCTTTCTTTGTGCAGGAAACCTATTAATAAAGCTAGGCATTTTGCTACTCTATACATAACCAATTATTAATTGAAAAATAACATTAGGAACATGAGTAACTTATCCTATTTATCTTCATATTAACACTCCAATTGGTTTCGACGTTATATCTAATCCATCAATATATGACCACTTTTGCTAATGACGAGATATATATCATCATCAATATACTGACGATGTTTGTATGATGACGAGATAAAAATCTGGTCAGTTTTATTCTGACGAGGTATATCGTCTACCAATATCTATCCAGCTTTGCTAATTGTGAAATATCTGGTTTTAGCAACCTCCAGGAGGTTTAAATACGTAAATGGCAGTATCAACTTTATTTGCCACAGTGTCCCAAAGGTGTAGCTTCGTCCTTGATTCACACATATATACTTACTTCTGTACCAAGGGAAAATTTTGTGCTCAAGATTATAAAACATTCTGTCTCAGAAAAACCACAACACTTTTAAGTAACATTTTCGAGCTGTCAGTAGGGATGCGACATCGATGTCGATGTTTTCAAAAGATCGATGTTTTTTAAAAAATAATCGATGTATTTAACATCGATGTATTGGGGTCGATGTTTATACTTGTCAATGTTTTTACGTTGTTGATGTTTTATTTTTAAATGAAAAAAGCACCGTTATAAAAATTTAAAAAATAACCAAGTAGCATAATTTTTACAACCAGCAAATTGAACATACTTTTAGACCAAAGTGACGAGGATGAAGGGTCTGAAAAGTAGGGATGCGACATCGATGTTTTCTAAACATTGATGTTTTAGAAAAAAAAACATCGATGTATTGGAGCCGATGTCTCATCACTAGTTGCTAAACCAGTTTTATGAAATGGGGAAAAAAGTTTAAATACACTGAATTTTAAAAACATCGATGGTTTTGGTGCGATGTAGTATCAACATCGATGTTTTAATTTTGAATATCAAAGTTTTAAAACATCGATGTTTTGCTGTCGATGTGGCATCACAAGTTGTTAAACCAGTTTTAAGAAATGGGGGAAAAAGTTTAAATGCACTGAATTTTAAAAACATCGATGTTTTTGGGTCGATGTATTATCAACATCGATGTTTTAATTTTAAACATCGATGTTTCGAAACATCGATGTTTTGCTATCGATGTCGCATCCCTAGTTGTCAGTACACCCTCTCTTAGCTAAGCTCTTGCACACAACTTTAGGAATACCTTAGAAGTCCCAGAAATAGCTTTTGTTCCCATTTAGTGCTCACGGCGATGGAAAAAAACAGAACAAAGAAGGCTGGTAAGAAAAAAGGTTGGTGTCCCATAACAAGCCACAGAAAACAAAAAAAGATAAATAAAATAAATAGCTGGTTCGTTCCATTAACACTAACGGACGTGCCCGGTCCTGGATCTAACACGCAATCGGAAGTTCAGACCAATGAGGGTGCCTCCAGAAAGTGGGCGAAGTCTGAAGCAATCCACTTATCAACACTTATGTATTATACATAAAATATCTCACCTTTCTCGGGTTCTTATCGTCTTACTTTATGCCGTTTTTTCGTGCGGGGATTGATTCCACCTTAACACCCAAGCACCGAGTTGCCGAAAAGTTACGGGTCAATGTTAAAAGTGCACTCGCGTGTACTTCCAGAAGAACTTTATCCTCCTGGCTGGTGTTCCTGACTTTTGGGGCGCTTTTTTTTCTTCTGCTTTTGCCTTTGGCTTGGCACCATCTCTCGGAGGGTGGGTCATCCAACCGAGCGTGAAAGATTCGAAGCGACTTGGCGGAAGGTTTTTCTCGTCTGAGAGGTGGGGTTGTTTTTCAAGGTCTGGGAGGTGGGGGGTCAAATGAACCAAATTGTGGGTGAGTTTTTCCTCAATTTTGCGCCCCGAGTGTGGGTCGAAGTGTTTTTGGGTCCTCTCGCGCTTGTGGCTGGTGACGCCAGCTGTCCGCCTGTTTCGCTCTCTGATGAATTACCGGGCGGTCAAAAGCAAAGAAACTGGGGGAAAGTAGCAGAAGTGGGACAGATGGTGCAGAAAGAGGTTTCACCTCGTGCTAGGTTTTAGATGGATGAGTTATGAATGAAGTTTCAAATTTCATCGTTAAGTGGTGTTCTAAGTGAAGTGACCTCTTCAGGTATTTATTCTCTTTGCCTATTTACTCGCCAAGTAGGCCTTGATCTAATTAGCTCTTGCGTACTAAAAATCCATCGAGGAATGATAAAGCACCTTGTATTAGCTGAATGTTAATATTCAGATTTATATTAGAGGATAGATTGGTTGGTTTTGGGGTTTTTACTGTGCAAGTTTTTCTTGTGTGTCTATGTCCATTACTTGATGATGTCTGTCTTGTGTTTGGCCATGCTGCACCATACACACGCCATTGGCTTTCTGTTGAATTACTGGGCGGTCAAAAGCAAAGAAACTGGGGGAAATTAGCAGAAGTGGGACAGATGGTACAGAAAGAGGTTTCACTTCATGCTAGGTTCTTGATGGATGAGTTATGAGTGAAGTTTCAAATTTCATCGTTAAGTTATATTCTAAGTGAAGTGACCTCTTCAGGTATTTATTCTCTTTGCCTATTTACTCGCCAAGTAGCCCCTGATCTAATTAGCTCTTGCGTACTAAAAATCCATCGAGGAATGATAAAGCACCTTGTATTAGCTGAATGTTAATATTCAGATTTATATTAGAGGATAGATTGGTTGGTTTTGGGGTTCTTACTGTGCAAGTTTTTCTTGTGTGTCTATGTCCATTACTTGATGATGTCTGTCTTGTGTTTGGCCATGCTGCACCATACACACGCCATTGGCTCTCTGTTGAATTACTGGGCGGTCAAAAGCAAAGAAACTGGGGGAAATTAGCAGAAGTGGGACAGATGGTACAGAAAGAGGTTTCACTTCGTGCTAGGTTCTTGATGGATGAGTTTTGAGTGAAGTTTCAAATTTCATCGTTAAGTTATATTCTAAGTGAAGTGACCTCTTCAGGTATTTATTCTCTTTGCCTATTTACTCGCCAAGTAGCCCCTGATCTAATTAGCTCTTGCGTACTAAAAATCCATCGAGGAATGATAAAGCACCTTGTATTAGCTGAATGTTAATATTCAGATTTATATTAGAGGATAGATTGGTTGGTTTTGGGGTTTTTACTGTGCAAGTTTTTCTTGTGTGTCTACGTCCATTACTTGATGATGTCAGTTTTGTGTTTGGCCATGCTGCGCCAAATACTAGACACACACAAGGAAAGCTTTGGCAAACACAGAAGGGAGGAATACACTCAGAGAGGAATCGAATCTGCATCGCCTTCAACTCGCAGATTGCTGGAGTTGTGGGCATACTTACTGAGCCATGTCGACCCCTAAAATGAGAGGGACTTTTAGAGCGAACAAACAAGCCAGACTGAAAGCGATGATTTTACTTCCAAAAGCTTTGGTAAGATACATATCGTGTTACCTTAAAATGTAGTTCATCATAGTTTGGAAACGATTAGCATTTAATATAATTTTATAATTTAATGCATAATAAGAAAACAGGACCTTGTAAAACGCGCGTTAGAAAAACCCCATATGAACAGGGCCTAAAGCCTCGCTACTCAACGAAATTACTGGCCTAATTTGTTCGAGACTTTTTAATTCACGATTTGATTTTGTTTACAATGAGAACGCCTGATCCATTCCCGACTGTTGTTAACTAAAATTCATCACAGAATAAATATTTGATGCATATGTTGTTTAAAAATGACGAATTGGAGCTGTGAAAGTTTTATCTCTCATATACTTCTACGAAGTTTAAAATTTATTTCTCCATAGCCAATTTTGATCTCAAATACTTCAAAGCATGAAAGCGAATTGATGCAACGACAAACGGACATATTTGGAAAAAGATGGAGGAAAAAAATTGTGTTTCCATTTCTCAAAAGCGCTAGCAATAGAACACATACATATATTAAATCTAATTCCAGTTTTTTTCAAAAGGAAACAGTGCTTTTGAACAATTTCCTTCAGCGAAAATCGTAGTTATGAGCAATAACGTTACGTCAAACATTTCAACGATAAAAGATGATCCCACCATTTGTTCACACTTATAGGTCCTTTATGTTTAACGTTACAAGAAATCTCGCGGAAAACGTAAAGGAATGCCCCAGGAGAAATGAATGGGGAATTCTCGGAAGAAAAATATTCAATAAAGCACCAGTAAAAACACTTTTCCTTTTGACGTATGACGTTCATATTTCATTTCAAACGAACACTACCACTAGCATTGGGAGAAATAACGTGGAAATAGAAATCGTGTCTCCAAACGAATCGCCGAATAGTCGCCCCAAAAGAACTAAATATATCTCTCCGTAATGCATTTTCAAATAATTTTCACTCCATTTCAGAAGAATTTTTCGTTTTAAATATTTTCTCCTCAAAAGATAGATACGTATTATGCGTATTTTTCCGCTCCTATCAGTTTTTGTGAAAATCCTTCGTTGTTGGTGAAATTTATTTACATTTTTTTGCCTTTGTCCCGTCGTCCAATAGAATCCGAGAAATTTATCTTCTGCGACGACGAATAGAAAAAAACGTTTCCTCATTTTTTCTTGCTGCTAGTGATAAAAGGCGAAATGATATTTTTCCACGCATATTCGATACATCCCGAAGACGGCGACGGAAGGATCGTTTGGTTTATTTATTTAGTTTTGCTGTCCGTTATTCTTCGCAACTGTGCTATAGCGTCTTTTTAGTGTACTTGCACTTCACTGTGGTTATTTCAGGTTCGTTACATAAAATCGGCTACCGAAGAAATAGGCTCTATTTTTGCAGTGAGAGGTTCAATTGTTCAATTTCGGAACATATTCCAAGAGGGCATGACTGGGGCTCCTCTGAAAAGAGATCACCACTATGCTATCTGATCTGGGGAGTGAGAAGGCCAAGGAAATATAATAAGATTTTGGTATCCTAATGACCACTGACCTCTTCGTTTAGCCTAGGTGCATTTCTTTCTTCTGTGTCAGTCTCTTGTGTGAGGAATATATCCCAAGAGGGCATAACTAGGGTTCCTCAAGACAGAGATCATCAGTACCATGGTATCTGATCTGGGGAGAGTCGGCCAATGGACGGCCAAGGAAAAATAAAAAGTTTTTGGTATTCTTTTGTGCACCCGGTTTTCAAAGTTTCAAATGCTTAAACTGCTCGGTAATGCAAAATATTTTTTTCTACTACCCGATCACTGAACTCTTACATATTCCAAGAGAGAATAACTAGGGTTCCTTGGGACAGAGATCACCAGCACCATAGTATCTGATCTGGGGAGTGAGGAGGCCAAAGAAAAATGAAAAGTTTTTGGCATCCTAATGTGCACCCGGTTTTCAAAGTTTAAAATGCTTAAACTGCTCGGTAATGCAAAATATTTTCTTCTTACTACCCAATCACTAACCTCTTTGTTTACCCTAGGTGCATTTCTCTCTTCTGCGTCAGTCTCTTGCGTGAGTATATCCATTTCTTGACGTTTTCTGTGGTACGTTTGGCTTAGTATGGTAAAATATGGCCCTTCTGGAATTATTTATTTTGAAACATATAACAAAGAGGATGTAACTATGACTTTTCTAGACAGTGATCACCGATACAATAGTATCTGATCGGGAGAGTGAGGAGGCCTAGGAAAACCGAAAGCGTTTATTATCTGAATGTGGTATCGTTTTTCAAAGTTTGAAATGCCTAAACTGTTCGTTACATTTATAATAAGCTGTATATAATTTTTTCCCCTATGCGCGATCACTGACTTCTTTGGTTTTACCTTACCTTGCATGCATTTAACTCTTCTGTGTCAGTCTTTTTGTGTGCATGTCGAGCTGCTTCACGTTGTCTGACTTACATTTGGCTTAGCTTGGCCCAATATGGTCCTTTCATTATAAAACTCAAATCAGTTAAACTGACATCTTCGGCACACCGAGCCGAATTGATGGCCATTTGTGAGGGAACAACCCGAGAGTTAGCAGCCATTACTCCTAACTGGGAGCCGCGGTAGCTCAGTCAGTGGAGCGTGGGGCTCGCATCAGAAGGGTTGTGGGTTCTGTCCTCGGCGGAGCCTGCAGTTCTGATGATTGCGAGATCGGCGCATCGAACTGGCTAAAGACCGTCGTGTTCACTAATGGTGACTGGGGTACGTTAAATAGGTCGTGGTCACAAAATCCCCCATGTTCCCATACCAAATCAATACCTCTGGGGGTACCTGGTCAGGGGGTTATCGGCCTCTGATTGGGATCTGAATTACGATATGTGTGAGTGAATGGATGTATGAAAGGGGCTTTCTTGTAAAACGGACGTGTCATGTATGTCGAGCAAAGTCGGACTTCCTCTCAATGGAGCTCAATAACATGGAAGGCGCACCCCCTCGCCTCTTGCCGTCTTCGACGGGCCTGGTCTGCCAGTGTAGGCATGAGAAACAACAACTCCTATAACTGGAACAATAACCAACATCCTAACACTTGACGCCAGAAGCGCCATCTGTTGAAAAATATTGTAACATTATTTTGACGTCAGAAGCGCCATCTGTTGGAAAGGTTGTAACTGTTACGTAAGTGTGAGTGTGTGTTCTGAGAAGCCACCGCGAACGCTGTGAGATATTTCACATCCCAGATTGAGAAATAAATAAGCTACAATCCAAATGAGGTGTTCTTCCTTGTGTTGTTGTTTTTGTTGTCGTGTCTATGCATACAGTACTAGTGCAAAAGTTTAGAGTCCTCCAAAAGCCTTGGTAACAAGATCTGCAAGTTCTGGAGCTCGAAGGCTATGGAGGATTTCGATTGGGGGTGCTCCAAGTTGAAAGAGGGAACCAATAATGGCTTGGCAGTCGAAAACATGATCTGGAGTTAGTTGCGATTGGGGACAGTACCTGCAGATGGGATAGGATTTTATATTAGTTCGTGAAATCTTCATGCCTTTGAAATGTCCAGTATGTAGCCTAGCTATTGTAGAGGAGAGGTTTCTTGGGCAGTTTAGATCGGGGATTGTTGTCTTGCTAAAATGCTGGTTGTAGATCCTTCGCCTGGCGACGGCATTCGCATCTTCCGTGTGTTGAGTATCAGGAAAGTTATTTTGTGTAAAGTGGGTTCGAGAACCAATACCTGATCCATCATGCGGATACACTAGCACTTGTAGAGCCAGATAGCCCGGTTGGAAGAGTGTGGAGGGTTGTGAGTTCGAATCTACACAAAGACCGTCGTGTACAAAGGGGTCTGGTGCTCGTCAAATCTGTCGTGGACCTCAAATGTCCTCACGATGGAGTGGTGTGGAAGTTTGGAGAGTGGGATGTGGTGTTCTCCTCGGATCTTTCCCTTCGGGTTTGATCCCGTACCGTCGCCAATAGTCTATTGTATTACCTCAGTGTAACGTAAATTTAAAAAACAACTCCTTACCTAACTCTTGCATACAGGTATTAGAATCTGGGACCTACTGGCCTAATTGAGGTGATTCAGAACCTGCATGAACACAAACCACAGTGATTGAGGATCCATGGCAGTGTGGTATGATCATAAAATCTATTGCAATTTTTCACTTGGAAATCGACACGGAGTAAATGAGAGAGACAGATATAACTGCCTTGATTGTGGCTTGATTATCAACAGAGGTGACAATATTGGGTTCGTTACTTCCGAATTTTACTGTAACGCACTCTTTATTTCAAAGTAGAAAATGGCGATGGCATTTTTCAGACGAAACTGATCCTAGGTTATGCTTTTATGATAATGTTCCAGCAATTATATTAAAAATCCTTTTTTCAGAGACGTAAAGATTTTTTTTAAATAAAAATTCTTCATTTTTTCATCATTCGTGACGCGTTTTAAGGTTAGAATCTGTTATTTATTCGTTTCTATTGTAAGGTCCGTCCACAACACTTTTATTCTAAACTATTTGGAATTTCTTAAAAGTTCGTGGATATTTACATATATTCAATATTTATTCCTCTACAAGGCTTTAAGAGTCTTCAGTCTGACATAAATGACAAATATTCGTATTGGAATTCCTTTTACTGGAAATATTTACTTCCAAAAATCATATTTTAAACGCCTTGTCAATGTGTCCCATTCAAATAAATCGTAATCTAGACAGGTTTTCGAGAATATAAAAAAGAAATGGAATCAGCTCAATACAAATAATGAGTATTTGTTTCCAACTCATTTGAAAGCACTGTGAATCATGCACTTACATTTAATCCATTATTTACACTATTAGTAAGAAAAAAGGTACACCTTGTAATCGTTAAGAAATTTTAATTCAATTAATTTGACTAAATTAGAATTAGTGATACTTTTATTTCCCTTAGAAATTGATGTGCATAGTTGTAAATAGGGATTTTTCTGTGTAAACAAACAAACCCCGGGAGGACAAGCATTTTCCGTTTCCTGATGATGTTGCTCGGTAGATTAAGGTAATAACTTGAAATGTAGACAAGTAACGTCACTTCCAGAATACGTACAGTGATTATTCACCACAAACATCAACGCCACCTACATTTTGCTTAACTGCCCTTAACTGAAAATGTCTCGTAGCAAAAGTGTTCACACATTTTGAATCATTTAAAAAATCATACGCATTCAAAATATTTATTGTTAAACATGCAAAAAAATGGCGAAAGACATTATTTTTGGATTATGGAAAAAATGGCGAAACATTGTTAAATATGGAAAAATGGTAAAAGTCCTTGTTGTTGGATGGAAAAGAAAATCATTCCATTGCTTGCGTTTCCACATTTTCCGATGAAAGAGAATACGCGTCCTTCATTTTTGATTTTGCATTGAATTACAAAGCTAAAATACACGGAACAAAAGAAAAAAAAACCTCTTCGATATGGTTAAGGGAATTTTAAATAACGGTATATGTAAATTCGAGAGAGGATTTTGTTTCTGTTTGAAGAGAGAGAGAGAGAGAGAGACCATCAAAACCAAACACGTGATCAGCCAACTTTGAAATTACTATTGTTTGTATGCATTCGTTGGCAATGGTGCATGGAGGTCCTCAAAGTGGAAGTGCAGCTTCTTCTGATTCTGTTGAAGCAGAATTGTTTTCCCGAGTATCATGGGAAATGCCCTGTGAAACATAAACAGGAAAAAAAAAAAGGAACCACCTCGATCTCAAAACAAAGCAATTTCTCTTTAATGTTATTTGAACGAAAGGATATGGAAATGCATCAGTTGATGAGAAACGAATCAGCAAAATCAATCAAGAACGCAGTGTTTTTATTGAGTTTGCATAGATTAGGGTAAGTTTGTTTTGACCTGTGTGCGTGATCCGAAAACATTTGTTGTCGATTCAGTTCTGTTTGACCTTGATCAAGATTAATAGGGAACGGAATAAAATTATTCAAGATAATTTCGTTGGGTTAAATTTTGATTTTCCGCGGATATTACTTAAGATTATTTTGATTGTGGATTTTGAATGCATGATATGCAATTGATTCCTTTTTAAAATAAGCTGATCACACGATAACTCACGAAAATAAATTTGTGAACCCTGAGATTGATTTTCAAGATAAAACAAACAAATCATCACAAGACGAGGAGTTTAATTCCGGTTACGAATCGGATACTTAGACTAAATATTGGTGACGGTAGTGTTTCTGTCGCACAAGTTTCCTTACGTATTCTGAACATGATATAAATTGGCTTGTTTTTCGAATTGGTTGCATTGGTTTTCTACACATCACCAATGAAAATTTCAAATCTTCTCTCTCTTTATGTATTCTGAACATGATATAAATTGGCTTGTTTTTTGAATTGGTTGCATTGGTTTACTGCACGTCACCAATGAAAATTTCAAAAAGTAATTTCGAATTTTCTCTTTATTTACGTAGTTTGAACGTGATATAAACTGGCTTGTTTTTCGAATTAGTTGCATTTGTTTCTGCACGTCACCAAAGAAAATTTCAAAACAGTAATTCCGAATTGGTGTACATGATAGTTAATTGGGTAACGTTAGTTAAATTTAGCGCCAAATGTCTCCAAAACGACAAAAAACTTCATTTTAATGTAACCCCGAAATGTACCATGTGATAGCCATTTAGGTAGCAGAAGCAAAATTTCCGTTTTTGACCCACTGAAGCACAGGAAGCACTTTCTACCACAAAGCACTAACGCCAGCAACAGTTAGCTTTTCCAAAAGTCTTTTAAATGAACCATATAATCAGGCTGTGTTATTTGCCCTACAGGAGCCTTTTCACACCTTTTGCGCCAAAGTTTACCAGCTGATTGCAATTATTGCTGCAATTCGCACGGTTAACCTTTTGACTACGGTTATAGATCTAACAATCATGATTCTCTCTTGGCGCGATTCTTATAACTTTCAAGGTACAATAACTGTAACGTCCGTAGTATAGATTCTCTCTTGGCACGATTCTTAAAACTTTCAAGGTACAACTCATGTTCTGTCCGTTGTCTAAATTCTTTCTTGGCGTAATCATGGAACAACTGCTGTACCAGCCGTAGTCTAAAGGTTAAAGCTATTTATTTACTTTACACGTGTCAATGCTTATTTATATTATATTCAGAAAAAATGTTTTTGTAAAAGGAAGCTTTTATTAAAGTATTTATTCTCGAATAAATACTTTAAAATAAAAATTTCATTTTGCCAAAATATTTTTCTCTAAATGAATATAATATAAATTTTTAATATAAATAAACATTTTAAATAAGTAACCAAAACCTTTAAAATAATAAACCTAATTAAGATTATTAAGTTTTAAAAAATAAAATTACAAATTATTTTCAAAATTAGTTTTATTATTAAATTTAAAATAAAAATCTGACGAAGACATTACACACATGGCTAAACTTTATTAAGGTTACTAAAAGAATTTACACGCAACATGCAACCGACGGTTGAATTTCACATTTTATATACAAATACAAATTTACTGCTTCTGGAGCTTTTAGTACCGATTTCTTCTGTGTAAATTTTATAATCCAAAAACAAAGATCATGCAATAAGGTTAGTAGGTATTTAATTAACGTCGTAATGGAGCAACTCAATAGGCTATTTTGGAAACGGTCCGGGATCAATCCCGAAGGTAAATATATAAGGACAGCGCCTCTTAATTTTGAAAAATTGTCAGACAAGAACACTTGAGCGTGACACCCAATTTTTAAAGTCTTACAGTAAGAACTATAATAAACCATAACAATCGACCAAGAGGTACGCAATCGTTGCCCGTGGAGGTAATTTGCGAAGCAAACCAAATGGTAATACGTAGCAATCATCGGATTTTGGCGAGCGTCAGCGAGCAGTGGTCACACCTGACCTCGCGAAAAGAACTGTCACGGGCAACGTCGCGCTGGCCACGCAATGGCTAGTTAGTTATCATATGACGTCGACTTGAGTAGGAACTCGTTGACTAAACAAACATATTACTTTACAGCAGTTTAAAGACTATTAGTTTTGTGCCAAACATCAAAGATAAACACTTTGATAGTATTATACCTATATCTTCTAAACAGATTACAATATGATAACGGGATTGTCATGAAACTATTTCGTGTCTACAAAATGATGTCAGTTAATGAGTTAATGCTCTAAGCCAGGGGTTCCCAACCTTTTAGTAACTGCGTATCACTTGAAATTTTTAGAAATTTTTGGTGTACCACCAGTTTAATATTTATTTGGGAACATATATCTAATGTCAGAAAAGTGTCAATTGTTTGTTCTATTTTAATTAAAGTACTAAGAAAGCTTCATATTTTATGATTAATGCACTTGTATTTCGTATTAATGATGTTTTAACAACGGAAAAAAGAAAACGATTATTGAAAATTACAGTTTTAATTTTTACTCACAGGTCTAAAAACAAATAATTTTAAATAATGAGTACAAAGTACGCAAACAAAGATTAACATAATCAAAAATCAATTTTTAGTGCGAAACTTGTTGCTTGTCTTTTATTAAAATATCAATATTAGGAGCAATGAAGCTTAACTTCACTCCTAAGTCCTCTTCAACATTTATTTCTATATCAACTCTGTTTCTATATTTATTTTTTATTTACAAAAGTTCAGAAAAACCACTCTTACACAAGTAACTAGTAACAAATGGCATAAGTCATGAAGAGATATCAACTTAATTTCGCCGAAATAGCAATTGAATAGAAATAGATAATCAGCAACAAAGTTTCTCTTTAAATAATGTGCTACTGTTAGCGTTATGTATTACAATGTAATAAAAGCGTTGATCCCAAATTGATTTCATATAATCCCATTTTTCCTATAACGTTGTTGTACAAACTAAAAAATCAAACAAACTTCGTAGAATAATTGGGTCGCTCATATCATCCTTGCGTACCACCTGAAAAGTTGCCGCGTACCATCAGTGGCACGCGTACCACCGGTTGTGAATCCCTGCTCTAAGCCGATGTTATGAATTAGGTATTCATTCTTTGGAAATTTCATTGACGACTAGCTGAAATCATAATATTCAAATATATTCAAGGAGAAAGTCAAGTGACGTTCAGAATACGTGCAGGAAGCACGTTCCGCCTCAAAACATCATCTTCAACCAACATTTAGCTTGATATTAGTATCAGAAAAATTTCTGATTCATGTTAACTATTTGTATCCAACGAATTGAATGCTAAGTGCTTGTCTGAAAGTTGTGATGTAACTCTTTCGTACAAGTTCCTTGTAATTAAACTTAAAAGAAGTAAAATAAGCTTCTTAACTTTATGAATTTATTTCATTATATCCTTTCTTTGGTAGCCATGGAGTTTAAAGAGTTAGTACTAATCTAGTTTGCAATGGAAACAGATGCATTGTATTTGAAGACGTTAAAATTAAAAGGCAAAAAAGATCGTGGATGCCCAAATCCTACTTCTGTTTTATGTATTCAATGAAACGTTTCATCTACTTACTGGCGAATTCAGGTAGATTTGTACCTTCAACTGCTTTTGCACTTGTCACACAGAATGAAGGTCATGTATTCACCGATTTTCAATGGTCATGAATACACTAATTAACTTCCACGCATACACAAAAGGTTAGGGTTTTAACTTCAGTAGCTACCATCTGTTACTTTTAAAGAGCTGTCAAACATTTGAAGCTAATTACTCTTTACATAAGCTCCGAGTCTCTTTGAAAGAGTGTTTCAAGATACGATTAAATACATGCAATATTTTAAAATTTGGACTGGTTAAAAAATTTTTACAGTAATTTTGAAGAGTTCGCAATTGTCAAGTAGATTCGACCCTTCCACTACATCTGTCTTCGTCACACAGATCTATTTCTCCTTGACCACGAATCCAACGTATACATTAACAAGGCGATATATGTCGTATCTCAATCAAAAAGCTAATGATATTAGTTTCCGTGGCTACCAGCTGTTGATTTCAAAGAGTTGTCACTCATTCGAAGGTAATTAGCATTTGCATAAACTTTGTATCTCCTTGAGAGACAGTATATCAAAACATGATTAAATGCATCTGGACAAGTTTGGATCTAAAGTGAAAACAATTTATTAGCGTATTTCGAAAGACTTGAAACAAGCACCTGCACATGATGTTTAACGAGTAATTATTTTAATTCCCACTTATCTAATTTAAAGGCATAGATCATGAGCTACAACAGCTAATGTAGAAAAGGGTGGAGACATTTAATGAGATGACAACAGCTGCTTAACGACAGATACATAGTTGTCCGGTGATTATTTTTTCTTGCCATCATCCTCCAGGAGCTTCAAATTTTCGTATTGTGTTCGAGTTGGCATTGACGCACTGTCAAGTGAGAGGTTGCTAAGTGTCCTCGATTGCTGATACTCGGCAGTGGAACATTTAAATTGGCTAGATGACAGTCGTTTAATTTTCTTTGTCGGAGAGTGCAGAGGATGCCCGTTATGTGCACTGTTCTTGTCCGCCAGGGATTACCAAACAGGACTAAATTGGCGATGCCATTGATCTTATGTCGCTTCTTTCATCAAATGTCGGCCGAGGTTTTAACTGAAACTTAAGCTTCGGTTTCCTATGAAAGCGTAGCCGTGATCTAGCGGCCGTGATGTAGCGGTGGGTGGCGTCACTAAAACGTTGTTTATACTAACACATGGTGTTGGTTTCCTAGAGAGCGTTGTTTGTGAACGTAACGAAAATTATCGGAGCCGCCATTTCCATGATTGTTGTCATAGCAGTCTCAAACAGTTGGGGAGCGTTTTTTCTCTTGTAGTGGCAAGATTTCATTTGCTGCGCCAAACGATTCGAGCGATGAGGAGCAAAATAAATAAACATTTTTGACTGCCATTGATTAATTCGATTTTGTAAAATCGGGATCGTTAAACACAGAATGAAAATCTCAACGTATTTTAAATATGCGGAAAATTTGACACCAGATCGATACCTTAACCCTTCTTTGCATGATTTTTTCTTTATTGGTGAAATAAATCAAGGTGATATAATTCATGTTCAAAATTAAAGGAAAAATGATTAAAAAAATCTTAGTATATATTTATAGTATAAATTTAGCAAAAACAATATGATGGTATCATGTGGTATTTTTTAAATTAAAAGCAAACTTTTTCAGAAATTGCTCTAAAAATAACATAAACACATGTTACAAACCTTTCTTCCACTCATTTTCACTTTTTTAGCAATAGAAACTCAAATATAATAAAACAAAATTAAAACGAAATCATACGTTTATTGCAACTACAACAAACAGCGGAATGACAACTTCAAGCTCGTTTTACTGATAGTGACACTTGCTTATTTTTGACAGCTATGTTTTTTTTAATGCAATAGACATTAAAAAGGTATCCAGACACGGTCAACTTAAAGTGAACTTGTTCTTTTATATAATTTTTGGGCATTCGATGGAAATTTCCACCATTATGCAAAGAAGGGTTAAATGTGATTTTCTTTAAATAAATAATTAATTATTTAATAAATAATTAAATAATCAAATGGTGAATAATTGAATTATAAAGCTATTTTTGATATCGATATGGCGTAGAAATTTACGCTGATTTGAAATCTGGTGAAATTTTCACTCTATCTTTAACGATCCCGAAGTTAGAAACTTTGAACTAGAGAATAAAAAACCACTTTGTTTTGTTTCTTGAATAAAATAAACCACGACAGCCTTCGGTATTGCCCATTCTCCAACGTATTCTGTCCGTCTAAGTTGACACCTCAGGATTTTTGTTTAACGGTCGTCTAGTTATGCCCGCGGCATCGTGACGTATTACGGCTGTAAGATAACGGTTCCACTTTCTTAGGAAACCGAAGCTTTACTGAGCTACATGCAGTGGCATAGTCAGGGGGCGTTGGCCGCGATCGGCAGTGTCTAAAGTAGAGATGAAATATTTATAAAAACCTTTTTTTCCAACGGTAAGTAATTTAATTAACATCTTCTGTAGCAACACAATGGCCTTTTGGCGACTGTGCGGGATCAATCCGGAAAGGGAAGATCCGAGGATGACATCACATAATTTTGAACCACGATCAGACGAAAAAGTCAACGCCTGAGCTGGTACCCACTCTCCAATCTACCACGATACGCCAGCGTGAGGACATTTGAGGCCACGACAGATTTAACGTGCACCACCCCCTTTGTACACGGTGGTCCTCAGTTGGATTCCAACTCACAACCTTCCAACCGGGCTACCACAACCCCGAATTTTTAGGGAAATCAGAGCACATATTGTAAATCTTCTGTTGCAATACTTAATACTAACAGACTCGTGCATAGCCTCAGTGCTGCAGTTTTTTATTTTCCTTAAGTCTGTTTATGGCAGAATTATGTTATTCATATTTCATATCGTATTTAAATACATTTATAATGATCATAAACACCGATAACCACCATTTTCATGCCTCCAAATGGAATAAAATAATCAAATATATAAAGCAGTTTTTCACGTCCTTATTGGTGGTGTTTATTAGTTCCAGTAAAATGCAGGGTAAAATGAACACTTTAGTTAGACTCCAGACAACAAAGAATCCAATTTCGTCCCATGTCCTTGTTCAAAAGTGATTCAGTACTTTTTGATGCTAAACCTATTGGGTTGACTAGGATTTTCTTTTTCTGCGCTGACTTTAATCTTTATATTTCTTACTAGCCACTGCGTGGCCAGCACGTCGCTGCCTGTGACTGTTCTTTTCGTGGGGTGAGGTGTGATCACTCCTCGCTAACCCCCGGTGATTGCTACGAATTCCCATTTGGTTTGCTTCGCAAACCAACACCACGGGCAACGCCGTGATGGCCTCTTCATTGTCAAATGCGGCCAAATTCGAATTGCGAAGAGATCCAATTGGAGTGACGTCACAATCTTTAGCGAAAATATAAATATCCACTTGAAAATTTATTTATTAGTAGAAAATTGAATGTACAAGGTATCGATCCAATGTAAAATTTTCCTTTCCCGTGACAGGTCTTTTCATGGGGTCAGGTGTGACAACTGCTCGCTAACGCTTGCCAACCCCTGTGTGATTGCTATGCATTTCCATTTAATTGCGAAGGGATCCAATAGGCGTAACTTAAAATCTCTTGCAAAAATATAAACGATATTCATTAAAAAAAAATTTTAAAAGAAAATCAAATGTATTAGATATTGTTCAAATGTAAAATTTTCCGCAGATTTCAAATTTGTTGAAATTTTCATTCTATCTTTAACGAACGCCAGTCAAAACTTTTATTTGTTTTGTTTCACTCGAATCCTTTCTCAGGAAATCAAAATGAATGAATTGATTTCTTTAACCACGAAGGTCAAATTCTTCGCTACGCCCTACGGCCATTCGTATTGGAAAAAATATAAAAGTTACAATTTAAAAATTATTTATTTAAAGAAAATCATATTTTTAGGTATCGATCTAATGTAAAATTTTCCGCATATTTCAAATCCGTTGAAATATTTACTCTTCCTTTAACGATCTCGGAAATAGAAAAAGAACTAAAATACTCCAGTTAAAACCGAAGCATTTGATTTTATATTGTTTACATCCGATAATTGATAGAGATAAATTACTACGCCATTTTGAAATTTTTGTTCTATTTTTTTTTCAGATTAATTTTACAAAATCATGGAACGTCCCATGTATTTAAGACAGTAAAAAACATTAACAAACCAAAGAAATCTGGATATTCAACTTTTGCATTCAGTCTAAAAATGAAGAGTTAGTTCATGAGATCCTTAGTCCCCAGTCCTAACGAAGCCAGGGAAGAAACAGAACTCAAAAAATCTACCTCTCTGTCGACGAAGAAAATTCAAAAATAAAGTTGAGATTTGAATTCGGAAAGCTCTGTAGACTTCAGGACGCCTCGAGATTCTAACTCATGAATAAATATTTTGATTCCCAAGTTTCAGCAACTAAGTAATAAAGTAGAAGAGCCTAAGGAAGTGCAAACCTCAGAAGGCGGAGAGCAAGGCACTTTGCAAAAACGCGATGGGTATATTTTACTGCTCAGGCTCTGTTTGGTCTGGAATAAGGGGAATACCCAGAAAAGGATTCATAACTCAGAAGTTTACAAGATTTGAATCTGGTTCGGTACACATGCGTTTTCGCTTTATGTGTTTACTTATTTTTGTTTACCTCTTTTCGGAAAACGATGTGTGATGCTGGACTTGGGAAAGCTTTGTGACTGCTGATCTTACACTTAAAAATGAAACAAATGCCAGGCATTTGACTTTACGTCATTCGGCATCTGACTTCCCAACACTTCTGTACTTTATTAATCAAATTATTGACCCTCTGATTTCTCTTTCTCTCCTTATAAATCTTTCAGCAGCAGTAAAAGTAACATTTAGAACAGTAATTTTTTTCTGTAATTCGTATTGGCTGTTTTGTGTTCCTAGATCCATGTTGTCCGAGGTGGCTTCGATCCACATTACCTTGGATAATCAGGGTTCTACTGTATGTGTATTATAACACTCTAGTGCTTGAGGGGAAATCTTGCTTTATTAATCAAATTATTGACCCTCTGATTTCTCTCTCTCTCTCTTTATAAATCTTTCAGCAGCAGTACGAGTAACATTTAGAACAGTAATTTTTTTCTGTAATTCGTATTGGCTGTTTTGTGTTCCTAGATCCATGTTGTCCGAGGTGGCTTCGATCCACATTACCTTGGATAATCAGGGTTCTACTGTATGTGTATTATAACACTCTAGTGCTTGAGGGGAAATCTTGCTTTATTAATCAAATTATTGACCCTCTGATTTCTCTCTCTCTCTCTTTATAAATCTTTCAGCAGCAGTACGAGTAACATTTAGAACAGTAATTTTTTTCTGTAATTCGTATTGGCTGTTTTGTGTTCCTAGATCCATGTTGTCCGAGGTGGCTTCGATCCACATTACCTTGGATAATCAGGGTTCTACTGTATTTGTATTATAACACTCTAGTACTTGAGGGGACCGGGCCTTAACCATGAAAATGTTGAGAACCTAGGGCAGTGATTCTCAACTTTTTTTTTTGTCGCGGCACACTTTTAACGATTTCAAAATTTGGCGGCACACAAAGAAAAATATAAGTTTAAAAGTTGTTTACTTACCTATAATACACTGTGTAAAATATAGTTTATGATAACAATTTTGAATGTAAAATAAAATAATATAATATGTACTACAAAAACAACAGTACGTTTTTCAATGGATTAATTACAAGGTTAATAAGAATACTTTTAATGAGAAATTTGAGCTTGATGTTTTTTGATAATTTCATTTATATTTGGTCGTAAAAATGACAATGCCAATCTCATATTGTCTTCTACATTTAACAGACTCGATCTTTTTTTCGTTTTTATGTTGGTTAATGCTGAAAATCCGAATTCACACAAATAAGTTGTAGAAAATTGTAATAATATTTTTAAATCTCTTTTGTCTATCATGGGATAATCGCATCACCGTTGGTGCAAATATTTCACACTTTATGAAAGGTCACAGTTATCGAAGATAAAAACAGAATAAAATATGGTATTTAACTGTAAAAACAACAGTTTTCTTTTACAGTGTTTTTTTTCTAATGGCGGGCACATTTGACCTAAGTCATTGGCCACTACAAGGCCGGAAGTGATGGCCACTTGTGAAGGAGCACCCAGTGGGAGGACCATCATTGCCCCTAACAATTTATACTTCGTAATTTTGAACCATGTTCAGATGACGAAGCAACACCTGAGCTAGTATACGCATACAAACATCCATGCCCGAACCCGGATTCGAACCGGGACCTTCCGATCTAGAGGCTAACACCTTAACCACTATACCGGTTGGTCGGTTTCTTTTACAGTGTACTTTTCTTTAATTTAAACAAAAAATACTCGTAATAAAAAAAAGCATTATAATTTTTACTATATACATTTCTAAAATTTGGCGACACATTCTAAGAATTTGGCGGCACACAAAAGTGCCGCGGCACAGTGGTTGATAATCACAGACCTAGAGTGTATGACCCCTGGAAATGTCTTCCCCTGGTGTTTGTGTTTTATAGAACAAACTTATTTAGTTACTCTTTGGTAATACATTAAAGTTTACTCCTCTTGTTATAAGGTGGCTCGATCCCATCAGTAAAATTATTTTAGGGTGGCCGCAAGTGGCTCAGCCCCAGGGATTTAGCACTCCTGTTTACATAGAAAATGTAGAATTTGTGCTACGAAAGAGCCATACTAGATGGTGACAGGTAAAAGTACGCAAGTTCTAATGCCCCCGCATAGATTTGGAAACTCGCAAAGGCATTTCTGGATTAAATCCGAAGTAAGTATGTATGTTTGTCCGTCTGAAATTTATGTGTGACCTCGCTATAAATAGGCTGTACCTTGAATATATGCTATGTATGTGAGGTGAAACGTGAACCCAGCCCCGTGGTGTACTGGGGTAACGAAAAATGGTTTAATAAACTGAACTTTTAGTGCCATTACGACGAATATTCATTTGGCCGGGCATTGGCAAATAATTTTTTTCAATTACGTTTCTCTTTAATTTTAAGTGAACTATACCAATTTGCATAATATTTATAAATGTATTTGATAACCTAAGAATACCATTAGATTGTCTCTTTTTGAATCTGGATACTGAAAATCCGAAGTTGTTTTACTGAAACACGTAGCAATGCTACAGGAAAATGTTTGCAAAAAATGACAAGAATATATGCGTGGGCTGAAAGAACCACACTATGGAATTAAACACTGCTGAGATATTTCACACTACAACATTGACCCTAATACCTTAAGGCAAACCAAAACACAATTAAGAATTCAAAAATTTATTACTACTGAAAAATTATACAATGTTATTGTAGTTTGAGCACC
Organism: Metellina segmentata; assembly: GCA_947359465.1. Classification (NCBI taxonomy): domain Eukaryota; kingdom Metazoa; phylum Arthropoda; class Arachnida; order Araneae; family Tetragnathidae; genus Metellina; species Metellina segmentata. The sequence goes on along the minus strand of OX375880.1, from coordinate 90,977,553 downwards.
AAGGTTGTCAAAACGCACTCGCTTGTTTGAGAATAAGAAACCTTTAACCTTTTCCACTTTACACTTTGACTTGAAAACAATCCTTCGATTAACGGACCTCGTGCGACCGGATTCCATATTTTTATGGCCATCTAAATTAGGGGATTATTGGCATCTGAATACTTAGTGGGTCAAGCGCTCACGGTGGACATTGATTGTCTCTTCTGAATTGTCATTTTCCTCTCAGTAACCTCCATCCTGGATTGATGGCTTCCAGAAGAAAATAAAAGTTCCATTCCTCCATTGTCAAAGGCAAGGCGCCGAACTGTAAGTCATCATTAAGGATTAAAAAAACCCACAAAAAGCGAGACGTTTCCTCTCTTTAATAAAGCCAAGCTGTACACACTCTTACCGGCGTAATTGGTCAGAGGCCAATTGAATTGGAACAGCCCGATGAAAAGGAAATTCGTCTTTTTTGCGCCATTTTGCTATTGACGATTTTGAGGTTCCGAACAGGATTTTTGTTTTCATTGCTAACCGAATTCTGCAAGCTGTCACTCTCGCTTTGTTTGGGTCCCGTCACGGGGAAGCCGTTGCCATTCCTGAAAGGATTAGAATTGTGTACAAAGCAAGAAAGAAGTCGTCTGCGTGGAATTTGAGTTGGCTGATGAGGTAACAAATTATAGGAATGGTAATCATATGAAAGACGGTTTCAGGAGAGAATGACGGCTGTTGGGAAGATTTCTCTTTTATGCTGTCAATCACTTTTTTATTCCACGAATTCTTGTAAAAAATACTTTAGAGTGAAATAATTAGATTGTATAAAAAGGGAGAAAAGAAATTATTAATGAAATACAAGTAATGAAGGATTAAAATTGGATTACTTTTCAAGCACAAGGAGCTTTGGGTCTGTCGCCTCTTCACCATAATTATTTTTGAAATATTTTGTTATAATAATTTTTCCATCAATCGCAAAAATGAGTTTTCAAAATTATTTTGTTTCATTTCTTGCAAAATATAAATAAAAACCGGGAAATGTTTTATTTTATAATAAAAATATATAATTACAAATGTAGTAATATTTTTTGTGAAAACTTGCTTTACATTTTAAACTCTCCTGGTGTGATTTCTTGACGTGGTATCTCGTCATTATATAAATTGACCAGATCTCGACAGACGAAATATTTCGCTATAAAAAAAAATGTCCTGATCTTAACAGATAAAATAACTCCCTATAAGAAGAAAAAAAAAGTGATCAGATCTCGATCTCGTCACCATAAAGAAATTGGAAAACAGGGTTCGAAGTTGGCAAGAATTAATACTCAAGAACTTGTAACTCACAGTTGAAACTAAACAAGAACTTAAGAAACTACTATAATAACACACGGGTAAAGATTTAACATTTACAATGGTATTTTCTTCTAAAGTACTTTTTTAAAATAGACCGTTATTTTACCAAGATTAATATTTTTTTTAATTTTAATTCGAAACAAATTTAATTGACTTGTAAATTTATTCAAACCTCATATTAATATTTCAGGTGTCTAGAAAAGTATTGTATCTATTCCTTTTTTCCACTTAAATACTTTTTGGAGGGAACTATTTTATTTTGGAAATAAATTTAAGAATTATCCTAAGATTTAATACGTGAAATAGGATAAAAGCGGTTTTGCAAAACCTGTAAGAACCCTTATACCAGCCAAGGTGCTAAACTTCACTAGTGCTCAGGACCGAATAAAGAGATAGTGAAGAAAGCTGGAAACATGTATAGATTTGAAGAAACTTGAAAGTTAATGGAGCAACAAAGGAAACTAACTACAAAAATCCGTTTTTAGGAAGAATTATTTATTAGACATCGACATGGAACAGGATATATTTTTCACAAACAAGATTTGTAGTCTGCAGTGAACCCTATTGGAGAATCTTTAACCTGTGTCCCAAATTCTCGATTTTAAAAATTAATCCTCAATTTACACTGATCATGGTTCATGATTGAAAAAGCTAGAACGCACAATTGTACAATCCAAAGCTGCTTAACCTTCTCTTGGCAGTCATTATCTAATTTTTAAACGTACGGTTCGTTTAAACTCCGAACTCTGACCATTTATCAATTGAGCAAAGCATTTTGACTTCTGTCGTTGCACATGGAAGATAAAATTATCTCCAATCGGAGCTTAGTGCAGACCTGGACTGAGATGCACTAGTATCTCAGGGTGATAGTATCATATTCCAGATCAACTTAAATTCAACTACCAACCAAACAAAGCAACACTGTCAGTGTAAACAAATTACGATGATTTTACTTCTGCTACCCAAATACTCCCGTATGATACACATCGAGATTACCTTAAAACAGGCGACGTTTTGGCATTTGATCTAATTGGTGTCAACCAATCAAATATCAAAAAACAATTCAAAATTCATTCCTTTAAATTTTTATTCGGTGAAGTGCTGAAATCGTGTTCGAAAAAACCAGCCAAGTGACGTCACGTTCGGAATCTGTATCTAATTCTCTTACAGGGCACATAGAAAAGACGTTATTTGTTATCGCGTTTTGGCAACATTGTATGATTGTGTGTTTACCACGAAGCTTCGCGCCTCAATTCAATTTATAGCGTTATCGGCCATTTTCAGGGCCAACAATAGTAGTTCAACATGACGCTTGCACAACAACTTTCGACAACATAGTGGCTCGAGTGCAGGGAAAATGTACACACAAACAACTTGCTGGGTATTCGATTTCTAAAGCAGCCCTCACATTTCGAGTTAAAATTTACTCAGTTTTCATTTGAATTCCAAACTGTTCGAGGCCGACCAACCGGTATAGTGGTTACGGTGTTAGCATCTAGTTCGGAAGGTTCCTGGTTCGAATCCGGGTCCGGGCATGGATGTTTGTAAACGTATGGTGTAGAGGCGGCTGGTGCACCGTAAATCTGTCGTGGCCGAAAGTCATCACGTTGGGTTGGCGTGGAAGTTTGGAAAGTGGGGTGCCAGCTCAGGTGTTGCTTCGTCATCTGACCGTGGTTCAAAATTACGCGGTGTTGTCCTCGGATCTTTCCCTTAAGGGACTGATCCCGGACCGTCGCCAATAGCCCGTTGTGTTGCTCTAGTACGACGTTAACTAAAATTACCAATTACCTACCAAACTGTTCGAATTTTGATACCAGAGGTACTGCATAACTTTTCTGTAATACAAGAAATTTATGTTTGAAAAATAATTTTTTTTTGGAATATCATATTATTTGTGAATACTCTCTTCTGCTAGTACACATGTTTTCATTGATGTGAACGAAGAAACTAAAGTTCACGCAGCGAACCAATGAGGACTGCAGATCTTCCGGGGGTTGGCGAACGTTAGCGAGCAGGCCCCTAGTAAGAACAAGAAATATGCATTACCGTACAATCTACATTTAACTTGCTAACCAACAGGTATAGTGGTTAAGGTGTTAGCATCTAGATTGGAAGGTTCCTGATTCGAATCCGGATCAGTGCATGGATGTTTGTAAGCGTATGGCGTAGAGGCGGCTGGTGCATCTTAAATCTGTTGTGGCCGACAGTCCTCACGTTTTGTTGGTGAGGAAGTTTGGAGAATTGGGTGCCAGCTCAGATGTTACCTCGTCATCTCTGACTGACCGGGCTGACCGTGGGTCAAAATTTTGTTTCGATACACTGAATGGCTTAGGCTGAGACGGTAGTAACTAATTGAATATCTACATTTAGCTTACGTTCCTGGTTGGAATCCGGGTCAAGGTATAATGTTTGTACGCGTATGGTGTACAGGCGACTGGTGCACCTAAAATCTGTCGTGGCCGAAAGTCCTCATATTGGGTTGGTGTGGAAGTTTGGAGAATTGGGTGCCCGCTCAGATTTTGCCTCGTCATCTGATCGTGGTTCAAAATTACGTAGCGTTACACCGAATGGCTTATGCTGAGACGGTGATAACTAATTGAATGTATACATTTAGCTTAGGTTCCTGGTTCGAATCCGGTTCAGGGCATAATGTTTGTAAGCGTATGGTGTAGAGACGGCTGGTGCACCTTGAGTCTGTCGTGGCCGAAATTCGTCACATTGGGTTGGTGTGGAAGTTTGGAGAATTGGGTGCCAGCTTAGATGTTGCCTTGTCATATGACCGTGGTTCAAAATTAAGTAGCGATACACCGAATGGCTTATACTGGGACGGTGGTAACTAGTTGAACATCTACATTTAGCTTGACGAAAATTTCCTCTTATAGACATAGCCCTGCACATGGATCATCAACATCGCAATGAAATAGACGGCGATTGTAATTCAGACATTAGTCTCTGTACCCACAGCACGCACTGAGAGTTTTCCAATCATCGGTCCGTTATAAAATCTGTACCTCGCAACACATTCCTCAAATTATCCTTACGTGCCGTTTCTTGTTATCTCGTCTCAAGCGTATCACAAATAGCCTACTCCGTTGCGTCTTCAGATTTGTTTTACTTCACACTACTCGAGTCGGTTTTTTCTCGCATTCGAATCGAATTGATCACCAACTCGAGGCATCGGCAGGTGCCTCACTTGCAGCATGCATTTAACTCACAATATTTTTCACATGCAATATTTTCCGAAATAACCTCACATCGCGTGTTGAACGTCCTTTCGCGTTTGCTGCTACCACGGAAAGAAAGGAGAGATAGGAAAGTTGAGGAAAAAAAGATCCGAAACTCAAAACGCGATTCGGAAATTTAGGAAATTGCTAGATTCTCCCCCTACCTTGATCACTCATGAATTTGTGAAGGATCGGGAGGTAATGGCCCTTTTTCTAGGGATCATCGGGATTTCAATATGTGGAAATGCGTGTAAGGTGTATGCTAATATACTCCATCCCTTAGCACGTTGCAAATCTGTGGCAGCCCATAGATAGATTGTTAAGACACCGTGTTTATAGTGTTTCAAGAAAGGTAGCTAGTTGAATTTAAGTAGCACTAGACCAACACAGCGGGCTGTTCAAGGAGTTTGAAAAAATCTTCCTTGTTTGCTTTACCTAGTTCGCTTTGTGGTGGAGAGTATCAGTAGTTATTTAAATTCCTTTCTGGATGAGTAGTTTAAGAAAGGGAGTTCCATCAAAAAATTGATTGATTTTGAGAAAAAGGAACAGCTTGTTGAGGTTCGCACGTGGCAGCTTCAGGAGCGATCTTGAGTAATCTGTAGGGTGTTTCAAAACTTCGGGATGTAGTATTCGCGGCAATAGGTATTTATCGCCAAACATGGTAACCTTGTTGTTTTGATCCTCTATATTTAAGACTATGACTCTATAACTTAACTATACTATAATAACTATAACTTATAACTAACTTATAACTAACTATAATAACTGACGTATAATAACTATAATAACTAACGTATAATAACTTATAACTAACTATAATAACTAACGTATAATAACTTATAACTAACTATAATAACTAACGTATAATAACTTATAACTAACTATAATAACTAACGTATAATAACTAACGTATAATAACTTATAACTAACGTATAATAACTAACTATAATAACTAACGTATAATAACTTATAACTAACTATAATAACTAACTTATAATAACTTATAACTAACTATAATAACTAACGTATAATAACATATGACTAACTATAATAACTAACGTAAAATAGCTTATAACTAACTATAATAACTAACGTATAATAACTTATAACTAACTATAATAACTAACGTATAATAACTTATAACTAACTATAATAACTAACGTATAATAACTTATAACTAACTATAATAACTAACGTATAATAACTTATAACTAACTATAATAACTAACGTATAATAACTTATAACTAACTATAATAACTAACGTATAATAACTTATAACTAACTATAATAACTAACGTATAATAACTTATAACTAACTATAATAACTAACGTATAATAACTAACTATAATAACTAACTATAATAACTAACGTATAATAACTAACGTATAATAACTTATAACTAACTATAATAACTAACGTATAATAACTTATAATTAACTATAATAACTAACGTATAATAACTTATAACTAACTATAATAACTAACGTATAATAACTTATAACTAACTATAATAACTAACGTATAATAACTTATAACTAACGTATAATAACTAACGTATAATAACTTGTAACTAACTATGACTTGACTATGAGACTATTATCCCTATGACGGGAAAATTCGTTTAGATTCAAACCATGGCAATAAAATTTTGTGTGAATTTTGGTGATACAGAATCTGATAATTTGCTTCCAGTTATTCTTTACTTTTATTTGTTTATTTGTGGATACCTCGTTTTCACTACCATATACACGCTACAATAAAGAAAATCGACGCACCAAGAAGGAGTAGTATGATTGCGATAAAAATTGCTGGGAGTGAAGGGAACTTACATAGAAAAACCAACGATTAAAATTTCAGAACAAGTGAATGATTTATTTCAGAGTTTGACCGTTACAAAGGGAGAAAGTCAATAAGGCGTTGGTCCACCTCTGGCTTGGATGCAAGCTGTCCCCTGGCGTGGCATAGACTGAAAAAATTCCCGGATGGTGTCCTGCAGAATTTCTTGCCAAATTGTCTCCAACTGTCGGGCTAAATAGACAGCATTCCGTGATGGTTGCAATCGCCTTCCCATAACGTCTCAAATGTGCTCTATGGGAGAGAGTTCAGGACACCTAGCTCGCCAAGAAAGTGTTGCGAAAGCTTGAAGACACATAGCAACACGTGCCGTGTGCGGCCGGGCATTACCTTGTTGAAAAGTAAGTCCGGGGTGTCACAAAATGAACAGCAACATAACTGGTCGTATAATGCCGTCTACGTACCGTTGTGCTGTAAGTGTGCCAGAAATGACTACCAAAGTGGTCCGGCTATCAAAGGAGATGGAATCCCAGACCGCAACACCCTGTTGTGGGCATGTGTGGTGTGCGATGGTAAGGATTTGATCCCCACGCTGCCCTGGACGTCTCCAGACACGTCTGGGTTGTCGTCAGGACACAGTTGGTAACAGGACTCGTCACTAAAGACTACATGTCCCCAGTCAGCTCCGTTTCAAGTTGATCGAGCCAGGCACAACTTCTTCTTGGTGAGTCGATTTTTTTTGTCACTAGGGGGCTCCGCCCCCTGCTCGCTTACGCTTGCCAACCCCCGGGGATTGTTACGCAATACCATTTGGTTTGCTTCGCAAAACAACACTCCTTTTACATATGCCATTTGGTTTGCTTCGCAAACCAACATTCCTTTCGCACAGTGAAACTATCTGAATAATTTGTATTATCCTAATTTCACTTTCCGGTCCATGACGTCACAGCGAGGGCTTCGCAACCTGCTCGCGACCCCCGGGGATTGCTACGCAATCCCGTTTGGTTTGCTTCGCAAACCAATACCTCTTTCGCAAGTGATTTGACTTATTTTTACTTTAACACTTAATGCACCCTAAACTAATAGCCGCATCAGTAAAAAATCTTCTGCATCTTGTTCCCTGTACAATTTTAAGTAAACCGTGTTAATCTAAAAACTTTACGATCTGTACTTTGTACTTTCTCGGTAAACCGTCTGAAAACAGAGGGAAAAAAGCGAGCCTCTTTCCTCGCCAAATAAAAGTAATCGTTTTCATGGCAATTGGTGCTACGATAAATTTGATATCTGGCAAACCCGATAGTAAAAAATACAACCCTCCGCGAATTTGCTCCGCGCAATAAAAATTACGAAATTTGTGTCACCAACTTTTGATTGCATCCAATTTATTTATGAACCAATTTTAAAAATAATTGTACTGTAAGAAAGAGAACATTCTGAGGTATACTGCGATATTTTAAAAATTAAAAATTAATAGTAATACGATATAGATATGACAGTTTTAGTTTTGTATCGGAAATTACGATCTGAAAGTTCCGAAAATTGTATGACCCACTTTTAATTGCATCGATTTTATTTATTAACCAATTTAAAAAATTATTGTACCATAAGAAAGAGTGTAATGTAATGTATTCAGTGATGTTCTCAAATTTAAAAAATAATGGTTTTTTCTGTAGATATAACTGTTGTGACAAAAAGTAGCGAAAATATCCAAAGATTCCGAATTTTGTATCACCAACTTTTGATCGCATCCAATTTAATTATTAACCGATTTCAAAAATAATAGTACCGTAAGAAAGAGTACATTCTGAGGTATACTGAGATATTTTAAAAATTAAAAACTAATAGTAATAAAATATAGATACGGCAGTTTTAAAAAAAAGTAACAAAAATGTTCCGATTTTTCCCGAATTTCAAAAAAATATTATCAAGAACCAAATTGAAATTTAAAAAAAAAAAAAACTCGACTAGCTGCAAAAATTTACGTTGAGAGGTACTCTTAAAAAAAAACTCACGACTGAAGACTGAAAATTTGAATGTGTTTTGCTCACTCGCGGAAGAAATTTCACTTATTCAACTTTAACACTTAATAAAACCTAAACTAATAGCCGCATCGGAAAAAAATGTTAATAATTATCTAGGGAATACGATGAAGAACAAAGCATGTCAATTTCATTTTTTTTCCGATCAGTACTTTCTCGGGAAACCGTCTAAAAATCGAGCTTAACAACACATTTTTCAATCCTGCGGCGGTGGCGGCGGTAACTTTTTTTTAATATAGAGAGATGCAGTCTAACAAATCGAATCGTCAATATTACAGCTATCTTCATTTGTCGAGAAAAATTACTTGGCGGAAAACATGCCTCGGATACTACATCTATACCAAAACTTCCTGTACGAACTTTAAGGGAAGGTAAGATACCTAAAATTAAAGTGTATTCACACACAGATGTAGTCAACAGATCAGAAACTCATTAACTGTCGAAGAGAAAATTATACTGTACAGCTAGCTGTTTAAGGACAGCTTTTAGGTCAAAATAAAAATTTTAAGCCTTTTGTAAAGGTGTTATGTCATTCAAATTGAGTTAAATATGATTATGTATTTCTTATCGTCTTGAAAATAAGCATTTAGTGTCATCAGAAAATGTCAGTTAATGAATTTTTTCTCTAAGCCGAGAAGAATGTTTGTAATATCTAAGCCGTCGTAGACAACGGGTTTTGAGGGATACATACATTCGATAACCCTGGCACAAAATGTCGCTTACATTAATTATCACACTCTTTTAAATGCCATACTCTGAATATTCAGAATTTTTTTGGGGAGGAGATTTTGAACTGAACGTTTAAGGATAGTTTTTAATAAAACACTTTGCAGTAGGTATTTCCCTTTCTTTTTAAATTTATATGAAATGATTTATCTCTCTTCTCTCAACCAATAACTAAATTCCAGTGATAATAAGACTTGGAGGTAAACTTTAAATTTCTCTAATTTTCTAAACTATACCAATCCAGATTGAATATAGTTACAAAAAGATTAGATGTCAGAGGGATATATTTAAGATTTATTCAAACTGATATCTATCCAAACATTTGAATCCACTACCCCTCCGATCCATAGAGTTTAGAAATTTCTATCTGGCCGAAACTCAAAAGTTCCAACAGAGTGCTGCATACCATCTGAGGCCATAATAATGTAGTTTCTATCGTATACTATATAGTTATTTACATACTCCCTCGATAATTCTACTTCGTAATGAAGCGAAAACCACTTCAAATGCATCCCAAGCAAACAAAACAATTCCGAGGCATATATTCACATTCACATTGCAAATAGTAAAAATAACGCAACCCAAGTATGCATAACATTTGCCTTAATGCAGATGCAAAAAGCGTTATCGGGGATGGAATCCAATTTTAACAAATGTACCTCCACAGAAAAATATGTGTATCTGAAAGAAAATGAAATATTGCTCGCTCCACAAAGAATGTTTCGCCATTTTTTATTTATTACTCCCTCCCTTTCAACTGTTCCTCCCGAAATCCCTCTCATAATTCAAAATGTTCCTCTCTTAGCACAAGATGTGTTAGAATTCCTACTTCACTCATATCCACGAGAGCATGAAAAAACTACTTCAATTATGCAGATTTTTACGATCCTCTTCTAACTTGGCTCGTGCCACACTTTCGGCGACAAATTCAAATCACGGGGCGAGAGAGAGAGAGAGATAGAGGGAAAAAAGGAGGCACACAAAAAAGTGTTATTCTTAATTTGGTTAATAAAAGAAGCACGCTGAGGAAGCGATGCGAAGTCTGGGTTGGTTATGATCCTTCCCTTGGACAACACGAATGGTGCAAGTCGCATCCGAGGCAGATTTATGGGCGTATGGTGGGCTGAGATTTATAGATAAGAATTTAAAGAATTCACTGAGGGAACTGGAATTATAACAACCTCTGTAGGAAATTGTGTATGATAATCTGAGTGGGGCGTGTAATTGCAATGTATTTTCTTGGTTCAAGTGGTGTAAGTCTATGTTCTGTGCAAGGGTGAGATTGGGTTAAACTCAATAAACTGGTACCGTCGCCAAATGCCGATAAATTTGGAATATGGTAACCCATCGTGCCGCACTTTTAGCGATAATTACCATCGCCTATCACTGAATAATTTGGAATACGGTTACTATAAGGTGTAAGTCTATGTTCTGTGCAAGGGTGAGATTGGGTTAGACTCAATAACCTGGAACCGTCGCCAAATGCCGATAAATTTGGAATATGGTAACCCATCGTGCCGCACGTTTAGCGATAATTATTATCGCCAACACCGATTAATTTGGAATACGGTTACTAGTCGAAGGTTTAGAGCAGTAACAGTTGGTTTTGAGCATGGCAACCCTTCGCATCATACTTTTTAGGTTTGGAATATGGTAAACCTTCGCATGCAAGTGAACGCCAAGCACGCCACAAAGAAACAACCCAGAGATTACTTTAGACGTAATCGTTTATCTATTATGTATATTCTTTCGCAAGTTCAAAAAGTGTAAAGGTATTCATAATCGGATAACCAAAAAATCGGAAATAAAAGTATTCGTAATCGAAAAACCATTAAAAAAAATTTAAAAAAAATAAAAATCGGACACATAAGTAATCAAACCGGAAAATTTATCGGCACTTATACTTATTTGCAGATATCTATCTATGAGATTAATCCAGTGTCGTGCATCTATAGTGTATAGTCTCCACATCTATGTAAATACTGTAACATTCCAAAGGTAAAATAATTAAAAGTATTAAAATCAGAAAACCAAAAATATTGGTATTTGGTAGACAATTGAATTAACGTCGCACTGGTGCTACACAAAGGGCCATTGGTGACGATCTCGAATTTTGAACCTCGGTCAGATGAGGAGGTCAACATCTTACCAAAAAATCGGAGTAAAAAGCATTCGAATCACAGAAGTTAGCACCAAGCATGTTTATTTGCAGATTTAGGGGCAGGCATTTGTCCCTGCGATTATTTCAGATTTAATCATGCATCTATAGTTTATCCACATCAATCATAGACTCTCCACATCGAGTTGCTGAAACACTCATAAGGTCCAAAGGCTAAAAGTATTCGCTTTCGGGGTTACATACTTGTAATCACACAACAAAACATTTTACAAAAGAGCCCGACAAAATGCACTTGTAAGAAAGAAAACGCAGTAGCTGAAAGCAATGTCCCCAATCATTACCGGCACACTGATAGCAATTCTTACGTTGTTCAAACAATCGCCCAAATGGCGACATACCATATCGATTGCAAAACATCCTGTCCACCGTCCCAAACGCAAATCTTCAAGAGAAAGCAGCTTCGCGCACTGATAATGCCTACCGATCACGCGACAGGGCCGTGACGAAAGGAATGGAAAATGCGGACAGCTCTTCAGGATGGCCTAATGACCCGTCCGTGACAGGCTGTCACCGACAGGACAGCTCCAGTCAACGGCGGACCACTCTATTGAGTGTCGTGTCGTCGCAGAAATCAGATCGGAAATGTTGCGTAAAGGTGTCTCCAGACAATGACAGAGTTTTCGACTGGGGTTAATCTCTGGAAGTCGCGGCGTTGCGGATGTAACCTTAAAGTGACTTATTGTTTGGACCTTAAGGCTTTGGAGGACTTTTAAATCGTTTCTTTGAGGTCTAGGGTAGATGGCTTTATTGTCTATCCTATTTTTTGAATGGTATTAATGAGTTTCACAGGATATTGCACCCATTGGGGTTGCAAGCATCACCAGACACGCAATAGGCACCCCCCCCCGTCTATGGTTCCGTTTAAAACTAAACTTATTTTTTAAATAAAAGGGCAGGCAGACGATCAGTTATGTATGTGTTTCGATCTTATAAAATTAATTTGATTTCCTTTACAAATATGAGTGATTTTAGTGTTTACAAATAAACACAGATTTTACTTTCGCTACTCAAAAGGGTCTTTCCCACTGAGTCAGAAACCTGCGAGTTTTAGGTGGCGCAGGTTCAATACCTCTACGGGTGTATTTACCTATTTTGTGTTAGTAAAGCTTTCTTTGTGTATTTCCATTTCTTTGACGCTGTTTGGAGCAGCTTTTCCATATGTGCCCCTTGTGCCATGAAACCCATCGAATCAGAAGTCCATTAAATGGAATCAATCACAATAATTCTGCTCGACCTCTCGCAAGTAATTTAGAAGTTTTCACAAGGACCCACCAGAGAGCATACGCACGAATATAAGAATAAACCCCAACAAGATATATCGCCATCTCTCCACACTGTAAATTTCAAAATGCATACCTTTCTTTGCTTTGTAAATATACCTTTCTAATTACCATAACAAGGTAAGTAATTAGAAGTATCAATCGATTATCTCTACAGTCAACGACGTAAATGCACCTCAAGTGTAAATGCGCTGGCTACGGAAGCAATTTAATTATGGAAGAGTATGTTGTGGTCAGTCACAACAATAATTCTGCTCAACCTCTCGGAAGCAATTTAGAAGTGACCCGCAGGAGCAGGTGGGAATATCAAAAATAAACACCTTAAGATTTTTATCACCAACTTCACACTGCAAAATTTTAAATGCATAAAATAAATAAACCTTTCTAATTACCATAACAAGGTAAATTATTAGAAGTATCAATCGATAATATCTACACAGCCACATCGACGTAAATGATTTTAATCAGCAGTTCTTCAAGTCAAAATGCGCGGACTTACGGAAGCAATTGGATTAGGGAAAAGCATGTTTGGGTCAGTCACAACAATAATTCTGCTCAACCTCTCGAAAGCAATTTAGAAGTTTTCACAAGTACCCGCAGGAGCAGGTGGGAATATAAAATAAATCCTACAGAAAGATAAATCAACTTAGCTTCAAATTTCCACTTGTTTGTTCATAGCAAGGATTGGTAGTTAAAAAAATGTTTCGATTTTTAATCCTAATAAAACAAACTCTACGTTGTTTACACAATTAAAATTAAAATGGAAGTTCAGCTTTCACACGGTCAAATTTTATTTGCCAAAGTCACATTAGTGTAAATGATCAGCTGTTGCCTCAAAACTATTGACAGCGGAAGCGTATGTTACGGTGTCAGAGTCACAATAATTCTGCTCAACCTCTCGGAAGCAATTCGGAAGTTTTCACAAGGACCCACAGGAGCAGGCGGGAATATAAAATAAATCTTACAGAAAGATAAATCAACTTCACTTCAATATTATATTTGTTTATTCATAGCAAGGATTGGTAATTAAAAAGTTTTTTCGATTTTTAATCCTAATAAAAAAAACAGACAAATTCTACGTTGTTTACACAACTAAAATTAAAATGCAAGTTCAGCTTTCAAACGGTCAAATTTACATGCCAAAGTCACACCAGTATAAATGATTTGAATCAGCTGTTGCCTCAAGACTGTTGACAAACTTGACTGCGGAAGCGTATGTTACGGTGTCAGAGTCACAATAATTCTGCTCAACCTCTCAGAAGCAATTCAGAAGTTTTTACAAGGACCCGCAGGAGCAGGGGGGAATATAAAATAACTCCCCTACAGAGAAAAATAAATCAACTTCGCTTCAAATTTCAAATTGTTTATTCATAGCAAGGATTGGTAATTAAAAAAAATGTTTGATTTTTAATCCGAATAAAACAGACAAATTCTATGTTGTTTACACCACTAAATTAAAATGCAAGTTCAGCTTTCACACGGTCAAATTTACATGCCAAAGTCACACCAGTGTAAATGATTTGAATCAGCTGTTACCTCAAGACTGTTGACAAACTTGACTGCGGAAGCGTATGCTACGGTGTCAGAGTCACAATAATTCTGCTCAACCTCTCGGAAGCAATTCCGAAGTTTTCACAAGGACCCGCCAGAGCATGCAGCAATACCAAATAAACAAGATACATCACCAACTTCGCTGCCCAGCCCCACATTAACCCATTCATCTTCGGGCCCACAATCAGTTGGGGATCCCATTTGCGGCCTCCCATCTCCATCCTGCGTATTTGGCTATCAATTGTACACGCGCACTGGTGCAGTAAATTTTCGCCAACTTTGCCATGCACGTACGTAAACACGCAGCCAGTGAATGAGGAAGAAAAAAAAGTATCCAGTGCGATATGACACTTTTTTTTCTTTCCCAATTGATAGGGGCTCCCGTGGCAATAAAAAATATCTCCGGCTCTACCCCTCGCTTATCGTAGGAGTGCATTAATCATTTGTGCATTATTCAGAGTCTAGGGTTGGTTTGGTCTGGAAGCCATGGGTGACGTTGGATGCCTGATTGTTATACTATCGGGATTACCGTTGTGAGGCGCTTTTTGTGTGTGTTTTTTTTCATGGGGGAAAGTTTTACTTTTTGACCCAGCTTCGGGTGTGGGACTATCTTCAAAGTGCCTATCCGTAGGGCGCTTGAATTAATTGGGGTAAATATTTAAAGAGTGCCTACTGGCGTGAGGTGGATAACAAACAGGGTTTCCTAGCTTTGAGAAGTATTGGTATAACTCCCATGCGAGAGAAGTTCGCGTCTATATGTGTCGTCTTTTGTTCATTAGGGGGTTTGCTAGCTCTGTGAGTCTCGTGAATTTTGAATGGACATATCTATTGATGCCGCTTTTACTTCAGTGAATGACGTGTTTGAAACAGCTCGATTGGTGGGGTTGAGTTTCGTGGTGAACAAGATATATTTGGCCAAGCTGTGCCAAACACAAGACAACAAGCGAACGGACATGCACACAAGAACCGTTTTACTGATACAGAAGCGAAGGGTGTGTCGCAGGAATCGGAACCTGAGCAGCCTACAACTCGCAAGTTGCTGGAGTGGTGAGAAAACACATAGACGTGAAATATAAGTAGGCTGAGCATTGATATTGAGAGGTACTTCAGAAAATTTGACCAACAGGTCGACTGCTCTGAAAAAAATTAACAAGGTTGGCCGATTTGGCATCTTATTGCCTCGTTTGGTGAATCATATGACAGGGTAGGTGTGTGATTTCTCATTTCCGGAGTACGGATAAAAGTGGTGAAATCGCCTAGTCTATTACAACTAGCTAATCAACCAATGGACCAATCAAATGATGAATCAATGGAATGGCGTCTTTTCCCGTTCAGTGGATCAATCAATATGAATATTAGGTTTCACCCAATAGACAAAAGCAGTGCCAAAAGGATTACTGGCCGCGCAGAACTGCGCCATGCAAAATGGTCTGTCCGTCGCTGCCCGAAATCGAGGAGGAGGAACCATGGAGCGAGGTGTTTGTGGTGGGACACCTCGTGCTCAGATTGTTCCATTGTACGCGCGTGTGTGCTGAGGCTGTGTGTACGCAATTAAACTGAAAATTTATTACTTAAAACAAATTGCTTCAATGTCCCGTTCTGAACAAAGTCGGCGCATTATGACGTGTGCTGCGTATATTGTCATTGACGATTTATTAAAGAGAAAAAGTTCAAGAAGGCGACATTGGGTGACACCCGTTCTGGGAAGTCGACAAGCTTGTCGCTGGAATCGTCTTTTGAAGAATTTATTTGCCGGTGGACAAATCGAAAAATTTTCTCGAATTTTAATGGAAGATTTTAAACATCTGCTTGCTTCTTCTGCTAAAGCAACAACGTAGTAGGTACGATAAAAAGAAACAGCAACAATAAGAACGAATCTCGAACCAGCTGGACATCCACTTGTCAACCCACAAAATCCCCAAAAAGCCAAAATCACCCTTACAAAACAGGGTCTCAAAAAGGAACTATTAAACAAGGACCACTTACTGGAAGAAAGGCGAGAATATTGTTTGGGAGAGGGCAGATAACGGAGCTCTCGAATAAGAGCTTGAACAGTCGAGACAATAATCGGAAAAGCTCGAGATCGAGTATATTCTGTGGGATAAAACCAAGATTATTTAAGGGCTAAAACTTAAACTAAAATTTAGCAAACAGCCTAAGTTCAAGTTCTTTATTGGGATGGAAAAATTAAATGTTTATCAATATTTAACGAATATTTAACGAACAGAATAACGCGATATATTGTCATCTACATAATGCCGATACTTTGATGATGACAAGGTCACGCTATGGTTAATTTTTTCCTAACGAGACGTTCTATCTCGTCCATCAAGAACTTATAATTTATCTTCTAATGACGAGATATCTCGTCGAGATTAAAAAGATTTAAAAGAAAAGTCCAATTTACTCTAACTTGTCAAATAAAATTTTTGTGTTACATTTTATACTCCATTGCTCTTAAAATAATCAATTGTGTTTGAAATTTTTGATAGATGCAAGAATAAAAATTAAATATAAAGTTATTCTGTGTATTATTCAACATTATTTGTCGATAACTATCTTCAAAGTGAGGATTTCTTCCTTTCACGAAACATTACCGAGTTAAGTTTGCGTCTATGGCAAGTCACGCTAGTACATAAACAAATAGAGTTTGTTTGCAATTCCAACGATTTTCTCGGAGTAGGAAAACTAATGCAAGCAAATGCGAATCAAGAGTTTGGCCAGCTGGACGTCCACTCGCCTTCCCATAAAAGCACCAAAAAGCCAAAATCGCCCTTACAAAAGAGGCAAGGTTAGTAGAAAGGCGAAATATTTTATGCTCCATTGCTCTTAAAATAATCAATTGTGTTTGAAATTTTTGATAGATGCAAGAATAAAAATTAAACAGAAAGTTATTCTGTGTATTATTCAACATTATTTGTCGATAACTATCTTCAAAGTGAGGATTTCTTCCTCTCACGAAACATTACCGAGTTAAGTTTGCGTCTATGGCAAGTCACACGAGTACATAAACAAATAGAGTTTGTTTGCAATTCCAACGATTTTCTCGGAGTAGGAAAACTAATGCAAGCAAATGCGAATCAAGAGATTGGCCAGCTGGACGTCCACTCGCCTTCCCATAAAAGCACCAAAAAGCCAAAATCGCCTTTACAAAAGAGGCAAGGTTAGTAGAAAGGCGAAATATTTTATGCTCCATTGCTCTTAAAATAATCAATTGTGTTTGAAATTTTTGATAGAGGCAAGAATAAAAATTAAACAGAAAGTCATTCTGTGTATTATTCAACATTATTTGTCGATAACTATCTTCAAAGTGAGGATTTCTTCCTCTCACGAAACATTACCGAGTTAAGTTTGCGTCTATGGCAAGTCACGCGAGTACATAAACAAATAGAGTTTGTTTGCAATTCCAACGATTTTCTCGGAGTAGGAAAACTAATGCAAGCAAATGCGAATCAAGAGTTTGGCCAGCTGGACGTCCACTCGCCTTCCCACAAAAGCACCAAAAAGCCAAAATCGCCCTTACAAAAGAGGCAAGGTTAGTAGAAAGGCGAAAGATTTTATGTGTGTTCCATTGCTCTTAAAATAATCAATTGTGTTTGAAATTTTTGATAGATGCAAGAATAAAAATTAAACAGAAAGTTATTCTGTGTATTATTCAACATTATTTGTCGACAACTATCTTCAAAGTGAGGATTTCTTCCTCTCACGAAACATTACCGTGTTAAGTTTGCGTCTATGGCAAGTCACACGAGTAAATAAACAAATACAGTTTATTTGCAATTCCAACGATTTTCTCGGAGTAGGAAAACTAATGCAAGCAAATGCGAATCAAGAGTTTGGCCAGCTGGACGTCCACTCGCCTTCCCACAAAAGCACCAAAAAGCCAAAATCGCCCTTACAAAAGAGGCAAGGTTAGTAAAAAGGCGAAAGAGGGTCCCAAAAAGGAACTATTAAGCAAGAAGAAAGGACCACTTTCTGGAAGAAAAGCGAGCAGGTTGTTTGGGTGAGGGCAGAAAGCTGAGTTCTCGAGTAAGAGGTCGAACACTCGAGACAAGAATCGGAAAAACTCGAGATGGAAGAAGGGCGTTGGGCTTGTCTGACAGAAGTGACAGGTCGTTTTGACGAGGCAGTCGATAAGATTCCTCGAAACTGAGAGAACCGAAGGGAGGGCAGACGGATGCGAGCGGAGATTGTCGGAGAGATAGACTCAGTCTGACCATCTGCAGTGCAGGAGGTGGAAGTAATGTGGTGGTCTCTTGGAGAATGTAATTGTACGCCCGAAATGAATGGAAGTGTCTCGGAAGATATGAAACATGACTCGTGCGTATTTATAGTTGGATAAAAACCAGGCAGGCATTCAGTGAATAATTGCGGAGGGCTCAGTCTCTCTCCCTTGCTTTCTATTCATCTTAGCCTTCCAAGAGGTTTTCGACGAGATGTCTCGTCCATCAAGATCTGTCCAATTTTGCTAACGATGCGATATACTACGATCTAGGTATTGTCGATATTTTCATGATGACGAGATTATCGTCATCAAGATATTACCGATTTTATGATGATGACGAGGTATATCGTCATCAACTTACTGCCGATTTCATGATGAAAACGAGATATAACGTCATCAAGATATTGCCGATATTTTGATGATGGCAAGATAAATCGTCATCAAGGTATTGCCGATTTTATGATGACGACGAGATGTATCGTCATCAAGGTATTGCCGATTTTATGATGACGACGAGATGTATCGTCATCAAGGTATTGCCGATTTTATGATGATGACGAGATGTATCTCATTAAGATATTGCCGATTTTATGATGATGACGAGATATATCGTCATCAAGATGCTGCCGATTTCATGATGAAGACGAGATCTATCGTCATCAAGATACTGCCGATATTTTGATGACGACGAGATGAATCGTCATCAAGATTATGACGATTTTATGATAGTTGCCAGATGTATCATAATCAAGATATTCCCGCTTTTATGATGATGACGAAATGTATCGTCATCAAGATACTGTCGATTTCATGATGATGACTATATTGTCATCTACATGATGCCGATACTTTGATGACGACAAGGTCCCGATCTGGTTAATTTTTTCCTAACAAGACGTTATATCTCGTCCATCAAGAACTTATAACTTTTCTTCTAATGACGAGATACCTCGTCGAGACATCCACTGGGGGTCAATCATAAATGAACATCATATATATTTTTTATCTGTTTTCACATGTATCAAGGTGCATTTAATTTATCGTCCATTTTGAGCAAAAACTCGTTAACTGGGCACAATATAATGTGAGAATAAGCATTTTGATAGTGATGGTATATCTTTTAAACACATAACAGCATGACCATGTATTTCTCATTATCTAAAAGTTTTAATCAATGAAAATTAAATTAATTAAATATATACAAATCAAAGAGTTCAATTGCCATAAAAAATTATAATTTAAACAAAGTTATTAAGAATTAAAAAAATTATAAATAATTTTAAAAAAATTAAAAATTGAACAGGAAATAAAATAAATTATATAAATAAATGTTTATTTAAAATTTAAGATATTGGTCTTAAAATTTTTTTTAATGCTTTGAAAGCCGGTTGAACCTCCTGAAAGGATCATTGGACCAAGATCAGCGTTCTTATTAACTTGGTGGTTGTCTCGGCGAGGTACCTCTTGTCATTAAAAGGAAATTGACCAGATCTGGATGGTCTTTGAATCTTTTTGATTATGGTCAACCATAATCAAAAAGATTCAAACGGCAGATATTCCATTCTCTGCCGTTTATCTTTTGGGTCCTGATGATGCACCCAAGTTTCATTTCTCGTGACAATATTGAACAAAAAGTCATCTCCTTCGTCGCGATAACGTTTCACAAGGTGTTAATTGACATTCTTCATTGACGAGATGGGACAACTGGATCACCGTTGGGAGAAATATGTAGCTGTAAATAGCGACTATGTGGGAAAACCAATGCAAGATTTTGTAGCATTCGAAATACACTTTCATGCCCGTATTCGTTTCATTTGATTACCTCTTTTCATTTTTGAGCTACGTGCTACTGTCCATTACTTATCAGCCAGTCCTCGTGGGTACTTTTAATAAAAGATGCACTGGCAGCAACAACACAACGCGCTTTTGGCTGGATCAACGGGCTTTGGGATGACCACAAGGGAAAGATCGTATGACAACAACACGTAAGTACAAACCACGGTCAGATGTCAAGGTTACACTTAAGCTCGCACCCCGTTCCCCAAACTTCAACACCACGGCAACATGAGGACCGAGTGTCCAGCTCACAAACCTCCAATTGCTGATCAGGAGACATCGCGTCATTTGAAATAAACTGACCAGATCTTGATTCCGTCATCAATAAAAACATTGGCACCAAACCATATCTTTGTGGATGTGAAGTGAAGCCCCTATTAGTCATCAGCCCACAATTTAGGAGCGATCGCAGTTGATGAAATCAATTCTACCGGGGGTCGGTAGAATTGATTTGCTGATAGAGTTGATTTGGTGAGAGGACTTTTGCGAGATATATCTTGTCATTATTAAAATTGGTCAGATCTTGATGGATGAGGTATTCCACAATCCACTTGGAGAGCTGTAACTTAAGCTGATAAAGATTTCGTCACTTTTTTAAAGTTTGGTTAAGTTACAGCAGTGATTCCCAAACTTAGTATGTAAATGGACCCCTTCTTCTCACAAAAACCTGACCATGAACCTCCAAGTAAAATAACTCAACACATCTACATAATAGAAAAATTACAAATTTAGCTTTCATGTCTTGAATGGTATTTATTTATTGAAATATAAATTTTGTATATATTTTTTAACTGTAGTATTTATTAAAATGAGTTTATATTGAAAGTAGGGTAGTATTGACTAAAGTACTACTACTACAATATGTAGTAGTAGTAGTAAATAAATCGTAGTAGTAGTAGAATTTTAGAGAGTAAATACTACTGCTACTATTTATTGAAAATATAACTTTTTTTTTTAAATACAAAAACACACTTTTTTTAATGAAATGGGTGAACTTAATGGGATGATATGAGATTATTTATGTTAGACTCTTTGTTTGTGAGTGACATTCGTAAGTCTCCACGAGCACTAATTTCCTGTCTCTTTTTTTCGCGATGAAGCTCATAGCTTCACTAAATCCACGTTCTACTACAGGAAATCAATTAGCAGCTTCTGTACATTAACCCATAATGCAGGATATAAAATTGGTATCTGTTTTGTTACCAGAATTTGAGATATCCTTGTTCAAACATCGGTTTCGGCTCCTCATTTGTGAATAATTCAATATATTGCTCCTGAATTAGTATGGATTCATCTGAGTGCCATGTGAGAAACGTCTTCAAATCTTTGGCTGAGCCCAGAATAAAGAACCGTTAAGTGTTTACATCTCGTTTTTGCAATTTTGAAATTCAGAGCATTCTTCTCTCCCCAAGTTGTATAGAAAAAGTTTTGTAACAAACGCAGAAATTATACTTTAAATTTTGATTCAATTTAATTGATCACCTTGTAGCTTGAAATTAGTTTCGTTAAATTTTTGGTAAATAAGTGAGTAATATAAGCTAAGTTATTTTTGAATTAATTAAATTGAGTCGCAAATCATTGTCTTTACTTTCCAGGAATTCCAACACTGAATCTAAGAGCGCATAAAATCGATCCAAACGTGCACTTTTAGATAATCAACGTAGACCCGTGTTAAGTAGTAAACAACTATAATCTTCATCATTTCCCAAACAAAGGTGAGCAAATAATCTCATTTAAGGCACTCCTTTTAATTTTCTTAACTGCTCTAATGACATAATCAAGTTTGCCATGCAAGCATTCACTAAAATTTTTGGCGCCTAAATGTTGTCGATGAATGACACAATGTACAGATAATACATTCAGTATAGCTTGTTTTTTAAGTATGCCAGAAAGCCTCGGTGTTGTACTACCATTGCCGGAGCACCGTCATTAGCAACGGAGAGGATATTACTCAAGGGTATGTTTTTTAAGTCGATAAATATTTTTTAAATTCATTAAATAATGCTTCACTTTTCGTATTAGTTTCCAAACATTTGATAAGTATGAATATTCTTGGAAAAACTTTTCTTTTACAAATCTCACAAAAGCTAAAAGTAAAGCTTCGTTCACTGGAAAATTTGCCGCGTCAAGCTGTATAGAGAATTCAGATGTTTTTAACACTCACATATAGAATTTTATACGCACTGAGCCATTTCGTCAATCATTTTTTGTATTGTATTATTACTCAGTGAAATTCTTATTATATCGAAAGCTGGTTTATGCATCACGGTGCGTATTACCTCAATTACAGCTGGTATCGTACGTACTTCACCAATGGTGTGCGGCTTTTCGAACTTTGCAATTAAAAAAAAATGTTATAAGAAGCACGCAGTTCATTGTCGTCTCGCTCAGATAATCTTTATCTTTTTTTAGTCGCTATGGACTTTTATTAAATGTTCGTTAGGCTTAGAAAGTTTAATTCATTCTTTTGACAAAGTTTTATTTCATAGAAAGCACATAGATAAAGTACTATTTCCTGATAACGGAATAAAGCCACATTTTAAATATTCAACATTATACTATCTGCATTTTTCTTCGTCTCACATCATACTATTATCAGTAAAAAAGACACAAATTTAAGATGTAAGAAAATAAAACACATTATTTCTTTACTCAGGACGTAAAATTCACTACCAATTTATTTATCGTTATTTATTTTCACTTTCATAATAATCAAAATGGGTCACAATTATTTTTCTTAAAATTAAACCTTTCGCGGACCTCCCGACGTTGTCCATGCACCCCCAAATTAATTTAAATTTTCCACAGACCCCGTCAGTGGTCTCACGGACTCCTGGGGGTCCGTAGAGACCACTTTGGGAAACACTGAGTTATAGGAATGTCCAAGAAGAAATCGAATATTAATCAATCATCAAATTTTCCGTGTCACTAAAAATTATTTTAAGTAAACAGATGATAACGTACAATAAATACAAAAAAATCCTCCGAATTTGCTGGGCATTAAAAACAGCGATTGCATATTGACAACGTCAAAATCAGACTCAAACTTCAAACGCCAAGGTCTGCAAAAGCAAAGTAAAAGAAAAGTTCACCACAATCTCACGTCGCCATTGAGAACCGGTCGATTACCAGGTGCTGCAGCAAAGTACCCCTAATCGAATCGCCTCGAAATGAGCCTTGTTAACTTTTTTTTCTCATCCCTTCTTTCCCTTTATACGCACCCACCAAACGATACCTTTGTGGATGTGAAGTGAAGCGTAGTCCCTATTAGTCATCAGCCAACAATTTAAGACCGATCGCAGTTAATGAAATCAACCCTACCGGCCCGAAGTACCTTGATGCAATTTGGCGGAGGAGGAGATGAACGGGACCCCAAGTACCTTTCCTCTCTCTCAACCAAAGAGAGGGAAAGATTAGAGCAGAGGATTTCATATACGCAGATGGGGAAAGTTGAAGATCGTACAAAACGTTTTGTGTAGGATTTGGGATTTTTTTAAATGATTATAGTGTGTGTGTGTGTGTGTGTGTGAAGGCTGGAACTATAATGAGAGTTGGGAAATGAGATGAAAATTTGACTCACTATCAGTTGAGGCTATGCAGTCCAATTTCAATGTTTTTTTGTGTTTTGAATGAAGGGTAATATTAAAAAAAAAATCCTTCTTCCGGCATTACACGGGCTTCTGAATTAAATATATCAATATTTCTTACAGGTAGTCTGTGCATCTAATTCTATACGTAACATTTTCATTTATCGAAATTGCATTGTCCACCAGTACCAGTTGAGGCAATGCAGTCGAATTTTTGTGTGTTTTAAATGAAGAGCGATATTTAAAAAATCTTTCTTCCGACATTTATTATTCCGACATTATGCGTTTGAATAAAAAAAATATCAATATTTCTTTCAAGTAGTCTGCATCAAAATCTACAAGTATTATTTATCGAAATGGGCACTGTCCACTTGTAAACCGATTGCGTTGGCTGTGGTATCTCTTGATTCTGGTCAGTAAAATTAGCATGCAAAGACCTGGTAGCATAAAATCCTGGCTGCTACTGCTTCTTAAATACATATATGAAGAAACATCTGTTGAAATGTGGAAAATCCCTGTTGTTGTCGTATGTTCTTCTGGGATACATATGAAAGCAAAGGATGAACAGAAACATTCAAGACAAGTATAGAATAAGAATATTTTTTTTTATTATTACAAACGATGATCCCATTAAAGAACAGAAGGGGTGTGCTGCTTTCCTTTCAAGACGGGAATCCATTCCAGGCGAAAGTTCGACTTCTTTTCCCAATTTCACATCCATGCCTTATCCGGGATTCGAACCCGGGCCCACTCGGTGACAACCGAGGATCATAACCACCATGCTGGCTGGGCGACTGTGGAAAATCCCTGTCCACGGTATAATAGAAAATTATGAAATCAAATTACCAATCAAAATTTAATTCAAAACGAATGGTGCTGAATTTTACTTCGATAATGTAACGGTGGCAACAATTTTAAGTCGATCTTAAAGTAGCAGAAATAATTTAGAGGTAGTAGTAAGGTTCTTTAAAATTAAATTGTTCACTTAAAATTAAAACTAATATAAACATTTTTAATTATAAAAATATGTATATTTCACTACGGCATGAAATCTGTTAGCGTGTTTGTTTCATGCCAATTTGACAACTTAAATCCAGTTTCAGTTCCACAATGTCAATAAATTGAGCGTTTAAGAATTGTGCGTTCTATATCTGACCGAAGAATCATTTTGTTGTTTCAACTTAGAGCAAAAAAGCGTTTAATTTTCATGATACAAAAATGTAAATACCTGAACCGTCAAAAAAATTTTCAGACGATGCTGAACCCTCCTGGTGGTTGTTTCGACGAGATATCTCGTCATTTAAAGGAAACTGACAAGATTCTGATGGGCGAGATATCTCGCAATTAGAAGAAAACTGACCAGATCTTGATCTCGTCATCACAAAAAAATCGGCAGTACCTTGATGACGAGATATCTCGTTACAACCACTTGGAGAGTTGAAACTTTTTTTCAAGTTCATCTAGGAGAACTGAAACCAGTCTTCTTATCCTATTCAAGACCCATAAACTCACTTTCCCATGAATCCATAAAGCTCTTTTATTACATAAAAAATAAGGACAAAATTCATACCTCTCCCGCGATAATGACAACCGGCGAAAAAGTACCAGAAATCCAACGACCGTAATGGCAAATCAGCCATACATGAAACCTACGAATACCGTAATTCAATTTCGTTCCGATCCACGTAGGAAGGCTTCGAGGGGGCCCTCTTTTGTCCCGTGCTGAGTTTAATAGAGCACGATCGAGGGCCTCTGAGACCCCCAGTGGGGATCCCCATAGAACACCTCCCTACGAGGCCCATAGTTCAAATTTCGCACAGAAGTGAAGTTCAATTTCCAGAGTTTCCTACCGGCTATTGTGTCCCACATTATTAGGCCTTCGTTGATTTATTCCGGGTGCGGGGTGCCATGTTTGGCAAAGCTATCGCCCGGCTATTGTGCAGCTTCTGCGTGTACTCGGACATGTGTGTGACACATGGGTTTGGACTGTCGCTTTGGTTTAATTGTTGCGGCAGTATGTGACGCACAGGAACACAAAAGACGGAGTTGCAGAGTAAATTGAGATATATCGCACTAGGAATCATTCCCGGTGTTCAATCCTCTGAGTCTTTCGGGGACATATCTCTTCTAAGATCAGGTCAATTTTGCTCAGGTTGAAATATCTCCAAGGCAAAACTGCCCTATTTAAGTCAAGGGAAGTGAAGATCCAAGTAGGTAAAACAAATTGTCACTTGCCCAGAACTGGTGACAGTGTGGAACAGGTGTTTGCACGAGAGGGTGGACTATAGGGTAGTTTCCACTTGAAGATAAACCATCAGGTTGTCACCAGAGTAAATTGAGATATCTCGCACTGGGACTCATTCGCGCCGATCAACCCTCCGAGTGTTTCGAGGACATATCTCTTCTAAGATCTGGTGAATTTTGCTCAGTTTGGGATACCTCCTCGAGGTAAAACTGCCCTATTTAAGTCAAGGGAAGTGAAGATCCAAGTAGGTAAAACAAATTGTCACTTGCCCAGAACTGGTGACAGTGTGGAACAGGTGTTTGCACGAGAGGGTGGACTATAGGGTAGTTTCCACTTGAAGATAAACCATCAGGTTGTCACCAGAGTAAATTGAGATATCTCGCACTGGGACTCATTCGCGCCGATCAACCCTCCGAGTGTTTCGAGGACATATCTCTTCTAAGATCTGGTGAATTTTGCTCAGGATGGGATACCTCCTCGAGGTAAAACTGCCCTATTAATCCAAGGGGAGTGAATATCCAAATAAGTAAAACTAATTGTCCTTTGCCCAGAACTGGTGACAGTTTGGAATAGGCGTTTGCACGAGAGGGTGGACTATAGGATAGTTTCCACTTGAAGGTAAACCATCAGGTTGTCACCAGAGTAAATTGAGATATCTCGCACTGGGACTCATTCCCGCCGATCAACCCTCCGAGTGTTTCGAGGACATATCTCTTCTGTGATCTCGTCAATTTTGCTCAGTTTGGGATACTTCCTCGAGGTAAAACTGCCTTTTTAATCCAAGGGGAGTGAAGATCCAAGTAGGTAAAACAAATTGTTCCTTGCCCAGAACAGGTGACAGTTTGGAACAGGTGTTTGCACGAGAGGGTGGACTATATTGCAGTTTCCGACGTGAAGATAAACCATCAGGAGGGTTCAAGAACTAACTAAATGTGCTAAAGTATATCCTATTACAATCGAAAAAGGAAATAAAATGTATTGGCGTTTAAGTATAAAAATGAACGACCTGAAAACTTATTACTAGACAGTTTTAAAAGTTGGAGAGTGCGAACGACCTTTCAGGCGGTCCTATTTTTTTTAGCACGTGCAGTTGAACGACTAAGAACGGCTTTTAATTATAAATTGCAACCACTTCACAAATTGTAATTTTTTCTTCGTAATTGGGTCCCCAGACTCCTTTCCTGGCTCTTATGACATCAAACCGGAGAGGTTTACATTATAATCATATTAGGGGGTGGTAATTTAAGATAATAAATCCACTAACCAAGTAAAGCAAAAATGTGGGGCATTATTTTTGAATTAAATATATTTACTTCGAAGCAAGAGCCATTTTAAAAAGTTGTTTTGGAAGGGAAAAGGTGGACATATACTCCTTATTGATGAAAAATATATACGGCGACGTGCTTTGAGCTAATTTTATGAGAATCAGAACACACACACGCAAGAATTATATATTTTATGCAAAATATATTCGCAGAAACGTGCACGCATGTGCATTCTAGGTGCGATGTTCTGGTTCGCACGATAGTGCTCTTTCTTGCCCCAATGTTAAAAAACTAGTGCAATTTTTTAATAATTGAGTTACGCTAATTCCTTAATACCCAGGTGCAGAATTATATTCAGTGTTCTGTAACATAACTCCAAGCAATTGCAATTGTTCTGCAGGCATTTTGTCCGAATTTTGAAACTGCAGTAAAATCAAAAACAGACATAAAACACAATTATCGGCTAAATATGTATAACCATATTTATAATAAAACACACACATCAAAATTAACTAACTTACTTTATTTAAAACCAAGGCTTACTTTCAGAATTTGCAATTCTCTCGATAACCTTTTGAAGTTAAATATTTTGTCATTGACATTAGATGTGCTATTTATAAAATGTTTATGGTAATTTGGGGCGGTGTAGGGAGGTTGTTCTATAGCTAGGAAAAGAAAAGAAAGTTGTGGCAAGGAACTCGCTTTTCAATGCAGAACATCGTTACCTATGATTGAAAAAAAATCGGCCAAAAATTTTATAAAATTAAAGAAAAATTGTTCTGAAAAGACTTTGTTCTGCGACGTACGTCTCAGTTTTAAGAACTTTCTGCTCCCGGGTTTTAGCGTAACTCAAGGACTTAGTGTTTGTCCTTGAGTCTGTGCAAAAAAAAAAGGTGTAGTGGCAGATGGGTCCTAAAAAATTGTCTTCGCTTATGTCTCCAATCCAATATAGCTTGTGTGAGGGAGAGGCTGGTAATAAGCTACACTTTGTACAAGTAGGAAAGAGATTTCTGGCCACATCAAAGAAAATCATCTTTTCCAGATGGCCAGATCGGAGCCTGGCAAGCCCAGAGAAAGTTTTCCGGAGCAAATTGAAGGCAAGCAGTTCTGTTTTTTTTTTTCCAGAGGAATCTACGATGAAAAGGTACTGGAGACGATCTGCGCACTTGCTTTTTAAGTACGCACAGGTACTCGTCCTCTGAGAGTAGGAGGGTACTTTTTCTTGTGCCAGGTTGTTTATTTCTTCAGCGTTCGCTAATAAGTCAGCTTTCTCATTACCCGGAGTGCCAACCCGTGATGGGATCCATTGAAAATTTATTCTATTTCACTAGAACTAGAGTATCCCCCAGTTAGAGCGAACGGTAGAATATGAAAGTGTTGGATTGATGGCTGTTTGTCCCAATGTGCATCGGCAAATGTGCCGTATGGTTTGTGTTTTTCTCTAATTTTGTAATTCTGATTTAGACAGTTTGATACATAACTGATATGTTTTTCTGGTAAAAACCCCAGTCTAATTGCGCCTTCCTGTAAATAAAGTGATAAGGTTTTATCTAAAGAAGATTTTCTTGCTACACAAAAAAACCTACACCAAACAGAAAGTAAAAAGAGCTGCAATAAGAATAAACATTCTGATTCTTGACATTAAAGAAGGAGAAAAAAACAACAATTACACGATATTTTAATAGAGAATAACTATTTATACTTGTGTGTGTGTATCGTTGTTTGCCCGTCAAAACCTGAATTTTTTTATATAAAAGTTGAAGTACCCTTTTATTCTTCACCCGACACCTATAACGTCGACAAAAGTGTGAAACCACGAAGCCGAAAAAAAATTGATAACGGGTTTTTCCATAAACATGCGCTGTAAAATTATCTACATCTGTCTAGTCAAAGTTTATTTATTTTTTGACAAGATAGTACTATCTAGTAAAACTAACGATTGACTAGACAGCATATTAGTAGACTATACAGCATATTAGTAGACTATACAGTTTACTAGATAGATATAAAATACTCTAACTAGTTGAAAATACTAAATGTAGATGTAGATGATTTTACTGCACATATTTACGGAACAACCCGAAATCAAATTATTTTTACTTCCGTGGTTTCATATTTTTGCCGACGTTATACTGTTTCCAGTGCTTGCTAGTTTGTACTACTCAATCTCTGCAAAATATAAAGGATACTTTCGTAAATGAAATAAAAAATAATGGATAAAAATTTGTCCGGTTTGTAGAAAAAATTTTTAATGGCCAGGGGACAAGTTACGGAGAGAAGCATTTTTTGCTAGCAACTAAGTGGACATGCTATTAAACAAAGAGAGGTTTAACTGATACACCCGACACTGGTTTACTGATGATATGATAAAGAGAAAAACACCCAATGGACGCAGGAATCAAATCTGTGCCACATACACAGGTCACAGGTTACTAGCAGAGGAGGTGAATCCACTGATCCACCGGTTGAAGCAAGACGAAAATGTTTTTAAAGGGTACATAATTTTTAATCAATAAATTAGTGCAGTCGCTCTTTTCAGGTTGTATTGTTTCTTGCTTTTTCTATAAGCGTAACAGTACTGTTTTATTTGGTTTAGCCATTGAGAGTTTTAAAAGCATAACTTTCTTGTTACTAATAATACAGACCTATTTGCTAGAGAAACAGACCTATTTACTAAAGAAACAGACCTATTTACTAAAGAAACAGACCTATTTATTAAATAAACATACCTATTTACTAAAGAAACAGACCTATTTACTAATAAAACAGACCTATTTACTAATGAAACAGACCTATTTACTAATAAAACAGAACTATTTACTAAAGAAGCAGACCTATTTACTAAAGGAACAGAACTATTTACCAATGAAATAGACCTATTCACTAATAAAACGGATTGACGAGTTACAGTGGTCATTAGCACCACGTAGTGAACTAACGCGCGCGTATGAATAGAAATTTAATTCGGTTTGGTTTCTACAGTCAAGTGTTTGCTGCAGGAGAGCTGATTTCACGGGAAACAAAGGCCTAATAAGAAGTTTAATTTAGATGTTTTACTTTTATTATAAAGGCCCCTTTCAAAATCCAGAAAAGGCTGATAAAAGGCTTCGGGCATGGCAGAAAAAAGTTCGTCCGACCAGCCTGCCTCTTCTGAAACCAACCCAAACAGCTGTGGAGGATGTCAGCAGTTTATAACACTGATCGCTTCTCTGTTCGACAGTAATAACTTCGCCAAACACAACCAGCCCAAAGAAACCTTTACAGTGCAACCCTGAAAATTGCCTCCCATCTTTATAAAGAAGCCGCAATATGCGGCCTAGGGGGGTTGGCCCAGGCCCTCCAAACGGTAACCTCACCTGCCTATACCTACCTACCCATAAACCTCCCATATTATTCCAAACTTCCATTCAGCCTTCTGTAAACACTGGAGCAGCCGGAATGCCTGTGTATTCAGAAGGGTAAGAAGATTAGAAAGGGAGGAAAAAAAAAGCCGGCTTCCACGGAGTAAGCAAATGTTTTTTTCGTTTCTTCTTCCCGGCCATGTTGCTTTTCCAGATCTCGCTGTTTACCAGGGGGTCTCGGAAGACGCTGGTAGCTAAACTGTTTGGTTTTGCTTTACAAAGAGAAGAGATTAGATGCATTTGTATATATGAGACGACAAGTAGTTGGGAAATCAAAGCGGGGCTGTGTGCAGAAAGAGGGGTAAAAGCGGAAGGGGGCAAAGGCGGTCTACGACTGGAAATTACATTCGTCAAGGGGGGGGGGGGTTCTTGAGTAAATGTATATCAAGGAAGCTACAATACCAAATGGCTAAACAGAAAGAAATGCGATTTTGACGGGGGGGGGTTAATGGAGGGTCATTCAAGAGAGGAGATTGTTCGGAGGGCACGAGCCCCTTATGAATGAAAGCATAGTTAGCAGACCTTCCGACCACTTATTCTAAGGGGATCGAGGAAAAATACTTTATGAAAGATAGAATAAAATGTACAATTATTTGTACCAGTAGTGAGGCCAGAATCGTATTTCAGTGGAGGTAGAAAGATGAAAATGGTAAGTCCAGACTAAAGATGTTTTCCGATTTTCAAAAAGGTCTTTTTATGCTATTTTTTGGTAGCAATTTAAGTTTTAAAATGATTACTGGCAACTCAAGGAGTGGTACATGTCGGAAGTAGAGTGTGCAGAAACATTAAGGAACGGGTAAAAAATATATCGAGAGCAAAAAATGTATAATGTAGCTTTAGACGAGTTGGTTTAACTCTTTCGACTTTATATATAAGTCAAGTAGATTCGTACTAAATAATAAATGGTTGTATCCAGTAACGTCTATTTTGTTTCAAAATATACTTTTTTTTACACCAAGTAAGTGAAATAAACACGTTTTCTTCCATAGAATATTTATCGCAAATGGCGCGAAATGTGTTCGTGCGTCATTTCACGGTTATGTGTGCATAGTTGGGCTTCGGTGCCGCACGTTGAAAAACCGGATGTGTGCACCGGGCCTAATATGCGCAAATTCATTCACACATGTTGCGTGTGATTTTGGACATGCCACACATGTCGACATGTTAGCATGTCCAAATGTTATGTTTAGCATGTCCCTAATGATTTAGAATGAATTCCACATATTCACAAGTTGCTTTCCAGAGAATTTATTACGTTCTTACAAGCTAACTTTGGCCTTATTTAATTAGTAACAGTTATACCTAGATGAGAGAGAGAAAGAAAGAGAGTTTTGTTCTCTAATACATACACAATAGATGCTTTTAAGCTTGTGCATTATTCCTTTGGCTTTTGTCATCTGACCGTGGTTCAAAATCAATTGTTGTTCTCCTCAGATCATCAACTTGTTCCGAGTTTGACCACGGACAGTCGACAATACCCCGTTGTGACTTTAATTAAAAATACCATAAAACTTTGGCTTTGAAAGAGCAACGGTTTATTAATCGATTGGTTATTAGTAATTTTTAATTAACGTCGTACTAGAGCAACATAACGTTTAATAATCGAAGGGTAGCGAGTTTGATACTTGGTTCATCCAAAGACCGTCGTGTACATGAGGACTGGTGCACGTTGAATCTGCCGTGGCCTCATATGTCCTCACGTTAGCTTGGAAGTTTGGAGAGTGGGGTGCCAAGTTGCTCAGTTGTCTCTGACCATGGTTCAAAATGGCGCGAGCAGACCTCGCATCTTTCCATCGGGATTGATGCCTGACCACCACCAGTAGCCCGTCATGTTGCCCCAATGTGACGTTAATTAATTATCATAATTATCCTTTAGATTTGTTGATCTTAATCATATTCGAGATCTGAATACCACATCACTCAGTTTCAATTAGATAGAAAATGAGGATATATAGGACAGAATATTGCCAGTCACATACTTTTCCCATTTCTATACATTGAAATCAATCGCATCGTAGGATCTGAAACACTCAATTTAGTTTACGTATAAAACGAAGATTTCTAGAAGAAAAGAAAATTTGCGATTCATGCCTTTTAATTTCGATGTTTTCAAATCATTCACATGTAAATCGGAAGGCAGTAGCACTTAAATCTAAAATCTAAAATCTAAATGGTAGTTTCATGCTGACAGTATACACTACCCTACAATAATGGACCCAACATCAAGATGTGATGGTATAATGGTAAAAATATATTCTGTAATAGGGGGATGGTCCCCCATGTGCTACAATTACACTATCAACCCTTCTGGGCATACTTTCAACAAGGTTTTGATACACAGCTATGGGTATTTGTGTCCATTCCTGCTGCAAGAATGTCGCCAGCTCAGCTGTAGATTTCGGACGCAGTTCCCTGGTCCGTCAACATCGCTCTAACTCGTCCCACAAATGTGTTATGGGGTTTAATTCGGGACTCTAAGCAGGCCAGGGAAGACATTTTACATCTATATCTTTATATTACTGTTTGACAAAGGCTGCAATATGACATGGAGCTTTGTCGTCCTGGATGTAACATTCGTCCATTCCACAAAATTGCCAGAGCGTAGGAAGAACCTGATTGTCAAAAATGTTCATTTAGGCGTCGACGTTCAATTCACCATGAACAACATGCAAAGGTCCCAGGCCATACCACGAAACACCCCCCAAATAAGTAGTCGAATTTTATGCAAATCCACAGGCGTCCGGTCCATTATTGTATTGTAGTGTACATACTTACTCTTTCTTCTTTGATATATGAAGGGAAAACTCAGTGTCAAAGACTACGAAGTATCAGGTTAAAAAATTAAAACCTCTTCAAAAATTCCAAAACCTTAACCCCAAATACTGCCATGAGTCTCCAAGGTACACATCTCTTGAGTCAAATCCTGAGACAGCGAATGGCAAACTCAAAGAATTATCTAGACTTAAGAGACTGAAGAATATTTGCGAAACTTTAAAGAGCCCTCCACTGAGACCGACGCCTGAAATCGGTGTTTCATCTCGCTTTGAGCTTTTGACGTCAGCATCTCTAATTCCAAACGTCTGTTTATGAATATGAAGTGCAATAAATTAAAAGGGCTGTCTCAGTTTGTACAGTTCGTGAATCAGGGATGATAGTTACAATTCTCTGGAGTAAATTCAGCTGGCTGGGAGACTAAAAGGTCGCAATTGTTACAGTGGGGAAATTCTTCAACATTTAAGTAGTTAATTCTTAATCTCCAAGTGCTTGACCTATCTTTTCGTTAATATCATAACTCCTTATAATGTTATCTCTATAAATTTACGTCATCTGGATGTGGTTCAAAATTACGTGGTGTTGTCATCGGATCTTTTCCTTTGGGGTTTGATCTCGGACCGTAGTCAATAGCCCGCTGTGTTGCTCGAATATGTCACCTGATCAACACCTGAGATGGCACCCCACTCTCGAAACTTCCACACCAACCCAACTTGAGGACTTTCGGTAATTGGTAATTATTAATTAACATCGTACTAGAGCAACACAACGTGCTATAGACGACGGTCCGGGACCAGTCTCTTAACCCTTCTTTGCATGATTTTTTCTTTATCGGTGAAATAAATCAAGGTGATATAATTCATGTTCAAAATTAAAGGAAAAATCGTTTAAAAAAATCTTAGTATATATTTATAGTATAAATTTAACAAAAAACAATATGATGGTATCATGTGGTATTTTTTAAATTAAACGCAAACGCTTTCAGAAATTACTCTAAAAATAACAGAAACACATGTTACAAACCTTTCTTCCACTCATTTTCACTTTTTTAGCACAATAGAAACTCAAATATAATAAAACAAAATTAAAAACGAAATCATATGTTTATTGCAACTACAACAAACAGCGGAATGACAACTTCAAGCTCGTTTTACTGATAGTGACACTTGCATATTTTTGACAGCTATGTTTTTTTTTTATGCAATGGACATTAAAAAGGTATTCAGACACGATCAACTTAAAGTGAACTTGTTCTTTTATATAATTTTTGGGCATTCAATGCTATGATGGAAATTTCAACTATTATGCAAAGAAGGGTTGAGGGAAAGATCCGAGGACAACACCTCGTCATTTTGAACCACGGTCAGATGACGAGGTCAACACCTGAGCTGGCTCCCTCCAAGCTTCCAATCTCTAAATCTCGATAGGGTCGTCAAAACCCGGTTGGACGAGTAACGGGCTAGAGACCCCGGGGGTTGCGAGTTTGAATCAAACCAAATAACGTAGTGTACAAAGGTGGCTGGTGCACGTTAAATCTGTCGTGACCTCAAATGTCCTCACATTGGCGCAAGGTGCCAGCTCAGGTGTGATCTCATCTGACCGTAGCTCAAAATTACGTTATGGGTTCTGGGATCTTTTACTTCGGGGTTCGATCCAGGACCGTCACCAATAACCCGCTGTGTTGCTCCAGTGCGACGTTAATTAAATACCTACCAAATTTCCACGCCAACGTGACGATATTTGAAGCCACGAGATTTAACGCGCCCCAGCCCCCATATACACGACGGTTTTAGATTAGATCAAGACGAGCTGGCAACTATCCGGTTGCTCCCCCCCCAAAAAAAAAAAAAATCCCTCCTGGCACCCAACTCACCAAACGAAAAACAGTATAGTGGTTAAGGCTTCTAGATCGGAAGGTTCCTGGTTCGAATCCGGGTCCGGACATGGATGTTTGTAAGCGTATGGTGTAGCGGCGGCTGGTGCACCTTAAATTTGTCGTGGCCGAAAGTCCTCACGTTGGGTTGGTGTGGAAGTTTGGAGAGTGGGGTGCCAGCTCAGGTGTTGCATCGTCATTTGACCGTGGTTCAAAATTACGAGGTGTTGTCCTCGGTTTCTCTCAAGGGACTGATCCCGGACCGTCGTCAATAACCCGTTGTGTTGCTCTAGTACGACGTTAACTTAAATTACCATTACCACCAAACGAAAAGTTTTCAGATTCTAGAGTTCTTGAATGCTTTGACTACTATATGTACGAAATAATATTCTTTGTTTTGGAGCTGGGCTTATATTTGAAAGGATTTAACCTATGACGCAATTAAAAACTTTAAAAAAATGGTGTGTTGTAACGTATTTAATATAGCAATTACGTTAAGGTGAAATCATTTGTTTATTTCAAAAATACTATGAAAACTTTATAATTCCGTATGATTAAAATAGGATTGAAGAGAGAACGCAAAAATGCAGAAATTTAAAGACCGAAATTTAACTTGGCATGAACGTTTTGAAATGAATACGTACGTTTGAAAATTGCATTCTCAACTTATATTCAAAAGCTTTTTATTTCAGAAAGGAAATTCAATCGATTTTGAAGAACGTAGAACACATCTGGCGGCTTAACTATTGCTTGAAAATGTAGAGAAATTAAGTTTCGTCTGCTTGCAAGTAAGAAAGACACTGTAACTCGAAATTTTCAAGGTTTTTTTAGCATGTCTAGTCTAGATCAGATCGTTGCGTGTGGTGAAGTCTACGGTCATTTTTTTTCTCTTGAAATTAGATTTCTTTCGAAAGTGGCGAGTTTAGCTTAGTGAGAATTTTCTCCCTTCGTTTTCTCAGAACTGTTTTTGAATTGGCGTGTTTCACATATAAGCCGACGATTTATAATACTTAGCCTTAACCATTTCATGGAAAGGATTGGAATTGAGGTATGACGGTACAGACATGAGGCGCCAAACGCAATACAAAAAACAAAAAGTATTGTAGAGAAAGTGACGCATCTCGCATATAGGAAAAGTCAAAAGCAGAAATTTAATTTAAGAC
The DNA here is from genome assembly GCA_947359465.1 of Metellina segmentata. Classification (NCBI taxonomy): domain Eukaryota; kingdom Metazoa; phylum Arthropoda; class Arachnida; order Araneae; family Tetragnathidae; genus Metellina; species Metellina segmentata. The sequence goes on along the minus strand of OX375880.1, from coordinate 90,941,062 downwards.
AAATAAAAATTTTTTGGAGAAAAGCAGATTTGCGAGTTCTGTGCACATAAAAACTATATACTTATAAAAAGTGAATGATACAATTTAATTCACAAAAGAATCCCCCATGCCCATACTTGGACTTATTTTTATTTTCACGCTTCTTACATTCATAGGCCTGTACTTGTATTTTTGTGCCACAAAAATATTTGTTTCAAAATTGTTGTAAAAATTGTTGTTTCAAAATTGTTGTAATTTTGTTTCATCAAATATTCCCATATTTTGTGCATATCATTTTAATATTCCTGTATTTTGTTTCTTTCATCGAATATTCTTTATATATTTTCATAGAATATTCTTCATATATTTTCATACAATATTCTTTATATATTTTCATCGAATATTCTTTTTATATTTCCATCGAATATTCTTTTTATATTTTCAACGAATGTTCTTTATGTATTTTCATCGAATATACTTCATATATTTTCAACGAATGTTCTTTATATATTTTCATCGAATATTCTTTATATATTTTCCATCGAATATTCTAAATAAATTTTCATCGAATATTTTTAATAAATTTTCATCGAATATTCTTAATAAATTTTCATCGAATATTTTTTTAATATTTTCATCAAATATTCTTTATTATCATACTGATTAGAATAACTCGTAACTCCCATACGGTAAAAGGGAAAAATTGTTGTATAGTTATAAAAAAACCCACAATATAATTTGAAAATAAATTGCTTAATTCTAAAAAAAACCTAATAAATTTGTATGTAGAAGAGAGAAAAAAAGAGCTAATCAAAATATTTATTTCAATAACTATACATTTAAAGAAGTTAAGAGGTTTTCACTAGATAAATTTTGGAGATACGTGTTTTTCTTTAAGGAATTACATACACTTACTAAAATACGTTTTTAACCTAGGATTTTTCATTTTGAAAAAAAAAATCTGTTATATTATTTTAATTCAAAGCTTTATTACCATACAATATCATCTTTTTTAAACAAATGGAATGTTGCCATAAAATTAATGATAGTTTTTCTCAAACGTTACTTTTAAGGTTTGCAGATCATCAAATTTTCTTTTTTTGATGCTGCGCCTTCCATTGTAAAAGGGGGTGGAAATCTTGAGTCCGTGGGAAGAGCCTGATTTTTTTCCGAACAGAAATGTCAGCCCATTTGTCCGAAAAGTCGAATTTTTACTGAATGCTACATTCAGGAAAGTAGCCAAAGGCTCTCGTGTCTGCAACTCGTGGAGCTTCTGCACCTTTACCGGGTCTAATACTTTTGTAAACTAACTATTTTCCAAATTTTCTAAAACAATCAGGATGTAGATATTCCACAGAAAAGGCTATTGGTGATTTTCCTGCCTCCTTGCACACTGCAATGTAGTCTGCGTGCACATTAAATTGTCTGTATTTCAATTTATGCTCAATAGTAGCGTGCATCGTGTCTACCTCCATCTGGGTGTGCCCTTATTCCAAATACTTTTGTTCAATAACAACATGTTTTTGTTATTGCAATGTGAAGAAGAGTACTTGACAGAATTGAATTACGACTTTGATAGCAGCATCCATCACTGTAAAGAACATTTTTTTTTTCTGTTGATTATGGCAAGAGAAGTTGGGACAGCACAAAATTTGAAATTATACTGGCAAAATCATTTGCCTCCAACCCTAATTCAGTCTCATTAAATAGAAAGCAGAAACCTCCCTACTTTTGAGGTTATAAATTGTAAAAATTGTGGACTCATAATTTCAGCTTGTAGTAAAGGCTTGAGACATTTGATGTAGGGAATAATATCAAAGCTTGTAAGTCCATGGTAAAAGATAATTATTTGTCATCCTCGTTAACCTCCCTCCTTGAGCTTTCTTTCCTTTCAATGTAACTCTCCTAACTATCAAGTTTCCAGTTTTGAAAGAAATGCAGGTATCACACTCGTCTTTTTTAGGTCTAAAGAACTTCAGATTGTGGTCTTCAAAAGTATTAGAAAATTTGCACAAAGAAAAGGGTTCAACAATTTTTTGTTGGCACCAGTAACCTTTATAAAAGCAGTACAACTGCCTTTTTGATGCCCAATTTGGTTCAAGGTACATTTTAGAGGAATTTTTTCTGCAATAGTGTGAAGTGTGATTCAGCTTTGGCCAGACTAATGAAAAAATTGGTCGTCTTTGTGTTTATTTAGATTTCCGCATTTTTTTGGCAGGAGGTGCCAGGTCAGGACTATCCAAGATAGATACCTCCTCATCTTCATCGTGCCAATGAGAAGAAGTCTATTCTCCAATAGATAATGTATTTTAGAACATTGTCTTACAAACTTACTACGGTAGAATCACACTTTTTGAGATAGTTTTGATACGAATGTTTTTTTTTTTTTACTTTTCTCGCTGTCTTTTCTGTCTCGTGGGCTTTTAGTTTCAATTTTTCTTGTTAAAAACCTGTATAATCTTTTTGCTTCCCATTCCATTTTCCATAAATGGTGAAAATTGTTTTCTCTCTCGGTCTCTGTTGAGAACGAGCATTTAAAAATAAACTATCTTTTTTCTTTTTACATTTGCATCGAAGTGTCATTTTTTTTTCTTTCCTATTCACATCATATTTTTATGTCCCATCGACATTTCTTTTCTTAGCGCAGTACGCCTTTCCTAGCATTCTTGCTTTTTCCCACTCCTTTATCTTCCAAGAAGCTGCGTCAACTTGGTGCCGGTTTTTTTTTTGCGTTTACGTGTTTTTATATTGATATTGGTCGTTTCTACAGGCGATATTTGGTCACTCAGAAGTGGGGAGAGGATTTTCATCTATATAAATAAGAATGTCTGTACATTGAATATTTTCGACCCATTTCAAGTTTTCTATCCGTTTTGGACCCTTCTCATGCCAAATCCGCCCTTTTCGCGTTTGGTGTCTGTCTGTCTGTCCATCTGTCTGTCTGTATGTTGTGCCCTATACACGTCCACACGGTTTAATATATTTTCATGGAAATTTGCATACAGTGAGCACTTATCTTCATTTAGTGAGTGGAATTGGTTGCGAAAGTATGTCTGTCCGTCTTTCTGTTCTATGTTCGATTTTGTGTTTGTGCAGGCATCACATGAATTTTATTCCAGATATTTGATTGGAATGTGTTTTATTTTATACATTATCTATTATTTTAGCTGAATTCAATATTAGCTATTTCTTTATTGTTATATTTAGTTGAGTTTCATGCTAAAACACATGAGTAAGTATACTTAAATCAACCATAATTTAGTAGTTTTGGAAAATTTGGAACATATATTGAATATTACGATTACTTCGATTGCTTTATCAGTACTGCTAAAAAAGTAATTATTCTTCAAAGAATTATTTTTTTACGGAATTTCAGCTATAATATTTCATTCATTTCGAGTCTTATTTTTGTTCTTTGCGCAATGAAAACGATTTCCGAATATTTGGGACAGACGATATTTTTCAACGAACGGGAATGAACAAGATTCGTGCGAGCAGTGATATTTTCTGTTTCTTTCGCTCTGAATTAATTTCACATTTCTAAATTTTGTACACTTTTAGTTGTAAGTTGTGGTAACTGCGCGAGATCAAGAGATAAAAATGAATCACAAATTAGTATCTTTAGAACAATTTTTTCCGACATCTTTTATTTTGTTTTATTTTGCTGTTTTCTGTTTTAAATATTTATTATTTTAATAAATGTGTTTTCCTTCTTATCACACGCAACACCACCACAAAGTATTCGATTTAAAATTAGCAGTTAAGTCAGAATAAATTTTCAGTAAATTTTAAGTGTAGTTATGCCATTATTGAAAGAATAATGCCGTTATTGAAAGAATAATGCCGTCATTGAAAGAATATGCCGTTATTAGAAGAAGAATAATGTTTAAAAAATCCGAAATGGAACTTTTCAAACATTAAAAAATTCGTTGTCATAATGACAGGAGAAGATTACAACATTTCACTATGTTACATACCAGATACAAGAGTGCCACAGGTAAAAAAATATTGTTTTGTTGTCTATGAGTGCGAGAGCACTCGCCGTAAATCGTAATTTTTATTAATTGAGTGTTGAACATGAAAAGAACTTAAGAAAGGGAATTCCAAATCTCCCTCAAAATCGTCTTTTGTAGTAGTAACCTTTCGTCCGTTCGTTTGTAGTAGTAACCTTTGTAGTGTCACCTTTCGTCATTTTGTAGCTTTATACAGCAAGGGTGCGATGTATGTGAAATGTATTACATGAATGGATATGCATGTGTAAGGATTTGTGTCCAAAGTAAGTTGTAGAAATTATAAAGATGACACGAAAGTTATTCAAATAAATTTTTATTCCACAAAAAACGTAAGTCATTATATTTTGATTTATCTTCAATTTAGAGTAAACCAATTCAAACCGAGTAGGATCGGGTATTTTGCTAGTTAAAGATATGATCAATTGATGAATTTTCACTATTTTCTTCTTGGCCTGGGGAAGTATTCACATCACGCAATTTTACTATATTCTGTTCACATTCATTTTGAACATCATCTTTGAAATTTGGATTTTTATTTACAACATTTACGTTTTCTGACAATTCAGCATGCCTAGTTAAGGAACTGCCTAGGTCCTCTACAAAGGATTGAGTTTCTGAGACTTGGTTTAGGAGTAAATTGACATCAGCTTTCAAATTCATACTTGCTCTCGAAGAATCACAATTTCCATCTACTTCCAGTAATAATCACTTTAGCTGAGAACAGCTTTTTGACAAATCAGGTATACCTTCGTTTTTTATTATTAAGAAATTTGAAGTCATTTGTTCACGCTTCATCTGAAACATTATTTGGCTTAATCTAAAACTTAATTTAACAGGCTGTAATTCTGCGTTTTCCATTTTTCTAGAGCGTCATTCAACAGAATCCACAGTAAATGTTCCCGTCAACAGGATCTGATTTTTCAGTCCCATGTTTAGTACTTTTCTTCCTCGGGATAAGCATAGTTGTTTTCAGAAAGAGCGGAAACATAGCCTTCCATCCATTGCTTATTTAAAATCGCCATTTGGAGAGCAAACAAAATCATATTTCCATCGAATTTTCTTTACATACTTTTATAGAATATTAGTCAGATTTTTTTTGTGTTTTTCATGGAATATTCTTTATACATTTTTGAATATTCTTTATACATTTTTGAATATTTGTCATATGTTTTTATGCCTTTCATCAAAAATAAAATGCGCATTACTAAAAATATATAAACTAGCAGATGTTTTCGTTCATTTTTTTAAAGTTTATATTTATGTATGACATGTCGTTATGCACATTGTATGTTAATTCAATCCATTCATAACCAATGTAGCACGCATGTTCACATAAATGGATTTCATATCTTGAATGAATTAAAATTATATAATATAAAAATAGATAACACTTGTAAAATTAAACGAACTGTAGATGAATTATTTTATTTTCCAATAAAATGCATTGGGAAAAGTACGCCTCAGTCTTGGTACCACATTTAATTCTGAACCTACTTCAATTTCATTCCATTCCATTGTTCAAAAGCGATTATTTTGCCTTTTTTTCTCTGAATCTATTTTCGCTCACATTTACTTCCCTGAGCTGATTTCTATCTTCAAGATTTCTCATTGCTTCCATCAGACGACTGAAAAATTTCAGTTGTGTGACGAACTCTTCCGTGTAGTTTTAGCAATATTATATAGCGTATATCAAGAATATAAATATCCCTTTAAAGCACAATTAAAATATATATTAAATGTTTTCATAAAAATATAGTTTCATATAAATATAAATTAATAATGTGTATAAAAATATAGTATCCTATAAGTATAAATTAATAATATGTTTTCATATAAATATAAATTCTGTTTTATATAAATTATTAATGTTTTCATATAAATAAAATTTAATATAATATGTTTTCATATAAATATAAATTATTATGTTTTCTATAAATTATTAATGTTTTCATATAAACATAAATTAATAATATGTTTTCTATAAATTATTAATATTTTCATGTAAACAAAATTTAATATAATATGTTTTCATATAAATAAAATTTAATGTAATATGTTTTCATATAAATAAAATTTAATATAATATGTTTTCATATAAATATAATTTAATATAATATGTTTTCATATAAATATAAATTAATATTGTTTTCATATAAATATAAATTAATAATGTTTTCATATAAATAAAATTTAATATAATACGTTTTCATATAAATATAAAATAATAATATATTTTCTATAAATTATTAATGTTTTCATATAAATAAAATTTAGTATAATATGTTTTCATATAAATATAAATTAAAATATGTTTTCATACAAATATAAATTTATCAATATGTTTTCTATAAATTATTAATATTTACATATTAATAAAATTTAATATAATATGTTTTCATATAAATATAAATTAATAATATGTTTTAAAAACGTTTGCAATTTTATGTAACCTTTGTTTACCTTTTCGATTAAAAAACGCGAAGTGTATATGAATAGTTTTACTTCAGATGAATCAAAATTCTAACCAGAAACGTAAACTGTCTACCGGAGATGTTTAGTAGAAATCTACAAGGCATGCGTCGAACTAACATTAAAGTTTGAATCAAATATTCATTTAAGTTATTCCAGTTATTGCAATCCTATTCCGCAGTGCTATTCCAGGAATTTGTGTCCACGTCCCAACGTTCAAACTTATACAGAACCTTGGGACTGGTGTCTGTAATCGAGGCATTTGTAAGCAGCAGACCCATTCCAATCACACATACACCCTTGCTTGAACAAGATTCATATCGGAAACACGATATTTGCATGAGATTCGCCACGGTACTCTAATCTGGAATCGGATTTCTTTTGTTCCGATGCAGACTGCAGTTGGAGCAATACGTCGCGATGAAGACTTGCAGTTTGAAAGGTGTATTCTATAACTTTGTTTAATTTCGTCTGAACATCAAGTGCTATCAGGAATTTACATAAACATACTAAGAACTAGTTTGGAATAGTCTAGCCATGGAATTGAAAAGTAGAATATGTAGTGATTTATTTTATTTTCCGACTAGTGGTTATAGGTATTTTAATTAATGTCGCTCTGGGGAACAATAAGACGGGCTATTGGCGACGTCCGGGACCAACCCGAAGGGAAAGATCCGAGGTAATGGTAATTTTAGTAAACGTCGTACTAGAGCAACACAAAGTACTATTGACGACGGTCCGAGATCAGTTCCTTAAGGGAAAGATCCGAGGACAACACCTCGTAATTTTGAACCACGGTCAGATGACGAAGCAACATCTGAGCGGGCACCCCACTCTCCAAATTTCCACACCAACCCAACTTGAGGAAAGATCCAAGGAGAACACCACGTAAATGTTGATCCGTGGTCAGATGAAAAGGCAACACCTGAGCTGGCACCCCACTCTTCAAACTTCCACGCCATGCAAGGAGTTTTCAGGATTAATGTATACAGGAAAAAAAAATCCAGTTTCAAAGAATTGAAAACAGAATATGTAGTGATTTTATTTTTATTTTCCGATTTGTGAGCTTAAGGGACTGATCCCGGACCGTCGTCAATAGTCTGTTGTGTTGCTCTAGTACGACGTTAACTACAATTACCATTACCATTACCGATTTGTGAGCATTCGTGTTTTAGCTTTTACAGTATATATTGAAGAACAGTAATTTTTTTTTTACTACAGAAATTAATGACAAAGTTAATTTTATTTTTCCAATAAGCTGAATTTGTCTTCCTTTGTATGTATGTCCATTTTCCTGATGTTTTTGTTGGCACAGCTTGGCCAAATATGGGCCTTGCGCCATAAAAACCCAATCAGTAAGCGATTCCAAAAGTATTTTTTAGTTATTATATGACTTTTAAAGAGGAATGAACTACATATTGTTAAGAATTAGCTCACTTTCAGTGCTCTAAAGTATGACCACCACAAGAAGAGACTTGAGTCCCTTTTACGTCACGTGATATCGAAAGATTTGATTACCTACTTAAGTATGTGTCAATTGAATAGCGTGATAGGTTGCCACGTTCAATCTTTAATTACTCTTATAGCATCTTATTTAATCTCGATTAAAAAAATGATTTGTCGAAAATGGGTCTATCACAAATACAGAAAGGAAAATACTGGCGAGGATCTCTCATTTGTATCTCCAGAGAAGTCTCTACTAAGAGAGGGAAACTTCTAAAAAAATATCTACCAAATTTTCCTTGTTATGGTCAGGTTTTTAAAGCATTGAGATTATAAATAAGAAACAGAAAATTTTAACTCTAATTTCTTAAAACTTTTACTCCATAGCTACAACAGCGTAAAAATAAAATATTTATTTCAAAAATACATATTTAAGTGGAAATGTGTACTTTTATAGTTTACAATTTGAGATGTTTGATTCAAAAGAATCAAAGTAAGTTGCCCTTTAGGGAAAAAATACTTAAATTTCAGGTAAATATGTTTCAAAATATTAAAATATCGAATATACTTTTGTCTATTCATCAATGCTGCCATTTTTGTCATAAAATAAATACGAATTGCTTGAAGCGTGACTATAGGTTCGGAGACATCAATTTTAGAAGTCTGTTCGACTAATTACACACATCAGATTTTTGTCAATTGAGAACTGTCATCGAATCTTTCCTTTCGGGAAGGTTCCTGGTTCGAATCCGGATCAGTGCATGTATATTTGTAAACGTGTGGTGTATAGGCGACTGGTGCACCTTATATTTGTCTTGGCCGAAAGTCCTCACGTTGGGTTGGTGTGGAAGTTCGAAGTGGAGTGCCAGCTCAGGTGTCGCCTCGTTATCTGACCATGGTTCAAAGTTTCTGTCTCATCAGAAAGAGTAACTGGTGGGATAGTTAGTGAAATAAGAAGTCGGTTTAAAGGGGGAGAAAGTTGACTAAATTCTTTTTTTATTACAAACTGTAAATAACAAATATTGAGGCTTGTAATAATTATAGGCCCCAATTTTTTTTATTTACAGTAAATAAAAAATAAGTTTGTTGTGTCTCCCTCCCATAAGTTGATAAATAATTAATAACAACTAACAATAATTATTTTTATGTACCTACCTAATTATACTTATAGTTAGTAGTACCCATGTCAAATTGTTGTAAATATTATTTTCTTTTATAACCTTCAATTTGAAAATAAAAGATTTCTTAATTGTTCTTACTAAATTTTTGACTTTGTTTTGACAGAAAGAAAGTCTTAGTTATAAATTAACAAACACGGCATATGACAAATGAAATCTCCCTCCCCCGGCGAACATTAATGTTTGAGGTTGCTAAACCAATTTTAAGAAATGAGTAAAAACAGTTTAAATACACTGATTTTTAAAAACATCGATGTTTTTGGGGCGATGTATTATCAACATCGAAGTTTTAATTTTGAACATCGATATTTCAAAACATCGATGTTTTGCTGTCGATGTCGCATCCCTAATTTCCAGTGCAACGTCCTCCTACACCTTGGCAGAACCCAGGAAGCACGCCAATTTCGGACAACTCGAACGTTCTTCCCTTGAATATCCTCCCCATTGTCGAACCTACATTTAAGATAGCTCCTAAACACTAATGTTTTCCAAACTCCGCAGGAAATACCACCATCCATCATCGGTATTCAATGGCAACAATGCTGGCAATAAATGGTATTGAAGGGAATCTGACAATGGACGGCATACGCCCCCTTTTGAGGTTAGTTGACCACCTGCCCCGACTTTCTTGACTTTTCACCCCTCGGGCAAAGCAAGCAGGGATATAAACCACGCTAAAGGCCTATATGGACTTTGCATTCGGATGGTCGATGGCCCTTCGCCCCTTGAAGAATGCCCAGGTGAGATGCATCTGAGGGAGGGGTCGACCCACGTGCTTTGGGAGAAGATGGTGGGATTTGTCTCATGATGAAAGGCGTGAAAAAAGGTAAATGAGGCTTTTCGTAAATGAAGGAGAGATGGTAACTCTCTCTCTCTCTCTCTTCTGCCGCAAAGCAGGCCTTATTCCCGGTGCACACATCCGGTTTTCAACGTGCGGCACCGAAGCCCAACTGCACACATAAACGTGAAATGACGCATGAACTCATTTCGCACCATTTGCGATAAGTATTCTATCGAAGAAAACGTGTTTATTTCGCTTACTTGGTGTAAAAAAAAGTATATTTTGAAACACACACAAAATAGACGTTACTGGATACAACCATTTATTAATTATATTTCATTTGTTTATGAAAACAAGGTACTTCAGAACGGAGACTCATGAACGGCGGCCGTGGGGAACTGCGGTACAAATTGCTCGCAAGTTGGACGTGCGTCGCCCCAGCTGCGCTAGAGGCATGTGTACACTGCTCTATTGGATCTAATGTATCTCATACCGCACTTGCGTTGCGGCAGCGGCGCTGCACGTTGAAAAACCAGATGTGTGCACCGGGCCTTAGAGGTAAAAACAGGTAAAAGACTGTTGGTTAGCTTCCTGTCAATTGATGGTCCACGGCCAACGTATCTGAAAGTCCTCACGTTGAGTTGGTGTGGAAGTTTGGAGAGTGGGTACCAGCTCAGATGTTGCCTCGTAATCAGATCGTGGTTCAAAATTAAGTGTTGTCCTCGAATATTTCCCTTAAGGGATTGATCCCCGACCGTCGTCAATAGCCCGCTGTGTTGCTCTATTGTTGTTGTCGTATGTTCTTCTGGGATGCATATGAAAGCAAGTGGTGAACAGAAACATTCAAGACAAGTACAGAAGAAGAAAATTTTTATTATAACAAACGATGATCCCAGCAAAGAACAGAAGGTGTGCGCTGCTTTCCTGTGTTGCTCTATTACATCGTTCATTAAAAAAATGACCAAATATTATAATTCACAGGTAATGATAATTTTAAATTAACGTCCTGCTAGAGTAACACAACGGGCTATACCTGTAAATGGAATCAGTAATAGTCTAGTAGTTGATAGTCGCGGATTGACAAACGAAGGGTTGGCGTTAGAAAATAAATACAAAAAGTCTTCAGGGCTCCATCTTCCCGATGCTGGGTGCGAATTAGAATTTAAAATAAAAAGCCTTCTGATGCAACAATTTTACTAAAACATGACGACAGAAACATACATACTGCGCAGGGCCTAGATTCAACTTAAAACTACATATTTACAAAAGTCGATTCGAAACATGACGTCACTTTTTCAGCGCCGCTCATTGGTCAGTTACATTTTATGATTGCTTCACTTCACAACAGTTGGGATTTCGAATCTCGATTTAAACCAAGACGGTCGAGTTCTTATGAATGTACGCCGACCCACTGGTATAGTGGTTAAGATGTTAGCCTCTAGATCGGAACGTTGCTGGTTCGAATCAGAGTCCGGGCATGGATGTTTGTAAGCGTATGGTGTAGAGGCGGCTGGTGCACCTTAAATCTGTCGTGTCCGAAAGTCCTCACGTTGGGTTGGCGTGGAAGTTTGGAGAATGGGGTGCCAGCTCAGGTGTTGCTTCGTCATCTGACCGTGGCTCAAAATTACGAGGTCTTGTCCTCGGATCTTTCCCTTAAGGGACTGATCCCGGACGTTCGTCAATAGCCCGTTGTGTAGCTCTAGTACGACGTTAACTAAAATTACCAAATTACCAATCTTATGAATGTACCTACCCTACGTCGTGGCGTCCAATGTCCCAACGTTGGTGTGATGTGAATGTTTGAAGAGTGGTTCGAAAAACCCCTCGGGCGAATTGGACGAAATCACGTCTAGAGGTAGAGGGTAAGACCCCAAGTAGGCAGGAAGTGGAAAAAATTAGACATCTGTAGCAGTTTATCCAAAAATCGCACCCAAAGTTGACTAGTAAAAAAACGTCTCCTTTTCATGAAAGAAGACGATTTAGAGATTTTTGATAGAATTTACCAATGAAATTCTTCCAAAGCGGGCAGTTGTTTAGGCAATCGGACCCTTTACAGGACCTTAGAGCGATTAAAAAAAAAGAGTATGGGTTTTGGGTTATAACCTAAAGTATAGGTCGCGTAATGTTAAGTTCTCATAGAAAACGTGAAAAAAACGCGGTTATTATACGAAAAACCCCTCGGGCGATATGGACGAAATCATGTCTAGGGGTAGAGGGAAAGATCCCAAGTAGGCAGGAAGTGGAAAAAATTAGTATCTCTAGCTGGTATTCCAGCTCAGGCGCTGATTTCAACATCTGACGTTGGGTCAGAAGTATATGTGTTGTCTTCGATCCCATCTTCAAAAGCGATCTCTCTCGTTGGGTTGGCGTGGAAGTTTGGAGAGTGGGGTGCCAGCTCAGGTGTTGCTTCGTCATCTGACCGTGGTTCAAAATTACGAGGTGTTGTCCTCGAATCTTTCCCTTAAGGGACTGATTCCGGACCGTCGTCAATAGCCCGTTGTGTTGCTCTAGTACGACGTTAACTAAAATTACCATTACCATTACCATCAAAAGCGATCTCGGACGTCGCCAATAGCCCGTCGTGTTGTTCCACCATGATTCGAATTCCAAACTAGGCTTAACCAAATACCGTCGTGTATGCGTGGTTAGGTGCACGTTAAATCTGCTTTGGTCTAAAATGTAATTACGGTAGCTTGAAGTTTGGTGAATGGGGTGCCAGCTCAGGTGTGACCTCGTATTCAACCGTGGTTCCAAATTACGTGTTGTATTGTTGTTGATATGTGTTGCCCTTGGTAATTGGTAATTTTTAGTTAACGTCATACTAGATCAACCAACGGGCTATTGACGACGGTCCGGGAGCAATCCCTCAAGGGAAAGATCCGAGAACAACACCTCGTATATTTGAACCACGGTCAGATGACGAAGCAACACCCGAGCAGAGACCCCACTCTCCAAACTTCCACACCAACCCAACGCGAGGACTTTCGGCCACGACAGATTTTAAGGTGCACCAGCCGCCTCTACACCATACGCTTACAAACATACATGCAGGGACCCGGATTCGAATCAGGAACCTTCCGATCTAGAGGCTAACACCTTAACCATTATACCGGTTGGTCGCCTCCTCCTCAGGGAAAAAGGTTGTTGCGTCAGCCATTATGCTAGCTGTAGGTACTATTGATGCGACATCGACAGCAAAACATCGATGTTCAAAATTAAAACATCGATGCTGTTAATAAATACATCGCCCCCAAACCATCGATGTTTTTAAAATGGTGTATTTAAACTTTTTTTCCCATTTTTTAAAATTGGTTTAGCAACTAGTGATGCGACATCGGCTCCAATACATCGATGTTCCAATACATCAACAAAAAAAATGTTTTGAAAACATCGACATCGATGTCGCATCCCTACTTTTCAGACCCTTCACACTTGGCCTCTTTGGTCTAAAAGCATGTTCAATTAGCTGATTATGAAATTTATGCTACTTGGTTATTATTTAAATTTCTATAACGGTACTTTTTTCATTTAAAATAAAACATCGACAGCGTAAAAACATCGACAAGTATAAACATCGATGTTACAAAAATATCGACATCACATCCCTAGTAGGTACGGGTTAAGAAGCACTGTATTTTCATCTGTTCGTCCTTTGTAATATGAGCTAATTGTCAATTTAAATAAACACCAAGAGAGACCACCCTCGTCGCATTTGTTTTTTTAATTCTAGAACCGAACTAAAACAGCCGACCAAACGGTATAGTGGTTAAGGTGTTAGCCTCTAGATCGGAAGGTTCCTGGTTCGAATCCGGGTCCGGGCATGGATGTTTGTAAGCGTATGGTGTAGAGGCGGCTGGTGCACCTTAAATCTGTCGTGGCCGAAAATCCTCACGTTGGGTTGGCGTGGAAGTATGGAGAGTGGGGTGCCAGCTCAGGTGTTGTTTCGTCATCTGACCGTGGTTCAAAATTACGAGGTGTTGTCCTCGGTTTTTTCCCTTAAGGGACTGATCCCGGAGCGTCGTCAATAGCCCGTTGTGTTGCTCTAGTACGACGTTAACTAAAAATTACCATTACCATTACCGAACTAAAACATGGTTTAATATTTTATGACATTTTGTATTTAACGGAGCAGTTCCGGGATCAATCCCTTAAGGGAAAGATCTGTAGACAACATAACGTAATTTTGAGCCGCGGTCAGATGACGAGAAAGTACCGAGGACAACAGCATGTAATTTTGAACGACGATTAGATTACGAGGTCACACCCGAGCTGCTTACCTCCAAACTTCCACACCGAGCCAACGTGAGGACATATGAAGACACTATAAATTAATGTCACTTCCGATCGCACTACCACTGCCCAAACTCGAAGGGTAATTGGTAATTTTAGTTAACGTCGTACTAGAGCAACACAACGGGCTATTGACGACGGTCCGGGATCAGTCCCTTAAGGGAAAGATCCGAGGACAACACTTCGTAACCACGGTCAGATGACGAAGCAACACCTGAGCTGGCACCCCACTCTCCAAACTTCCACGCCAACCCAACGTGAGGACACCCAAACCCGAAGGGAAAGATCCGAGTTTGTTAGATTAGGAAAGGTCGTATTGTCAACAAAATTAAATTATTGGGTCATTTGTTCTCAATTAGGATATCTCTGCTGTATTGCCAACATCCTGAAAACTTCTAAACCATTCAAAAAGTGTTAAAATACATTGTTAAATATATTATAAGTAACACAAATAAAGATATACTGGTAAAAAAGCTTCGCTTCAAAGAACATATTCCGGATATATTTATGCCAACTTTTAAATTATCAGTTTCTCGACGTGATAAAATGTTGATGGTAACACTTCACAAAAAATAGTTTTGCCGTTGCTAGTGCCCATTCATAGTAATAAGATATGCATAACTTCAAATTGAGAAAAGAATCTAAAGCATCAATCGGTCCATTTCGGTATTGTTAACCAGAAAATCCTTCAATTTTTGGCTGATCAAAACGGCGCCATCTTTCGGAGAATTGATGCAACTATTACCGATATTTAAAAAAGCGCGACTCGTAGTATAAACTACTCTTTCATAGCGTATTTCCTAAATATGATTTAAAGAATGTTCTATATTCTACCTATTTTTAAAATAGAACGTAATCATTAATTACAAATCCTATGAGATTTCAGAAGTAGAAAAAATTCAAACATTCTTTGATTTGTAAATTCAATATTTCACCGAAGTGTTCGATATTCAAAATGGAATGGTCATGGAATACTTAACTGATGTTTACAGTTTTTTCTCAGATACTTTGGTTTGCATAGTGAGCTTATTTCTTGAAATGAGTAATGAAATTGCACTAATTTCGTGCATAAATATTTTTATTTTTTCGTAGCATATATCATATCCATCTTGAAACAAATTAAAAGTAAATCCCGCCACTTTTGTAAATATTTCGCAAAATTCTAAAAACAATTTTGTTTTATAGTTTTCTGATACTATGAAAATGATTTATCGGCAAGTTGTGTAAAAAAAGCGGTTGAACATCGAGTCAAACTTGTGTTTTGAGATTAATTCATTAAAAATGTACCAACGCCATGTTGAGTGCCTTTTAGTATTTAAAACCCCAGCATATATTTAACACATCAAGATACCCCACTAAACAGATCTGTTCTCAAACTTCCTACCAATATTTTCGATCAGACACAAACCGATACATATCGTATATCGGTTGGTGTCAAATATTTCCCCGAGTGCTTACTTTCAAAAAATAATCATGTTTAATATAGTACGTTAATTCGGACAGTACACCTTGAAACATAGATAATAGAATTCTTTTACAAGTTTGTTTAGAGTAAGAAATATAGATATTAAATTAAATACGGAATTATGAAAAGCTCAAGAGAATTTTTAGCATGAAAAAGCATTCATACTCCAAGGAAATAAGAATTAGTGATGTAATTAACAATTGGTATCGAAGAAATAAAATGAAAGTTGATCGTCGATATCTTTCAGTATATATGCACACAACTACTGTTTGGAATTTGACCGAGTTGTAAAATTAGGATGTCAAAACGAATGTCAGAAGTTTATATCATACACAAGACACTAAAGTGACGAGAAATATACGCAAGATCGAAGATTTGTCTTGATAAGGCTGTTTGGCATATAGTTTGTTTGGTTCCAGAGATGCGACAAACGCATAATGTATTTCCCAATAAAAACCGTTAAAACTTAATCACACAGACAGCCCCAAACTAATAAGAAACGGAATCCTAAACGATAAAACGTAAAAATAAAATCGTATCATGCAAAACAATGCATTTTAAAAATACGATCGAAAAAACTTTAATATTTTACATAAGAAAATGTTCTTAAATTCTAATTAAATATTTTAATGGTGTTCAATAAGAAAGGGATAGGTTAAGTTTCTTTGGAGCAAGATGCATTACCAGAAAAGCTTTACCCAACGCTAGAATATACATGCCAAATTTAAAGTTAAAGAACAGCCAGCCAAAGTAATAAAAAGTAAAAATTAGGTATATATACACCATTAAAATTAAGACACTCAATACGTTGAAAACAAATAAAGTTATGCAATATTTTCAATGCAAATAGCAGAATGGGAAAACCTTTAAAAATAGACGAAAAACTGCAGCTCAAAAGATACGCGAATGATAAACACTAGACTACCACGGTCCTGCAGAATCATACTTTTTTCTAAACTCTTACAAACACTCGTGTGCAAAAATAAGAATTTGCACATAGTGTCCATTTTCACAAAAAGTGCTGAACCAAAGGTACTAATTATGCCGATGAAGAATCCAAATATTCAGTGTCAAGTACGTAATTGTACACGTGCGTAGGGAGCTGTGATCGCGGAAGGGATAAGTGCACGAGAAGTTTTCCGGGATTCGTGTGCTCGTACTCCTCGGCGACATTCGTTGTTTCTCGCAAGAATATTGTAAATTTTATAAGCTATCGGGCAAAATGAGTAGCCACGAACGTATGAAGGAATGATGAAAAATCGTCGGTAGATTAGGCATTGCAATCGCAAGTGGTTACAGAGCTCAATGAAATTCCCAGTGTCGTCTGCAATGTATGTAAACAGTTTCAGGACAATGGATCCATATCGAGAAGATCCGGACAAGGTTGTCGAAGAGCCACCAGACAGCTAATGCTTTAGTTCTCGCGTGAGCTGCATGCGGTCACTGGAACCAGAATTCCACGGTTTACTGTTACCCGAAAGCTTCACGAGTTTTGCCAGTGGATACTCGAGGAGTGTCTCCTACGAACAAGACCAGAAGGTTTTCAGGACTTGTGCCAAGTGCGGAGCTGATCAGGCTTCGCCAGCTCATATTTTAAAATGTATCGACTTTACAATGGACAAGGTTTTTTCGGAACCTCTACTTTTCTTGGACTTTTGGGGGGTTTATGGTCTAACTTAATGAGACCATGTCGGGGATTAGTAACAGGCTTCATGAGAGGCATTATGCCAGAAGACCCGCTGTTTTAGAGCCGCTCAATGCAGCACAAGTATCGAGTTTAGCATTCTGCTAACCACATCAGCCTTGGACCAGATTTCAGTGAAGCACCGTGCTCTTCGAATAGTAGATATTCACCCTGGATGCAGATTCTCAATATAGCCTAATCTGGAGAGAGCATGGGACTCGATACCATCACCCCCACACACACCAGGGAAATGAACGACTCTGTCGCTGGAGGCGTCATGATCCATGGTGGACCATCGCATACCCTCCATGTATTGGACAGGGTCCCCGACTGCTGTGAGAAATAGAGACCTTATAGCCCTGTGTTAGACTTGTCAGGGGCGTAGTTAACCCTCCGTTACCGTTTATGGACGACAACGCTCGTCCACATCGGGCTCATATAGTCGGTGTTTATCTGGAAAGAGAATATTTGGCCAGCCAGATCTCCTGACCTAAACCCTATAGAACATGCCTGTAACGGTCTTGGGAGGGCAATTGCATCTCGCCATCCCCTCAGAGAATCATCCAGGAGCTGAAAACCGCTTTGCTGCAGGATTGATTACCGCAGGGACTTCTCAACTGCTTCGTGTTCAATATGCCGTGGCGCTGTGCTACCTGCGAGGAGACCATACCCCATATTACTCATTTTCGGTTCGATCTCTCAACGTGGAAATTGGACTTGCATGCACTGATGAGCTTCACTGGCAATCTTGTGTGCGTATCATGACTGTTGTATGGTGCATCACTTTCTCTGCTATAACTGTATTCGTACAAAATTTCATTAAAACCAGTCCGTTGGTTTTTCAGAAATTGAACATGTGCAAATTATCTTAATTTTACACGCGTGTGTATATTTGTTTAACAAGGAGATTGTTGTTAATGTTCCCACTGCTATGGACACATACACGTCGAGCAATATCAAGAGTGGATGAACAGATTGAGAAGTTCTTTTTTCCAATCCAAGATTATATTCTTTAGATTAATTCTACATAGTTAGCATGTACTGTTTAGAGCTCCACCTTTGTCGAATTGACTTTGCCTCACTTTACAATAATCGTAAAATAATGGGTAGTTCGTTGGCTTAATAATCACGAGCTTCGAATACCATCGACAATGTCATCAAGTAGGTAAAAACTCTCTTTTAACCTTTATCATAAAAAAAGCTCTTAAATTCCATCTAAAGGATTTGTACGATGTTCGATAAAGCACTGTGAACAGTTTAATATACAGAATAGCAGAAAAGTAAAATATACACCGGGGAGGATTACCCAGTAAGGCGGAAAAACGAAGCGACGAATTTTAAAAATGCATAAAATGACAAAGATCTGAGCAGGAAGATAAATATGAGCGATCGTGAGATCTCCATTGCAGTGTTCGCAAAAAGAACTTTCTCCAACCAACAAGTACCAATGTGCAATTCTATAATATCAGGTACGAAACCTAGTTAAAATTACGTCCAGATACGAAGATGGTTTAAAAAGAGATGAAAGGTTGAATTCTGTAAACTGCGTTTCTATTCAGCACATTGTACTCATTCATTCCTCCAAGCGTTCCATGTCCGACATTTTATTGATCACACCGTTAACGAGATCCAACTATAATTGAAAAATATTTTATTAACATTACAAAACCATTAATAATTTAGTTACGCCGTGTTACATTCACGTTTGTCGCAGTAAAATGCTATAACAGGTGTAAAAGATCAGTTATCATTCTAAAATAAATATTGTTCCGCAGCTCTTATTCTAGACAACTTTAACGTCAGCTGCATCTTTTGTCAATGGAACATGCGATTCTGTCCGTGGCACATCGAAATAGAAAATAGAGTTTGCCCTCAGCCAACGGCTTGGATATAGGCCAAGCACATACATTATATAGGATACAGGTGGCAGCCTTGCTATTTCCTCCCCAACGGAAAACGGGGGTTCCGATTCCTCTGTTGGAGAATCTGGTTGGTTCGACTTCTTCCGTCGAAGGTGGCAAAAATCTGTTCTGTACAAAACCTGAAAAATCCAGAAAGGACTGCTTACATTGCGATATTAACCAATTCTTACATTTCAGCGATAGCCTTAAATTTAATTGTTCCTCTACAAAAACTATCCAATTGCAGAGAAAAAAAAATCTTCCAAATATGAAAGAAAAATACATAACTGTTAGATCAGAGGAAGAACAAAATGTTTTATTGAAGCAGATTAACTCTCCGACTTCAGTTAGTCGTGGGTCTTTCCACATATACGCTAAAAGCAACTGCAAGTTTTATTTAAATTTATATTTGATATTGTTTTTCATTTTTATCGTGTGACATAAAAGTAGCCTTGCACCCCTAACTAGAAGAAATCTACCTCACTCATCCCATCACTAGGCATTTTGGTCTTGCCATCAGTCAGACCTCCCCAATTCGGAAAATTTGGCTTTTGACACAACGGAGCCTCATATTTGGCCAAAAGGCTGGTTAGGTTTTATGGTAGTAGGATTATACTTGGCCAAGCCACCTCAAACAGAAGACGGGCATCAAGTAATATGCGGAAATGACATTTTAAAAATTTATACTTGGTTATACTTTATACGTAATACACATACGAATTACAACGACTTAACATTTTTAGCGAAATAGAGAAAAATAATGCGGAGAGAAGTTCTTAATCAGCAAAATGCCAAAAGCATAATCGTGAAAAGACTTTCCTAAAATAGACTACTTATTTGCTGCACGTTTTATATCGTCTGTAAAATTCTGTCAAAAATTATAGTTAATAAATTTTTACCAGCCCCATTGAGTTAGACAATTATTCTTAAAGCTAAAAATTAAAAATTTTCGATTACGAATCCATTTATTAAGAGGACCCAAAATAAAGCCTAAGAATATATCAAATCAGGAATGCAATTAAGATAATTCGTAATAAAATAAGACTTACAAAGAGAAAAAATATAAAGGCGATCCCCAGTATCATACCAGCAGCAAAGTGCGCGGTGTCGACTTGACCAGAACTTGCCCGTTCTGAAGGAACGAGAAAGAGAATCAAACTTACGAGAGAAAGTCCCAATGTGCCACCAAGGCAACACCTCACACTTGATACTTCAACATAATACTGAAAAATAAGAAGCAAGTTAGCAACTTTCATCGGGGAATGCAATTAGAGGCGTGGACATCAGATCACAGATCTCCCATTCTACCCAGTCTACACTGCTTTTGGCATACCTACAACGCAAATCTGGTATATAAAGCAGAAATACGCGTCTGAAGCTACAAGAATTCTAAGGCTGACCTTTGTAGCCATAAAGGACCGGGGTAACTTGGTTAGATTGATAAATATAATTCTTTTGGCACAGAAGCCAGATTTTGCCAAGCTTTAACTACATTTAATTTTCTTTAACTACAAATAGGTTTTATAATTTATTCACGATTTTAATTCTGATAAAACTTGATAAAGATAAAAAATAAATTGTATAAAAAACCATTTACATTCAAAAAAATATTTAGATAAAATTGTAAAAACCCGTGTCCGATATAAATGAAAACAGATTTGGATGAGGATCACCTAGTGAATAATAAGTACTAGGATTAGTAGAACCAAAGTGGTCGAGTCTAATAGCATTAAAGCCAGGACATTCACCTAAAATGTCTAACAGATAGGATTGAATCTCACATCGGAAAAGTCAGAACTGGTTCGGAATGTAGCAAATTCATTCGAGTTTAATAGGTATGTCGTATACAAAATCTTGCTAAATTTACTTCGAGTCTTCTATTAAAGTTATTAGGTTTAAATTTCTTTACATACTGTTGAATGGAATATAATTTATTGTGAATTTGCGTATCCATTTATTCTGCCATGAAGTTTTGAAGGACGTTTAGATATGGGATCCATATCTGCGAAGGGAACGGATGGTCTTATCATGGTATCAGCCATTTGGGCTGCCTTACCAGCCGCTTCAGGTAACCTGGTTAGATTAGCAACTGGAGGAGCGAGTTCGAATCCAACCAAATACCGTGGTGAACAAAGAGGATTGGTGCATGCTAAATTTCATGGACTGGCATGTCCTCACGTTGGCGTGGTGTGGAAGTTTAGAAGTGCCAGTTCAGGCGTGATCTAGTCACTTGATCGTTATTCAAAATTACGTTACGTTATCCTCGGATCTTTCCATTCCTGTTTGAACCCGGACCGTCGCCAAGATCCCAATGTGACGTTGAAGTACTCATCTACCGATGTCATAAAATTCGCAGCTTGTTCAGTCCGAATTTCTAGGAGACTGAATCCATTTTCAACTCGTGTGCAGCCCTAGTAATTTAGGAATATACTTTATGAATTTAGGAAGATATTTACATATATACGTCTATGGATTCACGTTGGCAACCATAGACGTGGATATATAAGTAGGTTGAACATTGCTGTTGAGGAACTTTAAAATGCGCGACCAACTACTGTCGACAAAGCAGTCATGTGACGCTGTGGAAAAATTGAAGGTTGGTCAATTTTGCACCTCATTGCTTCTTGAAGACATAACATTTTACGTCAGGGCAGATGGATGAATGCACATTTCTAGTGGCGACAAAATAGTGAAATTGACCAGTGAGACAGACTGACAATAAATGTATAAACATCTCCCGTCTCCTGGAACAATCAAATGATCAACGTTCGGTTCCACCTGACAGGCAATAGTGCAAGAGTCACGTTACTACTAGTTTTGGTCACATGATTTCAAGCACAAAAAGGTTACCATTT
Source organism: Metellina segmentata (assembly GCA_947359465.1). Lineage (NCBI taxonomy): Eukaryota > Metazoa > Arthropoda > Arachnida > Araneae > Tetragnathidae > Metellina > Metellina segmentata. The sequence goes on along the minus strand of OX375880.1, from coordinate 90,919,004 downwards.
CGACAGTCCGGGATTAATTCCGAGAAAAAATCCAATGATCACAACATCATATAAATTTGAACTATGGTCAGATGGAGAGGTCATACCCAAGCTAGCACCCAATTTTCACGACGCCAACGTGAGGTAATGGTAATTTTAGTTAACGTAGTTATAGAGCAACACAACGGGCTATTGACGACGGTCCGGAATCAGTCCCTTTAGGAAAAGATCCGAGGACAACACCTCGTAATTTTGAACCACGGTCAGATGACGAAGCAACACCCAAGCTGGCACCCCACTCTCCAAACTTCCACACCAACCCAACGCGAGGACTTTCGGACACGACAGATTTAAGGTGCACCAGCCGCCTCTACACCATACGCTTACGAACATCCATCCCCGGACAAGGATTCGAAACAGGAACCTTCCGATCTAGAGGCTAACACCTCAACCCCTATACCGGTTGGTCGGCAGTCAATCTTTTATTGGATCGAAATTTTTTTTTTTCAACACGCAACCTCCTCCCAGTTGTCTATTGCTGTCCTAAATATTCACGAGGCATTACAAATCCAAGAAATTTGATTTATTAATTTGAATGAAATAAAAGGTTGGTTGCTTTGGGATTTTATGGCGTAGAGCCTTATATAGCCATACTGCGCCATGCATTACAACATCAAGTAATTGACACAGAGTTAAAGCTTTAGAGACACAAGAGAAATACACCAAGGGACGAATGCACCTGGCAGGAATTGAACCCGAGTCGTCTACAACTCTGAGTTTGCTAGGGCAGTGGACATATCCACCGAGCATCGACGGCCTCTATTTAAAGAAAAGTGAAAGTATTGAGCATATAGTATTGAAATTAATTAACCATTAAATTAATTATAGGCACTTTTAAGTTCACAGTGAAAAAAGGTTTGTAGATTTCATTACGAATTAAATATAAAATTTTTTTCTTACACATTTGAAAAAAAAAATGTTTTTGTGTCTTAACCAACAAGTTTAGTTTACGTGAACATAATGAACTGGAGAAATACACTCAGGTTTACAATCAAATAAAGTACAGTTGAAATAAGCAACTTCGATCGATTAAAAGCATAGAAAAAATTAAAGCTTACTTTTCGGTATGGACGACGTCTTCCGCTGCCGTCGTTCATACGGGAAAAAGCGCCAGTGCCACCAAATGCTTCCATTTCGAATTCAAAGTTTGTGAAGATCAGTAATCTTTATACTTATATATAAACGTTCCGCACGTTTCCAGTGACGTAAAACAACGGTTATGTCTTACCATTCGAATTAGCGGTGCATTGAAATATCCATTGCTCAATAAATTTGTCAAATAGCTTGTTCATGATATAATCTAGGTAGGTATTTTAATTTACGTCGTACTAGAGCAACACAACGAGCTATAGACGACGGTACGGGATCAATTTCCTTTACGATGGACAGGAATCAACTCCGAAGTGAAGGGCCGACCAACCGGCATAGTGGTTAAGGTGTTAGCCTCTAGATCGGAAGGTTCCTGGTTCGAATCCGGGTCCGGGCATGGATGTTTGTAAGCGTATGGTGTAGAGGCGGCTGGTGCACCTTAAATCTGTCGTGGTCGAAAGTCCTCACGTTGGGTTGGCGTGGAAGTTTGGAGAGTGGGGTGCCAGCTCAGGTGTTGCCTCGTCATCTGACCGTGGTTCAAAATTACGAGGTGTTGTCCTCGGATATTTCCCTTAAGGGACTGATCCCGGACCGTCGTCAATAGCCCGTTGTGTTGCTCTAATACGACGTTAACAAAAAATTACCAATTACCAATTACTAACCAAATCTTGTGTTATTCTCTCATCCTTCTGCATCGGTAGGTGAGTAGGTATTTTAATTCACGTCGTACTGGAGCTAAACTACGGGCTATCCTTTTGCACCATATGGCTGCAGTAACACGGTAATGGTAATTTTTGAATAACGTCGTACCAGAGAAAAACACAATGGGCTATTGACGACGGTTCGGGATCACTCCCCTAAGGGAAAGATCCGAGTACAAAAACGCCGACCAACCGGTATAGTGGTTAAGGTGTTAGCCTCTAGATCGAATGGTTAATGGTTCGATTCCGGTCCGGGTATGGATATTTGTAAGCGTATGGTGTAGAGGCCGCTGGTGCACCTTAAATCTGTCGTGGCCGAGAGTCCTCACGTTGGGTTAGAGTGGAAGTTTGGAGAGTGGGGTGCCAGCTCAGGTGTTGCTTCGTCATCTGACCGTGGTTCAAAATTACGAGGTGTTGTCCTCGGATCTTTCCCTTAAAGGACTGATCCCAGGCCGTCGTCAATAGCCCGTTGTGTTGCTCTAGTACGACGTTAACTAAATTTACCATTACCATTACCGAGTACAAAAACACGCAATTTTTTCAGATGACGAGGCAACACCTGAGTTCAGTAACTCAGATGAAGGAGGTGCGCAATTTTATCTAACGTCGCTCTGGAGCAACACAACGGGCTATAGGCGAGTTCCGAGATCAGTCCTCCGTAACTCAGTTGAAAGAGTACCGAATCAGCCACCGACTTGTAAGTAGTTAATTAACGTCACAATGGAGCTACACAATGGGCTATTGGCGACGGTGCGAGATCAATCGCTAAGGGAAATAAATATCCGAGGGCAACGCCACGCAATTTTGAAACATGGTCAAATTCCGAGAACAACGCTTGAACTGGCATCCCGCTCACCAAACTTCCACACTACACCAACATGAAGACATTTGAGGTCATCACCATGCACCAGCCCTCGTGAACACGAAGGTCTTTGGCTGAAACGAGTTCCATAATTACAAACCTCCGGTTGTTAATCCGTCATTCTTCTAAGCTCGTTCAACTGACTATGATTCAAAATTACGTTGTTTTGTCCACCGATTTTTTCCCTCGGATTTAATCCTGGACAGTCTCCAATAGCCCATTGTAAGGCTTTAGTGGGACGTTACCTACCTACCTTGGATCTTTCCCTATGGGGATTGATCCCGGGCCCTTGTCAACATCACGAAGTTGCTCGTGTGCAACATTAATTAACATACCCACCTAAAAAACCACCGAGATTCAAATGAGTTTTAATGGCCCGTTATGTTGCTCCAATGTGACGTTAATTAAATCTACCAAAATAAAGAGTAAAGCTTTCAAAGTGTGTTGTCCTCGGATCTTTCCCTGAAGGGACTGATCCCGGACCGTCGTCAATAGCCCGTTGTGTTGCTCTAGTACGACGTTAACTAAAATTACCAATTACCTTTCAAAGTGTGTGTCAGTTTCTTGATATTGTATGTCTTGTGTCAATTACTTGATATTGTATGTCTTGTGTCAATTACTTGATATTGTATGTTTTGTGTCAATTACTTGATATTGTATGTCTTGTGTCAATTACTTGATATTGTATGTCTTGTGTCAATTACTTGATATTGTATGTCTTGTGTCAATTACTTGTTATTGTATGTCTTGTGTCAATTACTTGATATTGTATGTTTTGTGTCAATTATTTGATATTGTATGTCTTGTGCCAATTACTTGATATTGTATGTCTTGTGTCAATTACTTGATATTGTATGTCTTGTGCCTATTACTTGATATTGTATGGCTTGTGTCAATTACTTGATATTGTATGTCTTGTGCCTATTACTTGATATTGTTTGTCTTGTGTCAATTACTTGATTTTTTGTCTGGCTCAGCATGTCCCTGAATGACCAAATATGGCCCTTGCACCATAAAACCCCCAAATCTACAAAATAAAATAACGAAACGAAATTTTAACGAACCAAAAACGTTTTTTGAAGGCAGATAATGTATACTTAACGTCGCACTAGAGCTACTCAATGATCTATTGGTGATGATCCAGGTATATGTTACTTGGTAATTGATAATTTAATTAACGTCGTACTAGAGCAGAACAACAGGCTATTAAACAACGATCCGGGATCAATCCCCTAAGGTAAAGATCCGAGGACAACACCACGTAATTTTGAACCACAATCAGTGACGAGCGAACATCTGAGCTGTCTAGGATCTGTGTTGTCCTAGAATCTTTCCCTGAGGGGATTGATCCTGGACCGTCGTGAATAGCCCATTGTGTTGCTCTGGTACGACGTTAATTAAAGATTTACCAAGTACAACACAAAGTAATTTTGAACCGCGGTCAGATAATGAGAATGTTTTTTGAAAAAGTTAGACTTGTGTAAGTGATCTGAAGAAGAGGCTTCATGAAAAGATCTGCCTGCAAGTGGCATCTTTAAAAATTCAATTGCAGTGTACATCTATGTTATTGACGATATTTGCTTTGTTAACAGTTTCTGTACTTAACTTCACTCAATATTACGATGGTGTTTGCAGAATGGAAATTGTACCAATCCAACAGACTTAAAGCGGAAGAATCGAAAAAAAGAAAAGCACAGAACACGGTAAACTATTCTTGCAAATTTTTACTATTCAAGGAACATCATTCAACATTACTTAAGTAGCGTCCAACAAATAGCTTACTTGTTTTAGCTAAGTAAATATCCTGCATTCTCTAGAAAACCGTCTGAAAACAAAATTTTTACAAGAAAGTAAGATTTTTTCGTCGGTGCAAAGGAGAAACGCAATACCTGTTTAACTTTGTTTTTCGAAAACCCGATCCTTTTCTTCAAAACTGATGTATTCATTGTTTGAGATACATTAAACCATCAAAATGCTTATAGCTCTTGGTTTATGACCTAAAAATTAAGTTTTATGCAGCTCTTTACAGTAGTTTTTTTTTACCTGTTATGAATTTGTGCTTTAAGCCGAATATTTTACCTTTCAATTTGAAATTTCATTAATTCGCTTTACAAAAAAAGTTTTAATGTTTATTTTTTCCACGCTTTATTCAAGCACGATATGTTTGAGATATATTGCACCATCAAAATGCTTAAAATTCTTTTGCTTTTTGACATAATGTAAAGAGCTGTTAAGACTTCATTTTAAAGGTTTTATTTTTTATCGTTTAATGAATTTGTGCTCTAAGACGACAAATTTACCTTTCAATTTGAAATTTACGCAATTCTTCAACAAAGAAATTAGTTTTTAAAACGTTTGAGATTTTATTTCCATGTTTTGAAGTATTAAGGCTTGTTGATGAAAGATGAAAGCTTCGTTTTCAGTTGTCATTCGTCGAACTTTGTGGTTATTGAAGTTAGTCAAAATTTTTTTGAAATTTTGTTTACAGCTGTAAGTACTTAGTTAAATTCAGAATGGTTTTCCAGAAATCAGGTTTCCTCTTCTAATTTGTTATTGTGTCTGAATAATTTTATCGGGGGTTTTTAATGTTTAATATTCGAAAACAAATATTGCATGGAGCAGTTTACGAAGTAGTCTAACAAAGAGGAGCAGAAATAATTTCGAAAGCATCAAAATTAATGATTTCGTAACTTAAATTCTTTTGACCATAAACTATATTTGAAGCGAGTTTTCACTACATTTGTTACACACTGAACGATCAGGAAAATAATTTTAAATTTAAATATGTTCGAGAAATGAGTTTGAAGAGAATAAATTTCTATGCCATGTTTCAATCTTATATGTACGCAAGCAATTTCAAAATCATTGAATAGTTTCATTACCATTTGTGAATGGTACCGAATAATAAATTCGATTTTTAGATTCAGCAGCTTCGAAATCTAGAAAACATTTTAAAAACACTGGAAAAAGTTTCGAATACAAATCAATGTTCAGATATTCAATTAGTCCAGTACGAATAAGCCAGAAGCAATTTACTATTAACTCTGGGCTTCAAATCCATGATATGTATTCCTCTTGTAGAAGCTTGACCCTTGCACCATAGAAAAACAAACAACCATACCAATCAAACCTTTTGTGGTAACACGTAAGTTCTCTATCGTACTCTCATATTTGCGAACTTCTGGCCACTACAATATCGAGCAATTTTGGTCCTGATCCCTGTGCACATTTGCTTAATACTAACTAGTTTTTTAGTAAACTAGCTAAAGGTCACATAATTTTGAACCATGGTCAAATGTCATGGCAACACTTTAGCTGAAATCCCGATCTCCAAACTTCCACACCACGCCAACGTGAGGGCATTTGAGATCACGACAGATTTAACGCGTACCAGCTGCTCCTTTACACGACGGTGTTTGTTTGGAATCGGATTCGAACCATATTGGATTTCAACCAATTTCAAAAAATAATTGTACCTTAAGAAAGAAGTCATTCTAAGGTTTCCTGTGATGTTTTCAAATTTAAAAACTAATAGTAATACGGTATCGATATGAAAGTTTTAACAAAAAAATAACTAAAATATCCTGATTTTTTTTTCACCAATTTCAAATAAAATACTATCGGTAACCAAATTGAAATTTCTAAAAAAAAAACTACTAGCTGAAAAATTTTACGTTTAGAGGTACTCTAAAAACCTCACGGCTGAAGACAAAAATTTGTATGTGTTTGCTCGCTCGAGGTAAAAATTTTTTTTCAACTTTAACACTTAATACACACTAAACTAATAGCCACATCGGAAATAGTCTTCACCTTTTTTTCTGTACAATTTTGAACAAACCATGTTAATTTCGTAATTTTCTGATCTGTACTTTCTCGGGAAACCGTCATAGTATCGAGCAAAAAATTCTAGTTTTCAATCCTGCGGCGGTAAGTTTTTTCTAATTTAGAGATTTGAAAGCGTAACCCTTTAAATTACTTTTTAACAACTTTGGCTGACTCATGCCTGATCTTATTAGGTGTATTTAAATTTGCGTTTGGCGCATCTTGTCCACAGTCGGGCCTTGGGCCAAAAACATCAACCAACCGTTTTATTTCCCTTCTAATCGGATTACCGCTGCCCCACGTTGGCTTGGACGTTTGGAGATATGAGTGTCAGCTCCGGTGTAAACCTCGTCATCTGAAACTGGTTCAAAAATACGTATTGTTTAAATCTTCTCTTTGAGGATGGAAATCGGACCATGGCCGCCAGACTGTAGTGGTACACCCAGTGCGTCGGTAGTTAATTTTCATTACTATCAAATTCAAAAAGTATTGGCTGACCCACCGGTCTGGAGGTTAAGGAGTTAGCCTCTATATCGGAAGATTCCTGGTTCGAATCCGAGTCCGGGCATGGAGGTTTCTAAGCGTATGGTGTAGAGGCAGCTGGTGCATCTTAAATCTGTCGTGACCGAAAGTCATCACGTTGGGTTGGTGTGGAAGTTTGGAGAGTGGTGTGCCAGCTCAGGTGTCCCTTCATCATTTGACCGTGGTTCAAAATTACGAGGTTTTGTCTCGGATCTTTCTCTTAAGGGACTGATCCCGGACCGTCGTTAATAGCCCGTTGTGTTGCTCTAGTACGAAGTTAACTAAAATTACCATTACCTTGAGGATGGAACTCGGACTATCGGCATTAAACTTTTGAGGGGCCCCAGTACGACGTTAATTAATTTTCATTACCATCTAATTCAAAAAGTAATAATTTACTGTGTTTCTTTTTTAGAAGTTAGCGAGATTTACTGGGTGGATTCTGCAGGCAGTGCTGTTCATTTTCGGCCTTGGATGCTTCGTCGTTGGATTAGCGATCGCTTCCGAGCTGCACAAGTTACTAGTGAAATCGCACCCGTTGCACGCTTTTTATCTGCACTTAAAGTTCGCAAGTCTTTTTTACGTGCTAACGGGTATCATAGCCTTTGTATGGGTAGGTATGCCTGGTGCTATGGTTATACAAGTTGGTCAGGGTCCCAGGTGCAGAAGTATATTCAGTGTTCTGCAATACAAATCCAAGCAATTGCAATTGTTCTGCAGGCATTTTGTCCGAATTTTGAAAACTATAGTAAAATCAAAAACAGACGTTAAACGCAATGATCGGCTAAATATGTATTACATATTTTTATCTGTTATAAAATAAAATGTTTCGGTCTTTTTCAGGTTTATTCGCTTTGTGATTGGTAGATAGCGAGTCACGTGATTGAGTCTTGTGGTTCAACGGGCTAATTAATTTGGAGCACGCGCAGATGACAAACAGTTATGTTTTTTAATTATTTCATTCATAAAATTTGAGAGCACGTGCTAGAAAATCGAATATGAAATACAGTCGAATATGAAAATCTAAAAAAAATACTATTAGAACAAACAATACAAATTAGCTAAAACGTTTAAAATTGAGATTTTCTCTGAATTTTAACAATGTTATGCTAAAATATTTTTTTTTGTGGAAATGGAAAGTTTTTTTTTTTGCCATTTTCAAAAAACATTTTGTTTTTATTTGCACTATATATTTCCGCGTTTAAGCTGAGAAATTTTGGAACGTTTTCTGAAGCTAAAGAAGTGGGGTCGGCTTATATACGGATCCGTTTATCTTGCAAAAAAAGTATGCAATTTTCCGTTACTCGGGCGCATGCGATAAATATCGCAATGGGAAGGAAAGGAAACCTTCAATTAACGTCGTACTAGAGGTCCTTGATCAATCCAGCAGTGATCCAAATGGGGATGGGTTGTGAAGCAATCCCCCTTCCCCTCATTGTTGAAAAGTATGGTTCGCGAAGCGAACTAAATAAGACTAGGGGGCCTGGTCGCTGACGCTCGCCAACCCCAGGAGAATTGCTTCACTGCGCGAATATATGCTCGTTTCGCTCGCATCAATGAAGACATGTGTCCTAGCAGAAGGAATTGTTTACAAAATATGATGTTCCAAAAATATATTTTTTAAATCTAAATTTGTTTTGCTGTTTTTCAGAAAAGAAATATATTTGTACATATGAAATCAGAATTCAAATTAAAACTTTGAGCAAATTTTTACTCGAAATGTGTGAGCGTTGATTTGGAAATTAAATACCCAGCATGTTGTTTGTGTGTATATTTACCCCTGCACTCGAGTCACCCAAGCTTTTTTATTGAGTTTGTTGTCGAAAGTTGTAGTGCAAGCGTCTTGTTGAACTATAATTGTTGGTCCTGAAAAGGACCTTTTTTTAAACGGCCCTGAAAAGATCCTCCGCTTTTTTTGATTTCTATTATTAACTGCAACAGCTCGACTCAAATTCATTTTTTTTTTCGCAATAAAATTTCATCCGATAACGCTATAAATTGAATTGAAGTGCGATTCCTCGTGGTAAACAAACAATCGTATAATGTGGCCAAAACGCGATAACAAATAACGTCTTTTTTGCGTGCCGCGTAAGAGAATTATATGTATAGATTGCTACGCAATCATCGGGGGTTGACTAGCGATAGCGAGCATGGGGCGGATCTTTTTCAGTTTTATCCGCTTTGTGATTGGTAGATAGCGAGTCACGTGAGAGCGAGTCTTGTGGTTTAACGGCTAATGAATGTGGAGAACGCGTAGACGATAAACAGTTATATTTTTTAATTCATTCATAAAATTGGAGAGCACGCCCTAGAGAGTTTGCAATGTTTACAGAAGATACTATTACAGCAAACGTATTCCGTTGCCGTTTCCATTGCAACAGTCGAGTATGAAAATCTTAAAAAGTACTATTACAACAAAGTACACGGATCAGCTAAAATATATCTATGATTCTGTATTTCTATGTGGTAGCGGAGAAAAAAGGTTTCCTTTTTTCTCCTTAGGAGAGATTTTAGTGTCATATTTCTTTTGTATGGAAATCTTTAAGCATTGATCCAAATCGGGATGGATTGTGAAATGGACCCATACTAGACCCATCCATTGTTGGAAAGTAAATAAAAGTTGGAAGTAAGTAAAATAAAACAATCAAAATTAATTAACTTACTGTCAACGATAAAATATTAATTTATAAAGTGTTTGTGGTAATTTGGGGCGGTGTAGGTAGGTTATTCCGTAGCTAGAAACGAAAAAAAAAATGGGAAAGAGCGCGCTTTCGCTGCAGAACATCGTAACTCACTGAAAAAATCGGACAAAATTTTGGTAAAAATAAGGGAAATTTGTTCTGCGACTTACGTCGCAGTTTTAAGCACTTTTTGCTTCCGGGGTCAGTGTAGAATGCACCAGATTCAAATTGATGCAAATAATCCAAGTTTCATAACACAATGAAGATTTAAACCTGAAAAAAAATGGTCAATGGCTGTTTTAGTGAAATTAGACGCTTGAGAGAAATCTGTTTAAATTGAGCCAGAATTGCGTGTTGCCCCAACTTTCTTAACTAATCGTCAATGTAGGCCTCTTCAAATGGCGTCAAAAAGTCTTTCTATGTCTTGAATTCCGTCTTGTGACTGGCGCAGCTTGTCCACTATTGGACCTTGCGCCATAAAACCCAAACCAACCAACTTTCCATGTCGTGTGTGGAAGAGTAGATGATTTGCGACCGAAAGGGTTACGAGTATGAAACTCGAACCAAAGACCGTCGTAAAGGACTGGTGGCCGTAAAGTTAGACGTACTCGCGTTGTGTGACGTGGGAGTTTGCAGAGTGGGGTTCCAGCTCGGCTTTTGACCACGTCATTTAACGCGGTTCAAAATAAATGATCCCGGACCGTTGGTACAAGGCTTGCTAAAGCGCAAACCTTATTCAACTACATACCCTTATCTCGTGTAAAGGCTGGGAAACACAAGCGCTGTTCGACAATGCAAAAGTATCTAAGGTTTCTCTGATTAAAATAGATTTATGAGATCGGACCATTTTCGCTTGTTTGAAGTTTATTTATGGAATATATTCTCGAGATACATTTCTTCATCTGATAGAACCATTGATTGATCATCAAGAACTGTCAATTTCGCCACATTTGTCTTCGCTATAGAAATGCGGTTTCATATGTGTACTGACACCTAATCACCAACCGAGTAAATAAACAGTAACCGAGCATGTTATATCACCAACTGAGGTGATAGAATATCAAATCAGTCAGACAAGTAAATTTTTAAGAGTAGTCAACATGTTGGCCACTCTTGAAGCTCCTTAATATCAATGTACGAGGGCTGTTCAATAAAGAATGATCATGAATTAATAAAAAATAATTACCTGCATTAATCCTCCAAATTTTTATGGTCGTTCTCAAAATACTCTCCATTACTTGCAATGCACTTATCCCACCTATTTTCCAGTTTTCAATCACATGCTGGAAGCCATTTTTTGACAGGTCCTTCAAAATCGCCTACTCAACTTTTACCACTGCCTTTGATGATGAAAACCGCTTTTCCCGGAGGTGTTTCTTCAAATTCGAGAAAAGAAAAATGCGCATGGTTCTACATCAGGACTGTATGGAGGATGGGGAACACACATGACATTGGTTTTTGAAAGATCTGACGATTTTTTCAAAGCTTAAACCAGGGCTCGAAATACCCGGGTGCACAGGTGCACTGTGCACATGAAAATAAAATTGTGCACCTAATTTTTTCCCGCTAGGCGCACCTGTGCACCTAATTTAAAAACTTAAGTGCACAAGGTGCACCTGTATTAAAAAATATATTTCGAGGCCTGGCTTAAACAGAATTTCGGTGCAGTGTATTGCACTTCGCGTGTCGCATCCATTTTTGTCGTAGGCGAAAGTAAAACTAGGCGTTCTTGGGCCGGCTGCCAAGGCCTCAGCAATGACGTCATGACCGTGAAGCATGCGCTATCTATTATCCACTTATCTATTATCCACTTACACATTCAATGTGAATTTTATTTTTCTTGATTTTTTTTAATGCACCTTAAAAAAAAAAATTATGATCATTCTTTATTGAACAGCCATAGTATGTCTACTTATATTTTACGTCTGGCTGGTTTTTTTATATGTGTCAGCTTTGATGACTTTTTATGTGTCAATTTACTTGACGCTGTTAGGAATAGCTTGAACAGATATGGTCGTTGCGCCATAAAGACCCGACTTAACTCCTGTATCATTAGAGACAGATAGTGGCATAGGAAAGGCTTAGGCACTGATGGCTTAAGCCAAATCCTCGCTATGGGATATAAAAGCATGTTTTCCTCCACCGACTCGTGCCAATTCATTAAATCTTGTCCTTAAAAAACAAGATGAATTCAAAAATCTGACCTCCTATACGTGCGAATAACTACACCATTGGTTCCAACTTTCAAAACTTTGCTTCATTTATTAACTCTCCTAGTGGTTTCAAAGAGATATATAGTCCATCAAGATATGGTCAGTTTTTTTAATGATGAGATATCTAAGAAAACTAGTTATCTCGTCCTTCAACATGGTCACCTGGTTTTTCGATTTTTTAAAACTCTTCACATCCATTGCAATTTATCTTTTAACACATATGATAATGCATCATATTTAAATCGTGTTTCATAATTAAACTCTTAAGCTTTTGATTGTTTTAGCATTGTGTTTGTATGTATATGTACCATCCTCACATTTTTTTTATATCCGCCTTCATGTTGCTGTTGTCTAGAATCACTAACTTATAAAATTCATACATGTTTGCATGTTATTTTTTAATATAGTTAACATTTTCATATTTTTAAAGTTTTATTTTGCTTTTATTTGTATGTGTATATTTTTAAGCACATTTTTATTATTTCGTCTGATCTTGAATTGTATGAAATTTTCGTATGGCGTAGCTTGTAGGAGCAATGAGTCATAAATCCATCCTTGGTTCAAAGTCGCTGATTAAGAGGCAAACACACTCGTTGGGATCGTATACATCCTCCCGATATATTTTTGTTAATTATACCATAAAACAGGGATGCCTAGACCCTATGCGAGGTTCCGTTGGTTTATTGTAACATAGTCACCCGAAGATGATTTAAAAAAGTTAAGCATGCCTATAATAAAGTAACGAGCCAGAAACACGTCAAGTTTACCTTCAATAAACTTTTTCAGTCATGAATGGAAAATTTTGAATCAGTTTGCGCTTGGTAATTACAAATATCGAAACAGATATTAAAACAATTGCTGATTGAATGCTATATCAAACACAAAATTAAATTACTTATTTTTCTTTTGTAGCAATAAATGAAAATATCATGGAATGAATTAAATCGTATGTGCTAGATAATCCGTGTTCTTTTAGAGAACCTTCCATTGATTTGTGAATCTGGTCTTAACAAGACTGAATTGTTTTAAACTCCAAATTATTTTTTTAAATTTCTGAAACTCTATAAATGTTTACATAATTTGTTTTCTTCCTATTTTAGGTATTAATGTAATGTTTACTGATAGTTTAACAGGATTAAGTTATATTTCAAGTGATGGGTTACATAAAATTCATTGGTATTATTAAACTCGAATTCAGGAATTTTGGGCCGACCAACCGTTATAGTGGTTAAGGTGTTAGCCTCTGGATCGGAAGGTTCCTGGTTCGAATCCGGGTCCGGGCATGGATGTTTGTAAACGTATGGTGTAGAGGCGGCTGGTGCACCTTAAATCTGTCGTGGCCGAAAGTCCTCACGTTGGGTTGGCGTGGAAGTTTGGAGAGTGGGGTGCCAGCTCAGGTGTTGCCTCGTCATCTGACCGTGGTTCAAAATTACGAGGTGTTGTCCTCGGATCTTTCCCTTAAGGGACTGATCCCGGACCGTCGTCAATAGCCCGTTGTGTTGCTCTAGTACGACGTTAACTAAAATTACCATTACCATTACCATCAGGAATTTTGGACATTAGTCTGCTGAGCTCCAAGATTCAGATTTATAGTGTAGTGTATAGGTGTGAAATTTGAGCGTCCCCTCAATTTTTGAATTGCTCCAACGAGCAGAGCAAACAAGTTTTTTAAGCGTGTCTAAATGTGAAATTATAACCTATGTCATTTTCAGTGTGTAGTGGACTACTTTTTAATCTACCCACGAAGCAAGGAAGACGAGGATCTGGAACGAATGTTGCAGGAAAGTAGAAAGAGGCGAATATCAAATCTATTGAGAGTTCAGAAGGCAAATGCCGAACGCCGCCGCCGCTGCGCTGAGAGAAGAGTATCGTGTTTTGAAACTATCGAAGATCATAAGAGGTTTATATATGAGATTACGCTCAAGAAATTTGGAATGTCGGATAACTCGGACTCTTAAAGCCAATTTCCATCGTTCCAAACCTTAAAACAGAAACAATGAAGCTGAGGAGATCCAGATCTCGAACCCCGAGGATCAGTTGTGAAATAATCTGCATTTAGTCGACTTTTTCTAATACTAATTTATGTGTTTAGCATAAAGACCTTAAATGTGTTTTTATATGGATTTTAATTACCATTTTATGTGGGACGTGTTATCCTCGAAGATTTCGAATGTACTATGTATTAAAACGTTGTCAAAGTAAGGATGAGTTTCTTTTATGTGAAAATTTAAGATTTGAAATCTTCAGAACATCGACCTGAAAAAACGTATGGAGTATATGCAGGGGCGTAGCTATATCTTATTTCTCCCGATCACTCGTTCCCAAATTGTAATTCGTGCTCCACCCCTTTTACTGTAGATCATATTTTAATTGTCTGTCCTGTTTTTAATTATCAACGTCTTACATTTTTTAAAAGTACTTTTTTAAATCTGCGAGATTTGATTGGGGAAAATCCCCATTCAAACCTTTTTGCATTTTTACATTCATTTGGTTTTTTAAATCTCATATAGCGCTTTTATCCATCACAATACTTATACAATCTATTATTTATATGCTATTTAAATTTTTTACTGTATTGTTCATCAGACTGCTTTAATCAAAGAAACTATTTAAGATTATGATTTATTATTTTCCCTCACGAATACTTTTTATATTCATTTTATGACGAAATAAATCCTGTATCATGTTGCGCAAGATATAAATCTACCTTTCATTAAATAATTTTATATTTACATTTTGATTTTATTTATTTTTATCTTGGGTTTGGCGCAGTTTGTCCGCATTTGGACCTTGCGCCATAAAACCCCAACATCTAATCCAATCCCTCGTTTCAACTATCAATCACGTGGAATTGGGGAATGCACGAATCCGATTCGAGCTTACGAAATCTGATTTTCCTAATCAAGCCTTAATGTGAGCTTAACCCTGCATGTAGTTCCAATGCCATCTCGTACAGGATGACCAATTTTAATATTGACGACATACCTTGTCGTCAAGGTATTGCCAATTTTGTATTGATGATAAAATTAAGACGTAATCGAGATCTGGTCAGTTTTTTCCCAAAATGCCTCGTCTCGTTCATCAATATCTGACCATTTCCACTTTACTGACGGTATATCTTGCCCATTGAGATCTGGTCAGTTTAGTACTGACGAAGTATCTTGTTGATCAAGAGATCCCGTCAGTTCTCGTCTCGACGAGGTATCTCGTCATTATAAAGCTACAAAAAGAGTTACGGCCGTATTCACAAGTCCGGGTTAACTCGAGGATCAACGATAACCCCCGAGTTATCGAAAAAACCATATTCACAAGTCCTGATCCGTGGTTTAAACTGCCGTTTCGTAGTTACATTTAACGCATGCGCAGTACTATCTTTTTACGAAAAACAAAATGGATGACACCTTTCATTGTATGCTCAATTACAGTATTCTTGCGACGACTGGACTGGATGTGTTATTACGGAGCACCTTCTAAATAGCAGCTCATCTCATCATAATATTGCAAAAATGGAAAAATTTAAAACATAAATTTATTGAAATTAAAAAAAAGAAGTGAAAATAAAGGTAGCCGCGAACATTTTGGTGAAAAGATAGATGGCAGCACCTCCAATTGGTAAGAGCGGAAGGTAGAATATGACCATGGCAGATGCAAATTCGTCGTAGAATAAAAATTATTCTATTGATTTATTACGAATAAAAAAAAAATTGACAGTGCAAGTTACTTTTCACACCACCAACACACACCCAAACTGACAAGTAAAAAGATAATCGGATTACATACATCTGTCAAGACATTGTGTACAATTCTTTCTTGCCAAATTTGTTTCCATAAACTTCCAATTTAAAATTGCCGACCAACCGGTATAGTGGTTAAGGTGTTAGCCTCTAGATCGGAAGGTTCCTGGTTCGAATCCGGGTCCGGGCATGGATGTTTGTAAGCGTATGGTGTAGAGGCGGCTGGTGCACCTTAAATCTGTTTTGGCCGAAAGTCCTCACGTTGGGTTGTTGTGGAAGTTTGGAGAATGGGGCGTCATTACAGGTGTTGCTTCGTCATCTGACCGTGGTTCAAAATTACGAGGTGTTGTCCTCGGTTCTTTCCCTTAAGGGATTGCTCCCGGACCGTCGTCAATAGCCCGTTGTGTTGCTCTAGTACGACGTTAACTAAAATTACCATTACCATCTAATTTAAAATTAAATACCTTTGCATTTCTTTTCCAAAATCCAAATTAAACTGCCGCATGAGTTCTATTTAATCACAATTTGGCTTGATCAGTATGAATGCAGATTCGGGCGTCGTAACTAATATAAACAATACCACGTGATCGTGAGGAGACGGTAGCAGGCAATCGAACCGAGCGTCTCATTTTAATTAACTAACACGGCGTTTGAGAATACTGTTCTTTATAATCCTCGAGTTAACTCTAACCCGCGGATCAACTGATCCTGGAGTTAACTCGAGACTTATGAACATGTCCGTTAGTATTTATAAGGAGCAAGAATGACCTCAGTGGCTTCGACGAGATCTGACCATTATTGCTTATGAACAAAACCGCCTCGATATGCCGACCAACCAGTCTGGTGGTTAAGGTGTTAGCCTCTAGATCGGAAGGTTCCTGGTTCGAATCCGGGTCAGTACATGGATGTTTGTAAGCGTATGGTGTAGAGGCGGATGGTGCACCTTACATCTGTCGTGGCCGAAAATCCTCATGTTAGGTTGGTGTGGAAGTTTGGAGATTGGGGTGCCAGCTCGGGTGTTGCCTCGTCATCTGACGTGGTGTTGTCCTCGAATCTCCTTTAGGGGATTGATCCCGGAGCGTCGTCAATAGCCCGTTGTGTACGACGTTAATTAAAAAGTTATTTACCATCCTTGTCATGTTGGGTGGTAAATTTAGGTTCTGTTCAAAGACATCTTTGAGGCCTATTGCCACCACCAAACTGTCCATCCATAAAGCCACCCGTGTCATGTTGGGTGATAAATTTAGGTTATGTTCAAAGACATCTTTGAGGCTTATTGTCACCACCAAACTGTCCATCCATAAAGCCACCCGTGTCATGTTGGGTGATAAATTTAGGTTCTGTTCAAAGACATCTTTGAGGCTTATTGCCACCACCAAACTGTCCATCCATAAAGCCACCCGTGTCATGATGGGTGATAAATTTAGGTTCTGTTCGAAGATATCTTCCAGGCTTATTGCCACTACCAAACTGTCTATCCATAAAGCAACGTCACTTCAGTCCAAAGCCACCTGTGCCATGTCGAGTGGAGGAGGGCCTAATTTTTTAAATATACGCTTTTCTCCCTCACACAGGTGGAATGAGGCGACATGGCCGTGTAATGTCGGGTGGTGTTTGGCCTCATTTTTTAAATTTAGGTTCTGTTCAAAGACATCATTTATACTGTTGGAGGTCACCATCCAGCAAGCTACCATCGAATGTGTCCAAAGCCACCCGTGTCAAGTCTTGATGGACAAAATACAGAGTCGAGTCACATTATGACCACCTCAGACGTCAAGAACTCACAGCTACGGGCACGTCCCGATAGCCGGCGTGGTGGGTATAAAAGTTGGAAACGTAGACTATCTTGGAACATCCTTCCTTGCTGTAATGGGTAAAACATGCTATTTATCTGACTTGCAAAAGAGGATAATCATTGGCTTTCGTGTCAATGACGGCAGTAGTATAGGAAACTGCACAGTTTATGAACTGTTCGCGTGCTGCTGTGATGAAAGTGTACCGTGACCGGAGTAACGGCGCCATTGAAAATAAACGGCTTGGTAACTGCGGTGCACCACGTGCCATCGATGAGTCGTGAAGAAAGGTTACGACGGTGCTATAGTTGAGGTACTAATGTGTCAAACGAGCCAGGGTACTTCCAAACGTGTTTCTAAGACGACATTTCAACGAACTCAGTTACGTATGGGGCTTCAAAACAAAAGGATGGTCACAGCACCCATGCTGACGAAGTTGCATCGGCATAAACGGCTTCAATTTGCTTGGCAATACCCTAACTGGACTGTTACTGATAGGCAAAGGGTTGCTTTCTCCGACTAGTCACGTTTTCTGGTCTCGAACGGGTGGACGTTCACGTGTCCGACGAGAAATATCCAAGAACATACACTCTGCAAACATTGCTCAAAGAACACAATATGGTGGTGACAGTTTTATGGTGGCTCCACACCAACGGCGACAGCAACAAAGACATGCAACATTTTGTTGCTTGTCTCTGTCGCTGTTAAAAAAGCCTTCACACCGCGAGCGACAAGAATTTATTTGCGCATGCGCATAATCTTTTTCGAAAGCAAAATACTTATTTGATTATTTTTTCTTCTTGCAAGATGGCTGACAGATCACGTCCGCATTTAACAAAACTCCTTTTACAGCGAAGACGATTGCCATTATTGCGAAGAAATTAAAATTTCTCCCATAGTATTTCCGTATATTTCACTGAAATAGTTCGCTGAAACCAAAGCTATAGAGAAAGCTTAGCTAGAACGTCAACAATAACAAAAACGCTGGTAGGGAGAGTCACAATCTTTATTCTGATTGGCTGTTGGCATGGCGACAGAGACAAAAGTTGAACTTCTACCAAGACTTGAAAGCGCAGCGACAGCGACACAGACAAACCGGAAGAAACAAAATTTGTTTGTAATACGCATGCGCAATAGCGAAGAAACATGTATTTTGTCGCTGTCGCCGTTGGTGTGAAGCCACCATTATGGTGTGGGTAATGTTTTCACGGTATTGCCTGGGTTCCTTAGTACCTGTGGAAGGCACACTCAACGAATGGGGGTTTGTATTCATTGTTGCCGATCATGTACACCCATACGTGTTGACTTTCATGGATGGGATTACTCAGCAGTACGCTACATGCCATACGTCCAGAATTATTCGCGATTGTTGGAAGAGGCCGACGAACACTTCCAGGTATTTCGCTGGTCCCAAAATTCACTGTGAACCCAATTGAGCATCTTTAAGTTCGTCTCTATCGCCATGTTCGAAGCATGGACATACAGCGAGAGAACAGAGAAGGCCAAGGAATGAGGCGACACTCACAGCCAAATCCAGTCCAGAAAGAGGCGAGAGAACAGAAGGGCAAGGTGCAAGGAAACGGGCACCACGCTCATATCGGGTGGAGGTGGGCCTTATGGACATTACATGGAAGTAATTCACAAAACAAAGGTAAAATAGAACTTAATTTTATAAAATTTACACTAAAAAATTAGTTTACTTGAGCTCACATGCAGTTAGACTCGCTTGGATAATAAAATATAGACATCTACAGCCTCGTGTATAGAAGTATTTTAATTGTTAAGAAAAATACGCAACTTTCAACAGTTTGGTGCCGTATAATTGAGCGATTAATTCAAGTAAATGCCATTTTGACTGTCTGTGTAAAAAAGGCCAATGGTCTATTCTAAAAACAAATGTTTTATGTATCTGAACGTTTCTCTATAACCAAATTCACGAGTTTTAACAGTATTGCAGAGCTCATTAACATTTATGCTATGTTTTACTGTCGCTTCTGATACTATAATGGTATAACTGCTAATATATACTCACTGTAGCGTAAAGATAAATATATTTCTTAAGTTTCTTGCCGAGATTGTGAAATTCATAAAAAAATGGCATTTCATAGCTTCCCCATATATAACTACTAATAAAAAAGCTGTTTCTGCTTCCGTGTTTTCTGGTCAAACTATTTGATATTTTTCAAAAATGCTGTATTTTCACATTTTCCATCAATGTTTATTGATAATTTACAGGTACTGAAGTTAGCTGGAAATGCCATTAAGGATTTCAAGGTGAAAACAATCACATTGCTGGAGGTGGAGTTACCGCAACCAATACACCTCAAAGCTTTGACAAAGCAAACCAGCATTTTCATTGAAATCACTGTAAAGAAAGTTTAAGACATGTGTAAAATAAATTTTTTATTAAAAACCATTACTTGCTGTTTTTGATCATTCCTATTTTTCCAGTTTATATCAATTTGTAACATGTACAGTAAACTTATAACCTTTTTACTTTTTATAAATAGAATTGCTTAAATTTTTTGCCGCAAATAGATCCGACTTCAATTTCTTGCCAGATATGATTATTTTAATAAGTGTAGAGCTATAGTCTCGGAGAAAAATAATCGAGTACAGTATACACACTTTTTAAATAAATGTTTTTATCTCACATGGGACAGACTTATTTCATTTAATTGAATAAATTGTTTCTGAAGTAAAATTTGACATCTACAAACATTGCTACTTTTTAAAATTCAGATAAGCAGGAAAATAATTTACTTTGTTTGCAAGAAAAGAAAAAAATGACCTTCAATTTGGGTCTATTGATCTATTTGATTTTAAATTAAAAGATCACCTAACATTTAAAAATACTTCTATTCAACTATACTCCCAATTTTTCTATCACGCTACTATCTGAGTAATTTTTTTTGTACTGATTACCCATCTAACTAATAAACAAAATCACAACACAAAATTTTTCCAAAAGTTTTTTAAAAATTAAAAAAAAAATTTTTGAAAAAAAGAGGGGTCATTTTAAATTGCTAAGGCTCAAAATATTCTTGGTCCATTTTCAAAATTCTTGCAGTAAATTATTCACAAATTTATGAACTTTAATTTTGATTCGGCAATTAAAAAAATATTAATTTAACAAAAAATAAAAAATATTTGAATGAAAATTTTTGAAAATTTTAAGGTACTTTTTTTTTAAAAAGTCATATTTTTAAAAGTAAATATTTGTTTCAAATTTGCTGAATCAAAATTAAAGTATAATGATTGAAAAATATATATTCCAAATTTCAACCCTTAAACTTTATTGGTTTTCGACTTATAGCAATTTGAATACAGGAAATCTTGAAAAAAGTATCATGGAGAAAAACGCATTTAAAGTTTTAAAGACAGATGTCGTTGCCATGACAACAACTGTCAAGAGTGTTAGATTTTCAAAACAACGCACTACAAAAATTATTATATCTCTAGTTCTAATTAAGATAGAAGCATGATTTAGGCTTCATTTCAAGCAAAAAAACATAGAGAATTTTTTAAAATCATAAAAAAAATTCGAAAATTTGACGATTTTTGTGTCCCGGACCCCCTTAAAACAGAAAAAATATTTTCCTAATCCTTTTTCACCATTCAATTTTCTCAACTGCCTTCTTCAAATACTTAAACTCTAATTTTTATTATTTTAGAAAATAGAGAATTGTTTGGCATTGCAGTAAAATGTGTACAAGATGCATGTGTATAAGACGGATTTTAGAAAAAATATACAATAATCCACAGAAATTTTACAATTTTTTTATTATCTGACTCGGCTTTCGTCTTTCGGTACGGAATGGGCTATGGACGACGGTCTGGGATCAATCCCCTAAAGGAAAGTTCCGAGGTAATTGGTAATTTTGAATTTTAACTTTGAACTATAGCAACACAACATACTATTCACGACAGTCCGGGACACTTTAGCCACTTGAGTACGTCTCTGCCACGAATCGATTTCGACTAAATGCTGGCATTAAATATCTCGTCGGTGATGCAAGGAACAAAGCAGTTAAGCAGAAATTTCAGAAGAGTCAAGAAAAATCATGTTCTGTATTTAATTATTGGGTGCAATCTACCAACAATATTAATGTTGCAAGCTTTATTGTTTGTCAATAGATTGCTAATAGAAAAAAAAAACATACGCAGATGATGAATACAGTAAAAGTTGTTTTATAAATGTATCCGAAGAGCTATATTCCAAAATTTTAAGAACAAGTCAGAAATTCTTAAAAAAAAAATTAGATTTAAAACTGTTTGCTAAAACAGAAAAAGACAGCAGTCAAAATGTCTTCGAATATAACCAATCTGCAAATCGAAGATCTTAAATTGGTTTCAGCTTTACCAATAGGAATTTGACGAATTTTAAGCCCTAAAGGACACAGCACAAGTTTCACTTTTTGTTCGATTCATTTCTACTTTGGGTCCTAAAGAAGGTCATTTAGGATTGTTGAAACTGAAATGTCATTCACGTGACGAGGAATGGGCTATGGACGACGGTCAAGAAAAATCATGTTCTGTATTTAATTATTGGGTGCAATCTACCAACAATATTAATGTTGCAAGCTTTATTGTTTGTCAATAGATTGCTAATAGAAACAAAACATACGCAGATGATGAATACAGTAAAAGTTGTTTTATAAATGTATCCGAAGAGCTATATTCCGAAATTTTAAGAACAAGTCAGAAATTCTTTAAAAAAAAAATTAGATTTAAAACTGTTTGCTAAAACAGAAAAAGACAGCAGTCAAAATTTCTTCGAATATAACCAATCTGCAAATCGAAGATCTTAAATTGGTTTCAGCTTTACCAATAGGAATTTGACGAATTTTAAGCCCTAAAGGACACAGCACAAGTTTCACTTTTTGTTCGATTCATTTCTACTTTGGGTCCTAAAGCAGATCATTTAGGATTGTTGAAACTGAAATGTCATACACGTGACGAGGATATTGCAAATCCTGTCATTGAATGCATGGAGGAACATCATATTCCATTCGATAAAATTGTGTCCGTTTCAACAGATGGGACAAAAGTATGACCGAAGTGCAATAGTTTTTCTATTTTGAAGGAAAAAATTAATCACGAGATACTTGTTTATCATTGCATCATTCATTAAGAAGCGCTTGAGCAGACAATTCGAGAAGAAATGTGCACTATTATGGGATTGGTGATCAAGATTGTCAACACACAATTGTAACTAAAGCTCTTTATCATCGCCAATTTAAAGAATTTTTAGTTGAAACGGAGAGTGAATACGGCGGTCTTATGCTGCATAATAAGGTACGTTGGCTTTCAAGAGGAAACGTTTTAAAACGTTTAGTTTCCTTATTATTTGAAATTAAAGCATTTCTCCTTGAGAAGGGTGTTTACTATCTTAAACTAACGGACGACCAGTGGATCCAAAATTTTATTTCATGGCAGATGTTACGTATCTAATTAATTTTAATCGTAAACTACAAGGGAACGGAAACACAATTTTTTCGATGTTGCAAGAAGTTATTTCATTCGAAAAGAAACTATCCCTTTTTGCTCAATATTTTGAAAGAGAAACATTAATTCATTTTCCAAGCCTGCTGAAACATCTGAAGAAAATAACTCGGTAATTGACATTTACTGTACTGTTTTAAAACAATTTTAAATATAAGGGAAGCGTTTCTACGGAGTATTAAGGAATTCTAAAATAGCATAGCAACCTTAGCCTTTGTAAAAAAAAATCATTGCTGACGCAATGGAATCAAATTTTTCTCCCATTAATATTGACATTGGCGCTTTTGAAATGCAGTTACTGAAGTTAAAAAACAAAGAATTATGTAACTCCAAATTTGAACGACTTAATGCTGATATGGAAAAATTGGAGAAAAATAATGATCTCGGTTCACAGAAAAAGTGGTCTGCTTTGAAAGACATGGAGAAGGAAGACATGAGAGAATAATTTTTTTCAACACCTGGAATAGTATTAGTAACTCATGATCAGTTAAAAAATCTAGCATTTGCTGTTCTTTCACTCTGGCTGTACATATTCATGCGAACAATAATTTTCAAGCAGTAACCTTATCAAAAGTAAATTAAAAAATCGTCTTATTGATGAGAATTCTTGAACCTGGAATTCTGCTTTAAATTAAAAACGACATACAAACCTGACTTTCCAAAGAAATGCGAGGTCATTGTTCACATTAAATACGTCCTTTGTCATACTTTTTTAAATTTTAATATAAAATTTTTTTTTGGTCAGTAAATAAGATTATTCTTGGGCCACGTTCACATGAGGCGCGTAAAATGCGCGTTGGCGAGGCTATCAGGGTTCCGCTCTTCAAGGTCGCAAAGATAGATACTTGAATTAGAGGAATAAATAAGAATAATTTAACGGTGGGACCTTGCTAGCCTCGTTCTACGCGCGTTGAAACGTCTTATGATATCTGTTTTTTTTTATGTTAGTAGCTAGTTTAAATCAATTACCTGAAAACATGGTTCTTGAAAAGAAATTTTGTCTCTCAAAAGAAATAATCGTTGTACTGGAGATCTTTAGCTCTTTTGGGACTAATGAGTTAAACGACCACTGCCCGAAAGGAAAGATCCGAGATAATTGGTAATTTTTAATTAAACTCGTACTACAGCAACACAACGTGCTATTGACGGCTGTCCGCGATCAATCCCCTAAGGAAAATATCCGAGGTACTTGGTAATTTTTACTTTACATATTCGAGCAACACAGCGGGCTATTGACAGCGGGCGAGGACAACACAGCGTAATTTTGTACCATCGTCAGATGACGGCAAAACATCTGAGAGCTGGTATCCCACTCTACAAGAGCTTGTGCCGTCATACCGATTGGATCCCTTGGATTGGATGTCTTCTCAATTCGAATGTGGCCACATTTCACAATGACGAGGCCAACACGGCGTTGCCTGTTGTGTTGGTTTGCAAAGCATACCAATTGGAAATGCGCTGCAAACACCGGTGGTTGGCGAGCGTAAACAATGTTCACACCTAACCCCACAAAAGCAACTGACATGGGTAATGGTAATTTTAGTTGACGTCGTACTAGAGCAACGCAACGGGCTATTGACGACGGTCCGGGATCAACAACTGGCATGGGTAATTGGTAATTTTAGTTAACGTCGTACTAGAGCAACACAACGGGCTATTGGAGACAGTCCGGAATCAGTCCCTTAAGGGAAAGATTCGAGGACAACACCTCGTAATTTTGAACCACGGTCAGATGACGAAGCAACACCTGAGCTGGCACCCCACTCTCCAAATTTCCACGCCAACCCGACGTAAGGACTTTGGGCCACGACAGATTTAAGGTGCACCAGCCGCCTCTACACCATACGTTTACAAACATCCATGCCCCGACCCGGATTCGAACCAGGAACCTTCCGATCTAGAGGCTAACACCTTAACCACTATACCGGTTGGTCGGCACTGGCATGGGTAATGGTTATGGTAATTTTAGTTAACGTCGTACTAGAGCAACACAACGGGCTATTGACGACGGTCCGGAATCAGTCCCTTAAGGGAAAGATTCGAGGACAACACCTCGTAATTTTGAACCACGGTCAGATGAAGCAACACCTGAGCTGGCACCCCACTCTCCAAACTTCCACGCCAACCCAACGTGAGGAATTTTCGCCACGACAGATTTAAGGTGCACCAGCCGCCTCTACACCATACGTTTACAAACATCCATGCCCGGACCCGGATTCGAACCAGGAACCTTCCGATCTAGAGGCTAACACCTTAACCACTATACCGGTTGGTCGGCACTGGCATGGGTAATGGTAATGGTAATTTTAGTTAACGTCGTACTAGAGCAACACAACGGGCTATTGACGACGGTCCGGCATCAGTCCCTTAAGGGAAAGATTCGAGGACAACACCTCGTAATTTTGAACCACGGTCATATGACGAAGCAACACCTGAGCTGGCACCCCACTCTCCAAATTTCCACGCCAACCCAACGTGAGGACTTTCGGCCACGACAGATTTAAGGTGCACCAGCCGCCTCTACACCATACGTTTACAAACATCCATGCCCGGACCCGGATTCGAACCAGGAACCTTCCGATCTAGAGGCTTAACACCTTAACCACTATACCGGCTGGTCGGCACTGGCATGGGAAACGCCATGCTAGTATTAAATAATTATCAAGAGAAAAATTACATACACTGTGTATACTCGTATATATGAATAGATACTTAATATAAACTAAATTTTTATGGTCAGAAGACGAGATCACCTGACCAGAGGCATAAGACCTAAATTCCGCATCACGTCCATAGCTCTTTGGGATACTCTAGTGCGACAGAAATTAAAATACCAAATATCATCCACTTTACGCAAACAAGATGAATTTTGGGATCACCATCTAACACCTTAATCAGCGAACCCGACGGTTTTGGCATGAACCGAGTTTGAAACTCGCAACTATCCGGTTAACGCGTTCATCTTCCAACTAGGCTGGTCTAGATCGGAAGGTTCCTGGTTCGAATCCGGGTCCGGGCATGGATGTTTGTAAGCGTATGGTGTAGAGGCGGCTGGTGCACCTTAAATCTGTCGTGGCCGAAAGTCCTCACGTTGGGTTGGCGTGGAAATTTGGAGAGTGGGGTGCCAGCTCAGGTGTTGCTTCGTCATATGACCGTGGTTCAAAATTACGAGGTGTTGTCCTCGAATCTTTCCCTTAAGGGACTGATGCCGGACCGTCGTCAATAGCCCGTTGTGTTGCTGTAGTACGACGCTAACTAAAAAAATTACCAAATTACCTCGGTAAGGTAATTTAAGGCTGATGACGACGGTTCGGGCTCAATACACTAAGGGAAGGATACGAGGACGCACCACGTAATTTTGAACAACGGTACGGCAAAAGTTGAGTTGGCACCTCACTCTCCAAACTTCCACACCAACTCAACGGGAGGACTCTCGGCCCCGACAGATTTAAGGTACACCAGCCGTCTGTAAACCATGCGCAATTACAAACATAAATGCATTGACCAGGATTCGAACAAGGAACCTTCTTATCTAGAGGCTAACATCTTTACCACTAGACCGCTTGGTCGTCAAACAGACCAAATAATTGGTACTTTGTATTAACGTCACTCTCGAGCAACAGAACTCAAACAGACCAGATCGAAATGTTTAGAGTTGGACTTGTTGAATTGATCTGAAGACACTTTGAATCGTCAACTGCCCGTGATTCAAAATTACGTGGTATTGTCGCCGATCAAGCGGTATAGTGGTTAAGGGGTGTTAGCCTCTAGAAAGTAAGGTTCTTGTTTCGAAACAAGTCCAGGCATGGATTTTTGTAAGCGTATGGTATAGAGGCGGCTGGTGCATATTAAATCTCGTGGCCGAAAGTCCTCACGTTTTGTTGGTCTGGAAGTTTGTAGAGTGGGGTGCAAGCTCAGGTGTTGCTTCGTCATCTGACTGTGGTTCAAAATTACGAGGTGTCGTTCTCGGATCTTTGCCTTAAGGGATTGATCCCGGACCGTCGTCAATAGTCCGTTGTGTTGCTATAGTACGACGTAAATTAGAAATTACTAATTACGTGGTATTATTCTCGAATTCCTTCCCTTCGGGATTTGTCCTCGAATCTTTGCATTAGGGGATTGATCCTCGACTGTTGTCTCACGTTTGTTGGCGTTGAAGTTTGGAGAGTGGGGTGTTAGCTCAGGTGTTGCTTCGTCATCTGACCGTGGTTCAAAATTACGAGGTGTTGTCCTCGCATCTTTCCCTTAAGGGACTGATCCCGGACCGTCGTCAATAGCCCGTTGTGTTGCTCAAGTACGAAGTTAATTAAAATATTTTAACCTTCGGTATTGATCTATGATTGTCAACGCCGACCAATCGGTCAGATGGTTTGGTAATTTTAGTTAACGTCGTACTAGAGCTACACAACGGGCTATTGGCGGCTGTCCGGGATCAGTCCCTTAAGGGAAAGATCCGAGGACATCACCTCGTAATTTTGAACCACGGTCAGATGACGAAGCAACACCTGAACTGGCACCCCACTCTCCAAACTTCCACGCCAACCCAACGTGAGGACTTTCGGCCACGACACATTTAAGGTGCACCAGCTGCCTCTACACCATACGCTTACAAACATCCATGCCCGGACCTGGATTCGAACCAGGAACCTTCCGATCTAGAGGCTAACGCCTTAACCACTATACCGGTTGGTCGGCGGGTCGGTCAGATGGTTTAGGCGCTAGCCTTGTAGATCGGTAATGGTAATTTTAGTTAACGTCGTACTAGAGCTACACAACGGGCTATTGACGACGGTCCGGGATCAGTCCCATAAGGGAAAGATCCGAGGACAAAACCTCGTAATTTTGAACCACGGTCAGATGACGAAGCAGTACCTGAGCTAGCCCTTAGATCGTATGGTTCTTGGTTCGAATCCGGGTCAGTTCTTGTATGTTTGTAAGCGTATAGTGCAGATGCGGCTGGTGCACCTTAAATCTGTCGCGGCCGAAAGTCCTCACGTTGGGTTGGCGTGGAAGTTTGGAGAGTGGGGTGCCAGCTTATGTGCTACTTCGTCATCTGACCGTGGTTCAAAATTACGAGGTGTTGTCCTCGGATCTTTCCCTTAAGGGACTGGTCCCGGACCGTCGTCAATAGCCCGTTGTGTTGCTCTAGTACGACGTTAACTAAAATTTCCAAATTTTCTATTACGACGTTAATTTAAACTTACCAATTTTTATTACCTGATTGTTGCCAATAACACACTATGTTGCTCCTATGAAACATTATTTAAAGTACCTACCTTCTGGAAGAAGACACTTCACGAAAAAAATCTGTTCCAAGGGACATCCTTAATAATTTACATGCATTCGCATGTTTCAACTTTTGTAAGCAATTTTTATACTTAACTTTACTCAGTAGTGCGATGTTGCTTTCAGAATTCAGAATGAACGAACCCAAAAGAAGTACAGTGAATGAAAGGAATAGAAATCAACAACATGACTCGGTAAATAATTTTTTATTACCTAACATCTGAAAAAGGTATTTTTACAAGAATTTAAATAAGTCTGTTTAAAATCTTATTTGTTCATTTTTAACGTATATGATGCTTTTTATCATATTAATTGTTTTATTTAAACACCATCAAAATACCTTGCTCTTTACACAATCAAAATGCTTACAATTCGTGAGTTTTGATCGATTAGTCTAAACAGCTATACAGTAGAGGTGCTTATCGGCTAATGAATTTGTGCTCAAAGCGAATATTTTATCAGTCAATTTGAAACAACAATTGAATTTGCTAATTGACTGAAAAATTCAAGCTTTGCTTTTAGTCATCATTTATGTGATATGATCAATTAAGTATTTTTACTCAATTTAATACTAATATTTCTGCTGATTTAATTATTTATGTGTGTTTATTTTAACATCATGATAATATGATCACATTGTGATAAGATTTAATTGATCGAACTTTGGTTTTTGAGGTTAATAAAAAAAAAGTAACTTCACAAAAGTTCATATAACATATTATGGTGTATATATGCATTAGAAAACACAACACAATCGACCAGAATATCAAAAATGTTTTTATTGATTCAAAATATTTTCCAACTTAGCTTGTAAACGATGCCATATTATTATATATAGTTTTATAGTGACAAGTGTTTTCGTTAGGTACTGTCACCATAAATAGGCATGTTTCCAAACCTTTAAACTGTTTCTGAAGAACTGTTTTTGCAATAGAATGCTTTGTTCAAGCAGTGATAACTCAACAATGAATTGGGATACTACATCACAACCACTTTTCTCTATTTTTCTTTTTCAGGAGTACCCGATATTTACTGGGTGTATTCTGCAGGCAGTGCTGTTCTTTCTAGGACTGGGATGCTTCGCTATTGGATTAACGATTGCTCCCGAGCTGCCCAAGTTACTACAGGAATCGCACCCGTTGCACTCTCTTTATCTGCAGTTCGTCACTTGTCTACTTATTTACTTGTCAACGGGCCTCGTAGCCTTTGCATGGGTTGGTATGCCTTGCGCTGTTGTTATACTTGTTGGTCGGGGGTAATGAACCAGATTCGATTTGATGCAGATAATTCAAAAGCTTCATAATACTAACGAAGGTTAAAAACTGGAAAAAAAAATGGCCAATGACTGATTTGGTGGAGTTAGACGCTTGAGAGAAACCCGCTTAAATTGAGCCAGAATTGCGTGTTGCTCCAACTTTTTAACTAATCGTCAATGGCGGCCTAATCAAATGGCGTAAAAAAAGTCTTTATGTCGTGACTTTGTCTTGTGTCTGGCGCAACTTGTCCACTATTGGACCTTGCGCCATGAAACCCAAACCAAACAACTTTCCATGTCGTGTGTGGAAGAGTAGAGGATTTGCAGCCGGAGGGTTACGAGTACGAAACTCGAACCAAACAAATACCGTTGTGAACGTGAGGGCTGGGGCCTGCTGAATCTGGCGTACTCGTGTTGCCGTGGGAGTTTGGAGAGTTGGGTTCCAGCTCAGCTTTGACCACTTCAATTTACATGGTTTAAAATGATTGATCCCGAAGTCTTGCTAAAGCTGTTCGACAAGGCAAAGATATTTAGTGTGTCTCTTAGAACTTCTCTTAGAAGATTAACTTAAAAATAGAATTGTAAGATCGGACCATTTTTGCTTGTTCGAAATATATTTACGGAATCTATTCTCGATTTGAGCATCAGTTTCTGACCGAATTTTGTTTGTCGTTGTTTTGAAGTTTCTATTTTTTTTCAATTTGACTGATCCAGTTTTTATCCCATTATCAACAATTTAACTCTTGGATTCAACGCATGGATAAAAAACACAAAACACTTTTTTTTCCTTGTGTAGCCCAAGAAAACTGACCTGAAGAAATAAACTTAGCATTAGGTCGTAGTCGCTACTTTAAGTTCTCAGAAGTGACGATCACGGGGTAGCATGGGGATTGACTTGCATTGTCTTGCATCTCGATCCTTCAGTTACTCAGGGTAACTGAGCACATAATGTATGCTTTCCACCACGAAGAAAGCACTGGTGCAATTTTCCTTGATGTGGCCAAGTCATTCGATAGTGTTTGGATTAACGGACTAATTCACAAAGTAATCACTTTTGGCGTCCTTGCCTTACTAATTAAACTTCTCTTTTCCTACATAACAGGTAGGCGATTTGTCGTTCGAGTTAACAAAACTCTCTCAAACTCACGCGCCATTCAGGCTGACACACCACAGGGTTCAATTTTAGGACCCAGAAGATTTAACCTGTATATTAACGACTTACCCAAAACCCCATAATCAATACTTTGCATGTTTGCAGATGATACCGCCTTGTTAGCCAGAAACCATGATCTTACAGCTGTCATGATTACACTCAACAACTACATACTCACTTGAATCTTGGTTTACTGCTTGGAAAATCAAAATTAATGTTGACAAATGCCAAGCTATACTTTTTACCAAGAAAAATAATATCCCTGACCCCACCTATTTCTTATGGCGATCAGATTCCCTGATCCTCTAAATGTAATTATCTTGGAGTCACATTGGACCCTCGATTAACGTGGAACAATTACATCACCTCCCTTAGAACCAAAGCCACTGTCGCTACAACCAATCTTTACCCCTTAATAGGTCAAAATACCAAACTTCATATCGACAATAAACTGCTCCTTTACAAAACCATGATTCAACCAAAAATAAGCTACACCAGTCTTGTCTGAGGATATTGCAGCCAAAACTAACCTCCATAAATTAGAAATTATTCAAAATTCTACCTTTCGTACTATCAGCGATTATCCCTGGTATTACAGTTGGGTTGGCGTGGAAGTTTGGAGAGTGGGGTGCCAGCTCAGGTGTTGCTTCGTCATCTGACCGAGGTTCAAAATTACGAGGTGTTGTCCTCGGATATTTCCCTTAAGGGACTGATCCCGGACCGTCGTCAATAGCCCGTTGTGTTGCTCTAGTACGACGTTAACTAATATTACCATTACCCTGGTATTACAGAAACAATAAAATCCCAGATCTTAAAATTACTGAACTTTAACAATTTTTCACTTAACTCGCAATTAAATTTTATGACAAACTTGATCTAACTGATAATCCCGCAATTCAGCAAATTCCCAGCTACGACCCTCGTCTTACTAAATTTCATCGAGGGCATATAGCCATTCTCTATAATTAATATTGTTTTTTGTTTTCTTAATTTTTCGTTTGTTTTTCTTGTGTTTGCTTAAATTTGTCATTTCGCATCGGCTGAAGCAGTCAAAATCGGACTCATTCTGAGACCACTTCCATTTGATCCAACCACTCTATTCAGATTCGTCAACCAAAGTTGCCATAAACTATAAAGTTCTGTGTCTTCTAACATTTTGAATTTTAACTACGTTATAGATGAAAGTAGAGGGCCTAGGGCCCAGGACCTTTGGGGACCACCCCCTCCATCTCGCTCCTCCTCAGAGTGTTGGCGCGCTAAGCTATTTATGAAGCGAGATAGGAAGAAAAAGTGCGTTTCACAAGTTGCTTCGTTTGTCAGTATATTAACTGCGCCTGCATGCTCAGTCTAAATTTTTAAAAAATTAATGCTCATGAGACTGATGCTATTAAACGTAAACTAAACAAGGAAATTTGGTCAAACCACCTGAATTCGTTGCCGCCGTGACTCGGTGAGTTTGCCCATTTCGCTAGCAACCTCTAATGGGCGGCGAGGATTTGATTCTTCCCTGTGTGTACTCATAGTGAAAATATAAGGATGAGTGAGGGTGACCTTAATGGGATAAGGGTGAGCTTTTTATGTTCCCTGGATTATGTGACAAAAACTAGTAGTAAAGTTAACCCTTGTACTGCTTCCGTCTCTTGGGACTCAAATCCATCCTTTGTTCAAAGTCGCTGATTTAGACCCGGTGCACATATCCGGTTTTTCAACGTGCGGCGCCACTGCGGCACCAAAGCCCAACTATGCACACATAACTGTGAAATGACGCATGAACGCATTTCGCGTCACTTACGATAAATATACTATCAAATAAAACGTGTTTATTTCGTTTACTTGGTGTAGAAAAAGTATATTTTGAAACAAAATAGACGTTACTGGATACAATCATTTAATTATCTATATATATAATCTATATATATAATTCTCTTACGTGGCACGCAAAAAAGACGTTATTTGTAATCGCGTTTTGGCAACACTGTACGATTGTTTTGTTTATCGCAAAGTCTCGCGCATCGATTGAATTAATAGCGTTATTGGATGAAATTTTATTGAAAAAAAAAAAGGAAATTTTAATGAGCTGTTGCAGTTAGTTTATAATAGAAATCAAAGAAAGCGGAGGATCTTTTCAGGGCCATTTAAAAAACGGTCCTTTTCAGGGCCAACAATTATAGTTCAACAAGACGCTTGCACTACAACTTTCGGCAACAAACTCAATGAAAAAGTGTGGGTCGTTTGAGTGCTGGGAAAATGTACACACAAACAACATGCTGGGTATTCAATTTCCAAAGCAACGCTCACATTTCGAGTCAAAATTTGCACAAAGTTTTCATTTGAATTCTGATTTTAGAGATACTGTATATATGTTTTCTGTAATACAGCAAATTTAGATTTGAAAAACATTTTTTTTGTAACATATTTTGTAAACAATCCCTTCTGCTAGGACACATGTCTTCATTGAGGCGAGCGAAGCGAGCATAGGTTCGCGCAGCAATCCTCCGGGGGTTGGCGAGCGTTAGCGAGCAGGGGGCAGGCCCCCTAGTTATTTATATTCCATTTGTTTATGAAAACAAGGTACTTCAGAACGGAGACTCATGTGAGGCGACGGTGCGGTGCCGTGGGGAACTGCGGTACAAATTGCAGGGAAGTTGGACGTGCGTCATCCCAGCGACGCTGGAGGCATGTGTGCACTGCTCTATTGGATCTAATGTATCTTAGACCGCACTTTCGTTGCGGCAGCGTCGCCGCACGTTGAAAAACCAGATATGTGCATCGGGCTTTAGTGGCTCAGTGTTTTCCTATCTGCAAACACGCTCGTAGAGATCGCATACGTGTCCTCCCGTTATAATTTTGTTAATTACAACCTGGAATAGGGATGCCTAGGCCCAATTCAGTGTTCCGTTGATTGCTGGTGGCCCGCCTCATTATTTACTATAACATAGTCACACGGTAGAGGATTTTTAAAAATTGAACATGCGCATAATAAAGTAACGAGACAGGCACTTCAAGTATGCATACCTTCGAATAAGCTTTTAAGTCATGAAAGGAAAATTGTGAATCAGTTTGCGCTTGGCAATTACAAAAATCAAAACCGATATTAAAACTACTAATTAAATGCTATATCAAGCATAAAATTAAATTAATTTAATTTTTTTTACAACAATCTATGAAAATTATGTAATAAAATTAAATAGTATACGATAGATGATTCGTATTCTAAAAGAGAATCTCACATTTGTCTGTGAATCTGTGGTAATTTGTCTTAACAAGGCTAAAATACTTCTCTATATATTTCTATACCTTGGAGCTAATGGGTCAATGTTCAAATTGTTCGAAACTCCAAATTATTTTTTTAATTTCTAAAACTCCGTATACAGTATGTACATAATTTGTTTTCTTCCTACTTTAGGTATTAATGAAATGTTGTTTACTGATATTTCAACCAGATTGGGTTCTATTTCAAGTTGTTATATAATTCATTCGTTCACTTAACTCGAATTCAGGAATTTTGGATATTGCCTAGTTAGCTCCAAGGTACATATTTATAGTGTGGTGTACAGGTGTGAAACATGAGCGTCTCCTCAGTTTTTAAAATGCTCCAACGAGCAGCGCAAACAAGTTTTCTAAGCCGTCTAAATGTGAAATTATAACGTATGTCATTTTTAGTGTTTTCTGGACTACTTTTTAATCAACCCACGATTCAAGGAAGAGCAGAATCTGAAACGGACCATGAAGGTAAATAACGATCTACGATGTCGCTCTTATGAGGGGGCACGCAGAAGAGAATCGGGTGTTGTATCTCTCCTAGAGTATGAGAAGCTGATGTATCAGTATACGCTCATGGACCTGGATCTGTTAAACCTGTGACCGTTAAGGCCAAGTTCCATTGCCGCAAAAATTGAAACAGAAATAATGAAACTGAAGAGATTCGAATCCCGAGGATCAGTTGTGAAATAATCTGCATTTAGTCGATAATAATTTATGTGTTTAGCATAACCTTCTAAATTTTTATATGGATTTTAATATGGATTTATGTGTTTTTATATGGATATTACTATTTTAAGTGAGACGTGTAATCCTCGAAGATTTCGAATGTACTGTGTATTAAAACGTTAATTGTGAAATTATGGATGAGTTTCTTTGATGTGAAAATTTATGAATATAACTCTCTTCAGAAAATCGATCTGAAAAAATAGATTGAGCATATGCAGGGGCGCAGCTATATGCTATTTCTCCCGATCACTCGTTTGAAAGATCAATCGCGTGGGATCGGGGAATTTTACGAATCCTAATAAAGGACCAATTAGGATTCGTGCTTTCGAAATCCGATTTTCGAAGTCAAACGTGCTTAACCTTGCATGTAGTTTCAACAACTTATCTCGTCCATCAAAGGCTGACCAATTTTGCTAATGACGAGATACCTCGTCATTAAGGTATGGCCAATTTTGTAACGATGGCGAGATTAAGACATCAACAAGATCTGTTCAGTTTTCACCCAATGCCACAATATCTCGTTTATCAAGATCTGACCATTCCCTTTTACTGACGGGATATCTTCCCCGTTGAAATATTGTCAGTTTTCTAATGACGTAGTGTCTCGTTGATCAATGTCCAGTCAGTTCTCTTCTAATGACGAGATGATACCGCGTTCATCAAGATCTGGTCAATTTTGCTAGTGACTAGATACTTCGTCGAGACAACTACAAAGAGGATTAGTGCAATTAAGGAGAAAGATTATCCCAAGTGGTATCGACGAGATACCTCGTCATCAAGGTATTGCCAATTTTGTAACGATGGCGAGATTAAGACATCAACAAGATCTGCTCAGTTTTCACCCAATGCCCCAATATCTCGTTAATCAAGATCTGGCCATTCCCTTTTACTGACGGGATATCTTCCCCGTTGAAATATTGTCAGTTTTCTAATGACGTAGTGTCTCGTTGATCAATGTCCAGTCAGTTCTAATGACGAGATGATACCGCGTTCATCAAGATCTGGTCAATTTTGCTAGTGACTAGATACTTCGTCGAGACAACTACAAAGAGTATTAGTGCAATTAAGGAGAAATATTGTCCTAAGTGGTATCGACGAGATATCTCGTCCAGGAAGATCTGGCTAGTATTGCTTGTCAATAGATATCTCATCGATATTGCCTCTTCCGATGAGATACCTCTTCTATCAAAGATCTGGTCAGTTTTGGTAATGACTTGAAAAAATTATTAGTGCGATTAAGGACCAAGATTAAGTGGTTTCGACGAGACATCTCGTCCATCAAGATCTGGCCAGTATTGCTTATGAATAGATATCTCCTCATTAAGATATTGCCGATATTTTTCTCAAAACGAGATAAGTCTTCCATCACAGATCTGGTCAGTTTTGCTAAAGACTACCTCGCGGAAACAATCACCCGAAGGGTTTAAAACACGAGTATGCGCTTCGATAATCAATCGGCTCAAGTGTGTTCCCTATATTAAGTGACTTACACTTCTGATGTCTACAAGGTAATTCCAGACACTTGACACATCTATTGAATAAAATATCTATGTTTAGAACTGTTTTTTCTTCAAGCAGAGACATTGGTCACCGGACCATTTCTTTTAAATATTAAATGTGTGATACGACCGGTATATGTCCAGATTCTTTGTGTCCCAGGTACATCTTTTCCACAAGGGGGGTGATTAAATTGGAATCTTCGGCGAAACGTTTTGAGACTGGTAAGAATTCCTTCTAACGTGATCTACATTACAAAATTGACTGTAAATATACTGTAGTTTTCAGAGGAATACTTGTTCAGTAGAACAGCTTTGTTACTATAAAGCAGTTATTAGAAACGATTGTCTTAAGCAGGTCAAAGGGAAAAACTGACAGACAGGGATACATGCAGTTGAGTCCGTAATTAAAGAACATTTCAATAAATCAAATGGATGATGTCCTTTTCGGTTCTGAAAGACTGTTGATTCCAAAGACCCTTTCTCTGGGTATGCTCATGGGCTGAATGAAATTGATAAATCGCAAAGAAAACAGCCAGATTTTACGATGTTTACGTCCGTTGTTGCGGCTCTTAGATGTTTTTCAATAGTCTCAGAACTGCTCTTTCGCCTGCATGTCCAACCCCTTTACCTAATTTCCTAACTTCAGCGATTGAGCCTTGAGTGGCATTTACGACTGACGCTTTACTTTCATAGTATTGTGTGGTGTATCGTTTGGGGTAAGATATATATCAACGGAGCGACCTTCTGCCTTTCCCCCAAAGCGTTCACACGTGACGGTCGACAGGGTAGGGTACAGAACAAAGAGAGAAACCCTCCAGAAGTTCAGCCGCTGAGAGCTCGTAAATGATGATCGATGCCAGCGATTCCTTAAAAGGGTGATAATATCCTCAGTACACAGATCTATACCATGCCGCTGGTGTAAACGAAAATTTAGTAGTAACAATCGTCTATCTGCAGCAACGTAAAGGTGAAGAGTTTTTCTAGAAACACTCGCGGATTTAGAATTTTCTGCTATATTTAATGGTAATTTTAGTTAACATCGTACTAGAGCAACACAACGGGCTATTGACGATCCAGAATCAGTCCCTTAAGGGAAAGATCCGAACTATATTTAATAATTATCAAGAGAAAAATTACAATATATTACACGTATAAATAAAGATTTTTTAGATAAAAATAAATTTTATGGTCAGAAGACTAGAACGCCTGACCAAGCACACCACCAAAAATCCACATCCCGTCAATAGTCGGCTGGGTTCCTCCAGTGCGATGATAATTAAAATACCAAATATCATCCACATTACTCAAACCAGATAAATTTTGGGGTCACCAGCTTGCACCTTAACCAGTGAACCCCCGACGGTTTTGACAAGGACCAATTTTAAAACTTAAAACTATCCGGTTAATACATTGATCTTCCAACAGGGCTATTGTTGACCTCGTTAGCTGACCATGTTTCACAATCATGTGTTATCCTCGGTAAAGTAAACCGGTATAGTGGTTAAGGTGTTAGCCTCTAGATCGGAAGGTTCCTGGTTCGAATCCGGGACCGGGCATGGATGTTTGTAAACGTATGGTGTAGAGGCGGCTGGTGCACCTTAAATCTGTCGTGGCCGAAAGTCCTCACGTTGGGTTGGCGTCGAAGTTTGGAGAGTGGGGTGCCAGCTCAGGTGTTGCTTCGTCATCTGACCGTGGTTCAAAATTACGAGGTGTTGTCCTCGGATCTTTCCCTTAAGGGACTGATCCCGGACCGTCGTCAATAGCCCGTTGTGTTGCTCTAGTACGACGTTAACTAAAATTACCATTACCATTACCTCGGTAAAGTAAGGTAATTTCAGGCAATTGACGACGGTTCGGGATCAATCCCCTAAGGCAGGGGTTCCCAAAATGTGTGCCGTTGCACCCTGAGATGCCACGTAGAAAGAAGAGGGGTGCCGCGAAGTGCCAATGATCTCTAATATAATGTTTTGCTAAGCAATAGAAGTAATATACAATTTGCTAAGCAAATAATATACCACAGATCGATATTATATGACGAGGGTGCCATGGTAATTAGATATTTTTTTAATTAACGTCGTACTAGAGCAACACAACTTATTGCTGATGGTGGTCCGGGATCAATCCCATAAGAGAAGGATCCGAGGACAACACCACGTAATTTTGAACCTCGGTGAGATGACGAGGCAACACCTGAGCTGGAAACGAACTCTCAAAACTTCCACATAAACCTAACGGGAGAACTTTCGGCCACGACAGATTTAAGGCGCGACAGATGGCTTTATATCATACACTTAAAAATATCAATGCCCTGAGCCGGATTCGAACCAAGAACCTTCTGACTAAGGCCAACACCTTAACCACCAGACCGGTTGGTTGGCGATAAGGGTGACGTGAGGAAATTATAATTATTTTAAGGGTGCCACGACTTGGATAAGTTTGGGAACCGAGGACAGCACCTCGTAATTTTGAACAACGGTCGGATGACGAGGCAACACTTGAGATGGCACCCCACCCCACCCCACTCCACCCCAACCAACGTGAGGACTCCACCCCCACCCCACAGATTAGGGTGCACCAGCCACCTCTAAACCATACGCTTACAAACATCCATGCAATTGACCAGGAACCTTCCGATCTTAAGGTTAACATCTTAACCACAAGACCGGTTGGTTCGCAAACTGACCAGGTATTTGTTACTTTGTATTAACGTCACACTCGAGCAACAGAACTCGAACTAACCAGGTCGAAATGTTTAAAGTTGAGGTTGTTGAAGTGAGCTGATGACACTACCTCGTTATCTGACCGTGGTTTATCGTCATCTGACCGTGGTTCAAAATTACGAGGTGTTGTCCTCGGATCTTTCCCTTAAGGGACTGATCCCGGACCGTCGTCAATAGCCCGTTCTGTTGCTCAAGTACGACGTTAACTAAAAAAAAATTACCAAATTACTGACCGTGGTTTAAAATTAATTGGTATCTATGCAGGTAATTTGTTAATTTTGTAACTACCGCGTCGTACTAGAGCAACACAACGGGCTACGGTCGACGGTCCGGGTAATGGTAATTTTAGTTAACGTCGTACTAGAGCAACACAACGGGCTATTGACGACGGTCCGGGATCAGTCCCTTAAGGGAAAGATCCGATGACACCTCGTAATTTTGAACCACGGTCAGATGACGAAGCAACACCTGAGCTGGCACCCCACTCTCCAAACGTCCACGCCAACCCAACGTGAGGACTTTTCGGCCACGACAGATTTAAGGTGCACCAGCCGCCTCTACACCATACGCTTACAAACATCCATGCCCGGACCCGGATTCAAACCAGGAACCTTCCGATCTAGAGGCTAACACCTTAACCACTATACCGGTTGACGACGTTTCGGGATCAGCCCCTTTAGGGAGAGACCCGAACGACGGTCCGGGATCAATTCCTTAAGAGAAAGATCCGAGGACAACACCTCGTAATTTTGAACCACGGTCAGATGACGAAGCAACATCTGAGCTGGCACCCCACTCTCAAACTTCCACTCCAACCAAACGGTATCCCTTCTGTATTTGTCCAAGGATCTTTTTCTTAGGGGATTGATATTGGACTGTCGTCAATAGCCCGTTGTGTTACTAAAGTATTACTTTAATTAAAGAATTTTACTCTTCGGGATTGATCCCTGAATGTAGCCAATTATCCGTTGTGTTGCTCTTGTGTAACGTTATTTTAAATACCTACCTATTAGAAGAAGACACTTCACGAAAATATCTGTTGCAAGGGGAATCTTTAATAATTTAATGCATTCGATGTTTCAAATTTGTAAATAATTTTTACACTTAACTTTACTCAGTTGTACGATGTTGCATTCAGAATTCAAATTGAACGAACCCAACAGACGTAGAGCGGATGAAAGGAATAAAAATCAACAACAGGATTCGGTAAATTTTTTTTGCAAGTTTTTGCTGCTTAATATTTGAAAAAGATAATTTTACAAGATTTTAAAGAATCTTATTTGTTGATTTTTTGCGAATATATTATATATTTTTTTCATAAAAATTTATTTTTGTTTGATAAACACCATTAAAATACCTTGTTTTTTACACCATCAAAATGCTTATCATCCATGTTTTTGATCAAAACATTAAGTCTAACTAGCTTTGCTTTTGAGGTCTTTTATGTGCTAATAAATTGGTGCTATTTAATCCGTCAATTTGAAATAACAATTCGCTTTTCAGTGAGTCTATTCGTAGTTTAAATTTTTATTTTTTACACGTTTTGTTGACTGAAATGTAAGCTTTGCTTTGAGTCGTCATTTGTGTGATGTGATCAATTAAGTATTTGTGCTTAAATTAATATTAATATTTCTGCTCATTTTAATACTTGTAAAAGCTTTTTTAACATCACGATAAAAGTTGAACACATTACGATAAAATTTAATCGATCGAACTTTGGTTTTTGACGTTAATAAAAATGTAACTTCACAAAAGTTCAACTAACATATTAAGGATATGTATACATTAGAAATCGCAACATAATCGACTAGAATATCAATAATGTTTTTTTTAATTTAAAATATTTTACAACTTACCTTTCAAATAATGCCAAGATGTTATAAATATTCACGATAGTTTTCTAGTTATAAGGGTTTTCGTTAAGTACGGTCAACATAAATAGACACGTTTTCAAATCTTTAAACTGTTTCTGAATAACTGTTTTCGCAATAAGATGCTTTGTTCCAGCAGTGATAACTCAACAATGAATTTATCTATTATAATTATTCTTGTGTCATAACACTCTATATAATACAGTCGATATTTTTAATCTCAATCAAAGTTAGAGATCAAGAAATGTATTTTTAGTCGATTTTTAAATGTTGAAATTCCTAAAAAAATCTTTAAGACTTTCTTAGTGAAAAAAATTGTCAAAAAATAACTATTTTTCTAGCAAATTGACGGAGGTTCAAAACATGAAGGATAATAGAAGGAATAATTTCCATTTCTAAACAAATTATATTTTGAGATATCACTGTTAAAAAACATATTAATTGTATCTAAATTAGATCATTAATAATTATTATTTAGCTTAATCTAAAAATTTCACGATGAAATGAGTTTTAATGCAAACCAGTGAGCTATTGTAAGAAAATTGGATTTTTAAAGTCAAAAATATCAAAACAAATCTAGTAATTCACCTTATAGTTAGTTAATTTAGAATGGTTTTCTGAAAAATTGTTGAATATCGTCTCGTTGGTGTGGATATGGATGTTGGGAGAATGGGATGACAGCTCAGGTGATTTTGTCATCTGACAGTGGGGTTCAGAATTACTAGGCGTTATACTAGGACCTTTCTCTTGGACATGGTACTATCGGACCTTACGCCATTAAACCCAAACCAACCAACCAACCCACCCTTGGAGATGTATTCCGTCATCAATAGCCCGTTGTCTTGCTCCAGTGCGACCTTAATTATCTACATATCGAAAATATTGTCATTTGATCGGTATTGTTTCTTATTAATGTTTAGTTTTCTTAGTGGCATTTTCTCTCAAGCTAAATACAGATGGCGTTAGTGTTTCTGCGGCGGTACGCGTTTCCTGTACACATTCCGAACATTACGTTATTTGCTTATTTTTCGAGTACGGTTTCCAGCACTTCATTTATAAAATTCCAAAGAACCAATTCTGAATTGATATGATAGTTGAGTGTCAACACCAATTAGACAAAGTGACAGACGTATTCAAAACTAATAAACTCGTTCTTAGGTATTAAAAATTTGTAACGTGAGAGCATTTTTGATCGGTAGAAGTAAAATCATCGCAGACCGTCTACTTTGTTTACATTGAAAATCCCTCTCAGAAACCTTGGAATATACTTACCTTGATATGAATTGCAATTTCAATATATTTTTCGATGCTGTAATTGATTTCGACCAAAATATTCCATTCCTTTAACATACCTGGGTCTATTTCCTCCATTCTGTTGGTCCATCGTGGCTCAGTGGGTACGCCCACTACGCCAGCAACCTTTGAGTTGTAATAACCCGTTGTGTTGCTGCAGTGACATTAGCCTTTAGACTAGCCGGTACAGTAATTTTACTATGTACGCTCCAAGAAAGAATTTATACATCGACCAGTACATCAGTTGTACTTTGAAAGTTATAAGAACTGCGCCAAGAAAGAATTTAGTTTACGGCCATTACAGCAGTTGTATCTTGAAAGTTATAAGAATCGCGCTTGTTATATCTATGGCCGTAGTATAAAGGTTAATAGAAAAATACCAAATACCTTTGAGTTGCAGTACGCTGGTTCGATTGCAAAAAGGTACTATTCTTCCCTGGGTATATTTCTATGCTAGTAAAGATGCGAACAACGGATATAAATAACAAAAATCGCCCTTAACTGTATTCATTCCTGAATTATGTGTTTTATTTGTGCGTTATGTGCTTTATTAATTGTTCACCGACGACGTTGTCGACGTCAAGGAAAGTACTGGGTACATCCTCTTGTAAGTGACAGATCAGAAAAGGGAAAATTTACAATTCTACACAGTAAGCTGAAAGGATACCCATATAAGTTTTTTGAGTATTATAGAATGTCGATCTCTTCCTTTAAAACACTATTATCTATGGTTTTTAAATTT
The DNA here is from genome assembly GCA_947359465.1 of Metellina segmentata. Lineage (NCBI taxonomy): Eukaryota > Metazoa > Arthropoda > Arachnida > Araneae > Tetragnathidae > Metellina > Metellina segmentata. The sequence continues at coordinate 90,876,234 of OX375880.1, read as the reverse complement.
TTTTTTACTTCCGATGGCGGTTACAAAAGACAAAACTAAAGATGAACAAAAGCAATGTAAAAAAAAAAGGCAACAGAAGAAAGTCTATGGACCCATTCGGTCCCTCGCTTCCCAGTATCGTTCCCACAAAGTTGTAGCGGATAGCGCAGGACAGTGTCGCAGGTGTTTGTAGTCTATGAGTTCCTGAAGATTGCAGAGATTGGCTCGTCAAGGATGCCTATGCGATGTAAATGTCTTGCAAGGCAGTCGTGGCCAGTAGCGAGGCGGAATTCTGCTACGGCTTTCATTCTAGACCAGTCAGAAAGATTTAGGATTTTTTTTTCCACCAGGATTTCTGGGAATTCTTTTCTAAAAGATCTTTTTTCTAGTTGACCACGCGTATGTTACAACAGCTTGTCTATATTTTGTTGCTTGTTTTCAAGCTGCGTTTCGGCGTGAAAAAACGCTCGTGTGGCCGTAGCCTTAGGGGGCCATGGTCAGGGCAGACATCATGCTGGATAGCTGCACAAACCTCCACAGCTTTGACACGGGGTCTGTTACCGGTCAAAGATACAAAGTCCTTGAGCCTACCGTCCACCTGTTTCGAGTAGAGTGCCTATATAATAAGAGTGGCGACAAGGGACCAAATTTGGCCCAATGCACATGCGCGGCAGGCATTTTTCTACCAGAATCGGTTGCTGGGCGAATATGTTTCTTCCATCGGTTTCCCACATTTCCTCCTCTCTCTTTCTTTTGGCGATAGTGTTTATGTCCCGTAATTTTTATGCTCACGACTTATTGAACTTGTTTTCGTGAATATTAACAACAAAATGAATAAAGTTAAGCTTATAACTTCAGTGTTAAATAAAATAAGATCTGATGTGTTGTTTCTCTCAGGCACAAGTTTTTTCTTTAAATTTTTTCCATGCTGTGTGATAGAAGTTTACGCATTAATTTTATAACATTAAATAAAAAATAGATTTGAAATGTCCTACTATTAATGGATAGTTCCTTAAAATAAAACTTTCTTTCAACCAACTGTTCAACACATGTAGTTTTTTTTAGTGTGATTAATCCTTTCCTTACATTAACCGAACCAGAAAAGATACTGAACATTTTTATTTGACCTTTTTAATGCATAACACAAAATTTTAACCCACTTAAATTTAATTTTAAGTTTCATCCATTTATACAAGTCAAAAGACATGTAATTTCAAAAATAATCAACACCATCAGTACACATTTGTTAAAAAATCTACCACATTTTCATATGAAAAATATAATTAACAGATTGAAACTAAATTATGAGCAAATATTGGCCTAAACATACAAAAATAATCTCAAGATAAAAAATAGTTAACAGCATTTGTACTCTTTTTTTATATCCAAATTCACAGATAAATGTTGATGTGCTGGTTTTGTTCCGAGATCTAGCAGCAAAATAAAGATGAAAGTTTGCATCAAAAATAACACTTTTATATTAATATTTCTTTTTTTCTTTTTATATAAAGCATTGCTACAATTTACTCTCTGCTTTTCTGATGATTCAATGATTGTTTATATTTTAGGCTGTTTTGATTTAATAATTTTAATTTAATTGGATCTAAACATGCCTTGAAAATAAAATACAGTTACACCAAAAAATGAATATATAGTGATTTAATATTTTAACTCACTAGAACGCTAAATCAATGAGAACCCTGAACTTGTTTCTTTGCAACGAGGTGGTTTCATCTGGAGGTAATAGGAGACAATGATACCCAAAGTGTGTTGCTTATGTCCAGTTTATTCCGATGTTTTGTTTTGGTTGCTGTCCCTGCAGAAAACCCTGCTTCACACAGATAGGTTGTTGGAAATAGCAATAAGGATTTAAGTTCTGTGGTGGAAATCTCGGGATATTCCGCCATGATTTTAATCCAGAAGTTGCTGTCTTGAACATAATTTTAAGGCCGCCTTCTTTTGCAATCTCCAGCAGTTGATCTTCTTCTTGCACAGACATGCTAGATTCGCCTGATTTGTTGACAAATGGGTCGCGGATCCATTCCTTACTAGTTCCTGGGTCTTTTGTGGTTTGGAAATAGCGCTTGAACTCTTTTAAAAGCAAAGACAGGTGATCGTGCACCAACTGGGAGAATGAATGTTTAGGCTCAGTATCGCCTAAAATCCCCACTAATGTCTGAAACATGTCCAAAATGCCTCTGTTCACGCGCCGTCCCCACAACTGTAGTTTTGCTTTAAATGCAGCTACTTTGTCTGCCATCTTGGAAACAGTTGTCACATTTGTCAAAATTGGAAAACAGACATACAGAATTCAGAAATCAAAATTGAAGCTCTAGTAACAGACCAAATTTCAAGTTCTAATTTACCGCCTCCCAATTTGAGTGGACATTTCATAGATAAGAACCGCATAAACCCGAGAGAAATACACTACAATAAATAAAATGGAAATAATTTAATGGTCCTTGGGCGGCCCGGTACCATTTGATTCACGGACCGGTACCGGCCCGGGGGTTGGGGACCACTGCTCTAGAGCATGTGTGATAGATGCTCGGTAGGCATTGCAGTCCTCCGCCACCCACAAAGTTCCGTTCCGGAATTGAAATTACTCTCCTAGTGGTTTGGAACCACAACGCATTCATACCCTCATCGAAAGTACGGGAAATCGTTGCGATGCTACCAGAGGTTCCCACACACCGTATTAACTTCAGCATCACATTGTTTTAAACATTCTGTTTCATTGAAGTTGACATTCTTACTGTGAACCTTTTCTTTGCTAATAAGTCATTATTATCCTTGTTTTGCATTATTTTCTTTTTATATAGCCCTATTACGCGCATACTGAATTTCCTTAAATTCCAATGTAGATTTTCTGAAATATTCTCATCAACTATACGTAACTTTTAAACATAAGTGTACATACATAGACAAATCTACATCCATACTTACACCATATATACAAACATATCTATATTCATACTTGCACCATATTTACAACATGTCTATATCCATAATTACTCGTATATAAGCGTATTTATAACCATACATGCTACATTTACATGTAAGCATATCTATTGTATATTCATATACAAGGTGGTCCCGAATTCATGGTACAAACTTTAATGGTAGGTACAGGACATTGTAACAATGATTTATTGTATAGGAATGTATAGTCGCAAGTGACGCGGTGAGGCGAAAACAGGGGAAATAACGGCCGAAAGGAAAAACAAAGATTTTATTGAAAGCGTTGTTGACAAGTGTCATGTTTACAGTAATTGTTCAAAATTGCGTCCACCAGTATCGATACATGCTTGACAGCGTCGGTGGAGCGATTGGCGTACACGTTCAAAGATGCCTGGTATTTCACGCACACCTGCAGCAGCTACAGATAAGCGAGCGACGAGATCCTCATCTGAGTCAACTGGAGTCTCATAAACAAGATGCTTTAGATATCCCCATAAAAAGTAATCGAGGCTCGATAAATCGGGAGATCGGGGTGGCCAAGGGACTGGTCCACCACGCCCAATCCATCGAGTACCAAACGTGGCATTCAGGTAATTCCGTACATCAATGCTGAAGTGTGCTGGCGCCCCATCGTGCTGAAACCACATGCGGTTACGAATGGCGATCGGAACATCATGCAGCAGTTGTGGTAACACTTCTTTCAGAAAAATAAGATAGCTTCCGCCAGTGAGCCGCGTGGGTAGTAAGTATGGGCCAATCAAAAAGTCGTTCACAATACCAGCCCACACATTAATACTGAAACGTTGTTGAAACGCATGTCGACGCATTGCATGTGGATTATCGGTTGCCCACACATGGGAATTGTGCGCATTAAAGACACTCTCGCGTGAAAATGTCGCTTCATCTGTAAATAGCACATAATCTACGAAATCCGGCTGCAACGCACATTGCTGCATCACCCACAGGCAGAAGTTCACGCGGCGAGGATAATCTGCCGGATTCAATGCTTGTACTTTCTGAAAATGGAAGGGGTGTAAGCGATTTTCGTTTAACACTCTACATACAGTCTGATGACTCACACCTACGTCACGCGCAACAGTTCTTGTGCTTGACTCGGGTCTATCAGCCACAATGTTCAAGATGCTTTCTTCCAGCCTTGGAGTGCGTACAGCTCTTACTCGACCAGCGCCATGTCTGTTGACGTCGAACGCACCTGTTTCACAAAGTTGACGATGTAACCGTTGAAAAATTCTATGATCCGGCATTCGTCGATCAGGATACTCCGCGCGATACATTCGTAACGCAGCTCTGCCGTTACCATTTGCACGGCCGTACATGTAATGCATGTCTGCTTTTTCTGCATACGTAAAGTCACCCATCGTCTACGGCAGCACAATTGTGAATGGCGCTTTTCCCTACTGCGATGCATCATGTTCAACAGCGGCTAGACATCTACTGCCCTCTACCGGCAATGATACCAACCGATCACTCCATTTCTCTTTCCTTTTATTTCCCCTGTTTACGCCTCACCGAGTCACTTGCGACTATACATTCCTATACAATAAATCATTGTTACAATGTCCTGTACCTACCATTAAAGTTTGTACCATGAATTCGGGACCACCCTGTATAAACATATCCATATCCATTCTATAACAGTTATAATTATACAAAGTTTTCTGTTCAATATATTGAAATTTTTAGTTCACACATTCTCAACAGATAAAGATTGAGTTATTTACAACATTGTTCAGCCACGTGTTTTAAACTGTAGGGTCTTTTAAAAGAAGATGTTCTGTTAATTCAAATTTAAACAATGATCTGAGTCACCAATCATATCGAAACGGAATAATGATATATTTTTTATGTTAAATCTCGATCAGGTATAAAAACAACCATGGTTCGAGAGACAGAAAAACCTATTTTTTATACGAGAAGCGGTGTTGGAAATGAATAAGAATGACCTGTCACTTGGTCTTTTGGTTGCTTAAATTAGTACAGAGTTCTTACTTAAAGTAGGAGCCAAGGTTACCCGTTTAATAACTGATCAGGTAGGTATTTTGATTAACGTCGCGCTGGAGCAACACAACAGGCTATTGAGACGGTCCGGATCAATCCCCAGACCGAGGACAACTCGTAATTTTAGTCCTGAGCTGACAATGCACTCTGAACTTCCACACCAAGTCTACGTGAATTACGGATTATCAATCAGGGTTGCGAGTTGGACACTCAGTCTCAAGTAGGCATGGTGAGAAAGCCGACCAACCGGTATAGTGGTTAAGGTGTTAGCCTCTAGATCGGAAGGTTCCTGGTTCGAATCCGGGTCCGGGCATGGATGTTTGTAAACGTATGGTGTAGAGGCGGCTGGTGCACCTTAAATCTGTCGTGGCCGAAAGTCCTCACGTTGGGTTGGCGTGGAAGTTTGGAGAGTGGGGTGCCAGCTCAGGTGTTGCTTCGTCATCTGACCGTGGTTCAAAATTATGAGGTGTTGTCCTCTGATATCTCCTTAAGAGACTACTGATCCCGGACCGTCGTCAATAGCCCTTTGTGTTGTTCTAGTACGACGTTAACTAAAAATTACCAATTACCAATTATTGCATGGTGAGAAAGGTTGGAGAGTGGGGTACCAGTCATGTGTGACATCGTCATCTGACCGCGGTTCAAAATAATTACGAGTTGGATCTTTCCCATCTGGATTGTTCCCGGTACCGTTGTGTTCCAGTGCGACGTTAATTAATAACCATCAACATCTAATTCAAAAACTGATGCCTTTCTCCGCATTTCTTTTCCAGAAGTACGAGATCTTGACTGGGAGGATTTTGCAAGCACTGCTGTTCTTTCTCGCCTTGGGATGCTTCGTCACGGGATTCGTGATCGCTTCCCAGCTGAACAAGATTCGGATGGTATCGCACGCATTGCACCTTTTTTATTGGCAATTCAAGGCTGTGAGTCTTTTTTCCGCAGTATTGGGAGTCGTGGCCTTTGTATGGGTAGGTATGCCTTGCGCTATGGTTATGTACCATGTCGATCGGCAATGAAACAGCTTCGATTTAATGCAAAGAATTCAAAATTAAAGCTTCAAAATAACGGTTAAAAACGAGTGTGAAAATCACCTGTTGCGAATTCGGTGGAGGAATGCGTCTATCATCAGGAGAGACGTCAATAGAGGAAAGGCCGCGGTAGCTCGGTTGGAAGAGTAACGATTTGTAACACGAGGGTTGCAAGTTAAAACCAACTGAAGACCGTTGTGTACAAAGGAATCTGGTGCACGTTAAATGCAAGGAATTCAAAAATAAAGCTTCAAAACTACGATTAAAACTCGTGTGAAAATCACCATTTGCAATTTCGGTGGAGGAATACGTCCATCATCAGGACAGAAGTCACTAGAGAAACTGGAAGAGTAACGGATTAGCAACCAGAGGGTTGCGATTTCGAATCCAACTGAAGACCGTTGTGTACAAAGGGGGGATGATGCACGTTAAATCTGCAATGGCCTAAAATATCCTCACGTTGGGGAGGTGTAGGCTTTTAGAGAGTGGTGTGCCAGCTTAGTTGTCTCGTCATTTTACTGGGGTTCAAAATTACGTGCTACAAAAAATCTTCCACTTGGGAATTGATCCCGGACCGTCGTCAATAGCCCGTTGTGTTGCTCTCTCTCTCTCTCTTGTACGACATTTATTAAAATACCTACCTATCACATGAGGAAACCAGTTCGAATTGTTGTTTCAGTGTCCATAGACAAAACTTTCCATGACGCATGCGGAAGAGCAGTGTATTAGCGACCCTCGGGGATTAGAGGTGGATTAGCGACTTGACCAAACTCAATCGAACTTTTTTTTAAAATTACGTTGAGGAATGGGTCGTATTGACCATTTCCCTTCGTGCAGCCCAGTATAAACTAGCCTTTGAAATATAGTTGTCAAGAGTTAGAACATTAAAATTTGAGTTGGATCTAACCGAAGACCGTCGTGTACTTGAGGGCTTGGGCGTGTTAGATTTGTCGTTGTCTTAAAGGTTTGGAGAATGGGGTGCCAGCTCAGCCATTGACCTCGTCATCTGACCATGGTTAAATATGACCATTCATAGTGATTGATCCCTGACCGTTGCTAACAGACCGGTTTTTATTTGTCATTGTTTTGAAGTTTTCCATATTTTTTTTTTCCAATTTGACTGTTTTAGCTTTTAGATCTCTTATCGACAATTTAACTCTTGTATTCTACGCATGGATGAAAACACTCTTATTTCTTACCTTGTGTAGGGTGTAATGTAGCCTAAGGACATCTACTTTCTATTGAAATAAATTGAGTATTAGATCGGAGTTGCTGCCTTAAGATCTCTGAAATGGAGATTCTTTGGTGGCATGTGAATTGACTAAGCTGATTTGCCGAAGAAATCCAAATGATTCTTTCATCTTGCTCCTCTAGTGTTGGCACTCTTGGAGATTTGTGAAGCGAGACAAACAGAAAAAGTGGGTTTCATAAGTCTCCTCATGTGTCAATACAACAGTTAGATGCGCGCCCCCACCCCCATGATTCGTCTAAATTTAAATTTTGTCCTTAAAAAAGAAGATGAATTTAAAAAACTGACCTGACCCTGACTATTCGAACTACCGCACAATCGTGCCAGCATTGCCAACGTCTTTCCATTAAATCTACAATTGTTTTCGACGAGATATCTTGTTCATCAAGACCTGGCCAATTTTTGTTAATGAAGAAGTATGTCTTTATCGACATATTGCCATTTTTTTTTACGGCGAAAAGATCTAGCTCTGGTCAGTTTTCTTCTAATGATGAGGTATCTTGGAAGACGAGGTCAGTTTTGCTTATGACAACTTACCTCCCTCATCAAGATCTGATCAGTTTTGCTAATGGCGACAAACGTTCATCAAAATCTTGTCAGTTTTGCTAATAACAATAAACGTCCATCAAAATCTGGTCAGTTTTGCTAATAAGGTTTGGAAAAGTCACCACTTGTTTGAAACTCGGGATGGAATCCTGGGCATAATGGTATATGTTCGGCATGCATTCATATTTTCACAAATTTAACTGGTCTCATACCGTTTTAACACATTTTTTCTTAACATATCACCTGTTTTTTTTCTGATTTGTTGGATAGTTTTCCCATTTAACTCTTTTACTCTGGCTCTTTATCGTATATGTAACAGATATTTTAATTAGGTTTGATAACTAAACTCTTAGAGTTAAGATTGTTCTTTCATTATTGTCGTACGTGTACATACCGTTCTCATATTTTTTGTACCATACTTCATGTACTATCATCTCGTTGAATACATCTTTAATACAAAATAATTACTAATTTCATCACGCTATGAATGCTAGTCTGATGATAGTTATACTTATAAATCTTTTTTTTGCTCTGCGTTTGATGCAGCTTTTTTGTATTGTTCACCAAAAGTTACATATTTTTGAATGTATAAATTTTTTCATATCTTTTAAAGTTTAATTTTGTTTTATATTTGCGCAAGTATAGATATTTTAAACTCCTTTTTATTTCGATTTTCATATTGAATTGTAATTAATCTTTTGGCGCTGATCTACCTGCAAACACACCTCGCGTAGGGATGACATAATAAATACATCCTCACCGATAAATTAGTTTCTGAATCCCTAGATCAGGGATGCACAGACCGAGTGCCTGATGATTTGCTGGTGGCCCGCATCATCATGTGTTTTAATTTAAACAAGTCACAAGATAGGTGATTTTTCAAAATTGAACATGCACACTATAGAGTGGATGTGACGCCAGGCGTGGCAAGTATATCTTTGAACACTATTTTTCAGTCAATAATATTAACAAAGCGGAAAAATTGTTACCGGTTGAGTAAGGAAAATTTTGAATCAATCTTTTGCTTAGCTTCCACAATAATCCAACCAAATATTAAAACATATACTTTTCTAATAAAATGTTATGTAACAAATTAGAGTATTTATTTACTTTTTGTATCAATATATGGTAATTAAAATTATATTTGTAACAATATATGGTAATTAAAAATAAATTAAATAAATATGATTGATAACTCTTGCATGTTTTCTGCGTCCCTCCCCTAAGACAGTAAATCTATGTAGCCTTTAGTCTGAACAAGTCTGAATCGCTGCCCTATATATTTATTGTGTTTTTTTTTTGTGTAAAATCACTTGTGTGTCCCCTCATGATTTGAATCGCTCCTTCGGGCAGCGCGAATCAGTTTTATGAGAATGTTCAAATAATAAGATTAATTTTCAGTGCCTTCTGGACTACTTCTTAATCAACCCACGGTTCGAAAAGCGGAAGAATCTGGAAAGGGCCACAAGAAGTCAAAGATCAAATCGATTGAGAGTCCCTGAAGACACCTCCACCTCTCTACGACAACGCGTATCTCAAGAACGTCGAAAAGAAGATTCCGACACTCAACAAGGACATCCAACAGCTCCTGTGCAGAACTTGCAAGGAATTCGGACTTTCAGGCTGGACCAAGATCATCAGAAGATTGTTAGCCACATGTGATCAACATGAGAAGATAATACATAATAATATATCTCTGGAGACCTTAGAGACAGCTGGTACTCATAAAGTCAAATTAAATCGTCGAAAATCTTGAGAAAAAAAACCCAGTGAAGCTAAGGAGTTCCTTATCTCGAATCCTTGATGGCAGTTGTGAAATAATCTGCTTTTAGTCAATCGTTTCTAGTATTAATTTCTGTACTTCTTGCGTAAAATTCTTAAATATGTCTTCGTTTGTTTTTTAATTAGGATTTTAAGTTTGAGACTTGTTATCCTCGAAGATATGGAATGTATTGTGCATTAAAATATTTGATTTTTAAAATGTAGTGTTATTTCTTTTACAGGAAAATTAAGAATTTTTACTCGCTTCAGAACATTGACCTTCTGACAAAATAGATAAGGTGTGGTAGGGGTACAGCTACATGTTATTTGTCTTGATCACTCACTTGGAAGATCCATCGTGTGGGATTGAGAAAGGCACGAATCCTAACGTATGACTAATCTTGATTTGTGCTTCCGAAATCAGATATTGTAATTCAAATCTTACTCTCTTCACACCCTGTAAGTGGTTTTCTACGAGATATCTCATTCAATTCATCAAGTACTGACCAATTTTGCTAATGACGAGTTATCTCGTCCATAAAGTGATGACTAATTTAGCAAATGACTAGGTACTGACAATTTTGTAATAACAAGATCACGATTTGGTCAATTTTTTTTCTTATGACAAGATATCTCGTCCATCAAGATTTGGTCAGTTTTCTTCTATTCACGAGGTATCTTGTCCATCAAGATCTGGTCAGTTTTCTTATATTCACGAGGTATCTTGTCCATCAAGATCTTACAGTTTTGTTTCTGACGAGGTATTTCAAAGTCGAGATATTGCAGATTTTTTCTGAAGAAGAGGTTCCTAGTCCATTTAAAGTCCGGTCAATTTTGCTAATGACTAGATACCTCTTCGAAAAACCAACAGAAGAGTTCAAAATACAAATATGCGCTTTGGTAAACAATTGACTTTTGGTAACCAAGTATATTTCCTATCGCACGGGACTTCTGAGATGTTACGACACTATTCACAATACTTTTTCCTTGTATTTCATTAAATTGTAAATGTTTAAAACTGTTTTTCAAGCGAATGCTTGTCATTGGCTTACTTGTGAATATGGGAATATGGCCCTAAGTATTTAGAACAAGTCTTGTGTGTGTGGGGGGGGGGGAGTTAATCCGAGTTAAATCGCAGATCATCAAGAAATGAATTCTCAAACGGCGGGTTAAGTGAACCACGGATTAAAATGATACGCTCGCTGTGATTGGCTACTCATCAGGATCACGTGATATTGTTTACATTTGTTACAACACCTGAAGCTACATTCATACTCGTCAGAAATGTACTCCGCCGGTGGAAACGATCCCAAATTGTGATTTTAATAGAGCGCATACGGCATTAAAATTGGGGTTTGAAAAAGAAATCCATAGGTATTTAATTTCAAATTGGATTTTGTGGAAACCTAAATTTTTTTGCAATCAATAATTGTTTGCAATGCCTTGACAAATCAATGTAATCCGATTATCTTTATACTTGTCAACATGGATGTGTGTTGGTGTAAAGTGATGTAACTTGCGAGTGTAATTGAATTTTTCTTTTTCATGATAATGAAATTCGGCACAGGTAGTTCTAATATTTTTCGAATTTTGTGTCCAGCACGAATTTTTAATATCTAGATAATTTAAAAATTAATTTTAGTATTTTCACCAACGTTTTCGACCTTATTTGAACTGTGCCAAGTCTGACGTCAGTGTTCTCCTCGGAGAATTGCAGGTGTCATGTCAGTTAGAGGTGGGCTTCATTCAATGTTTTTTCTCTCGCAAATGGGACTACTGAAGGGAATGAGGCTTATGTACTTTTAAGGCTTAATCATTGGCCATAATGAAGGAAGTGATCGTCACTTGTGAAAGAGCACCCAATGGGAGGCCAATCATTACCCCTAACAAAGAACAGCACAATTTTACATCCGTGCACTGACCCCGGATTCGAATCGGGAACCTTCATATCATGTGGCCATCATCGTAACCACTAGATCGCTCTTTACATATTGTTAGAGCTCAATAACTGAACCGTCATTAAACTAGCGCCTCAACGTACAGCGTAAGTGTCCGACAAGTTGACTCTGATTGGCTCCTCATATATATGTTGTATGGTTGTTGTTAGTAGTATTTCTCGCCAACTTATATAATAAGGGGAGGCAAAAATGAACTCTTCTTTTAAAGAGCTCCTCTTGGTGAAGCAATGATGGCCAAATGGCTAAAGTCACTTACCATCAGATTGGCGTTAGCGGCGGAGGATGACTTCCCGAGTTCGAACCCAACTGGCGGAAATATTTTTAGATCATCCAAATTATTTTAAAACAATTCCAATTTAATTCCTTTTGATTCTAAATTACTTTTCTTAATTTTTAATACCCTTTTTTTATTTTCCAAACTTCCGTTGATTTTACATAAATAATCTAGGAACCACTCCTGAACTCACTACCAGCTGATATTTTTCCGCCCCTCTGCTTTAGGATGATGGTGTCGTATCCATCCCTGGTTTAGGACCATTCTGATGTAACAAAAAGCAAACATAAAACACTAACTTATATAATTATTAACTTATATAATAAAAGAATACAATTTTCGGTTCAAAATGTTAAAACCTTTCGAAAACCGTTCCTATCAGTCAAAGAGATCTGCGCCAAAACGTAGATAAATAGCCAAATGAAACACCTTTACGTCTCAGGCACATGATCATACCAGCCAATCAGAGTCAACTTGTCGGACACTTACGCTGTACGCTGAGGCGCTTGTGTCATTAAGGTTGCACTAAGAAAAAATTTATTTCAGGCTAAATTTCGATACTGACGAAAGTCAAAATTTGTTGTTCGTAAAGGAAATTATTCGTAAGCAATTTAACATTCATGGAGCCACTTACACATATTGAACGCATATGAATTTAGAAATTTTCAAAGAGGATTAATATCCAAACGCAATGGTTTCGATTTACGAACACAACTTACATCTATGCACACCTTCAATGAATGAATAGAAAATGAAAATCAACAGAACAAGTGCTCCTATCAAACCAATGCGAGAGACGAAACTTTGAGTACACATTATCAAAAACGGTAAAAAAAATTTACTCAATCCAGTTATCTCTATACATTACAAAATGGAAACGGGCTATTTTTCCACTTGTGCACAAATTTTTAGATGACGATGATGAGTCTGAAACGTTACCACTGAATGTGCGTTTTATAAATGACAAAAAATTTTTTTTTTTTTTTTGCATATTTTAGAAATTATATAATACAGCTTGACAGTCAATAAGTTAAAAGCCAAAAATCTGTTTCAAATAGCAAACACAAGCTTTATATTTCTAAGAGATAAGTATAAAAATTGTGTCGACACTCCTCAATTTTTCATAGCTGTTTCAGAATTTTGTATCGTATATAAATTAATTCTGCAATCCGTATTCCCTTGCAATTTATAACATTTAGTAAAATATCCATTTTGTATTTCTTTCAGTTTTTATGCTAAGTGGATGTAAGCGCGAAATTACAATTTGTTTATATTTAATATTTTGGCATTTTTTAATTAACATCACACTGGAGTAACGGAAAAAAAAGCATTTATATATTTTTGTCAATAGTAAAACGGTAAGTATTAAAAAATGAATTTGCAAATTGCGTTTTGAAGTGAAGTTTTAATGACAAACGGGGGAAACACTAAGATGCTTTTGTAGTATACATAAACAGAATTAATAAATAAAAGTTTATATTTAATTTACATTATCTCTTTTGCAGTAGGTATAATAATCGATTATTGTTGCGATGCCTTTAAAACAATAATGGTCTAATATCGATTCATTAAAAATACAAATCTTCAAATTGATTTTTTACGAGCTCTCACTGGACAACGGTGATCAAAATATAAATAAGTAAGCCATAGGCAATTCCCGTAGAAACTGAGCAAGTACAGATTTACATTTTTAGTAATTTACTAATTTATAGCTAAACCTCCGTAAATAGTATACGGAGGTATCTGACTCAGAAATGGACACAACAAATTTAGTAATTGACATAATGTAAACAAATCTCAATGAACTTATTTATTATGCTTTAATCAAACCCTAAGTATTAAGTTACATATTAGTATAGTTTTATACACTTTGTACATACATATGTAGAGAGGGAGTAGGTGCATATACATGTCAGATGAAATATATATATATATGAAACTATTTACAACTCAATACATTTGCTAAAAGGTATCGAGTAATAAAATATAGCACTTTACAAACAATGTTTTGTTTATTTACAGAAGGGCATAATAAATGAACAAAAACTATAAATACACACAGTCTCTTTTAAACTATTAATAAAAACTACTTCAATATTGATATTTAAATGAAAGATGATTGCTTAAATGTTTAAAACTTTTCAAGATCTTTCATGCACTTTTTACAAAAGTTATATTACTCGTTAAAATTACAGATTTTACGCACTAAAAATATGGAAAATGTTCTTTAACTAGTCAAGCAAAGATGGATAACAAATATGATGACTACACGTCCATCTGGTAGCTAGGTATTTTCACTAACATTGTACTGGAGAAACTCATGGGCTATTAACGACGATTCGGCATCAATTCTGCATCATAAAGTCTGTAATAGCAAGAGAATAAAAGTTTAGTCGAACGGTCGAAAAAGTAAAAGTAAACAAAATAGTAAAGCATGAAACAGCAATAAATGGAGAGACCAAAACACTAGACAAACGTCATAAAGATAACAGCAAAACCTAAAAAGGCAAAGAGTGGTAGGTATTTGAATAAACCTTCCAGCGGGGGGTTCCTCGCGTATATGGGTAATTGGTAATTTTAGTTAACGTCGTACTAGAGTAACACAACGGACTATTGACGACGGTCCGGAATCAGTCCCTTAAGGGAAAGATTCGAGGTCAACACCTCGTAATTTTGAACCACGGTCAGATGACGAAGCAACACCTGAGCTGGCACCCCACTCTCCAAACTTTCACGCCAACCCAACGTGAGGACTTTCGGCCACGACAGATTTAAGGTGCACCAGCCGCCTCTACACCATACGTTTACAAACCTCCATGCCCGGAGCCGGATTCGAACCAGGAACCTTCCGATCTAGAGGCTAACATCTTAACCACTATACCGGTTGGTCGGCGCGCACGTATGTGGGTAATTGGTAATTTTTAGTTAACGTCGTACAAGAGCAACACAATGGGCTATTGGCGACGGTCCGGGATCAGTCCCTTAAGGGAAAGATCCGAGGACAACACCTCGTAATTTTGAACCACGGTCAGATGACGAAGCAGCACCTGAGCTGGCACCCCACTCTCCAAACTTGCACGTATGTGGGAGATGTACAACAGTTGATTTTAATTATATATTTTTAGACCTGATGGCCCTACGAATACTCGCTCTTGGCTATTCCCCCCCTCTCGCTTACTTAGAATTACTTTCAGTCATAATTTGAATTTTGAGGTGTTAATAGGTCTGCAGATCCGTCATTTGTATTTAACAAATACGCGCGACCGTTAAGGTAAGTTTTTAATACATCTTTTTTATTTAGTTACAAGAGCCGTGGTAGCTCAGTCAGTAGAGCGTCGGGCTCGCATCGGAAGGGTTGTGGGTTCTGTCGGAGCCTGCAATTCTCATGGTTGCGAGATCGGCGCTTGGACCTGGCTAAAGACCGTCGTGTTCGCTAATGGTGGCTAGGCCCCTTTAAATAGGTCATAGTCACAAAGTCCCACATGTTCCCATACCAAATCAATATCTCTGGGGTTGCCTGATCAGGGGGTCATCGGCCTCTGATTTGGATCTAAATTACGATAGATGTGAGTGAATGGATGTATGAAAGGGACCTTCCTTTAAAATGGATATGTCATGCATGAAGAAGTCCAACCCTCCGGGGCAATGGCACCTCCAATTAGGCCATATATTATGGCCCGCACAACAACAACATTTAGTTACAAGAAATCTTTATTATGTTAATCTTACTACAACCTGCCAAAATGACAAACGCACAAGATTCAACTGTGAAAATTTCTAGAAATTTATATCTGGAGCACTCCAAGCACATCTGCTCAGAATGTAACGCTGCGATTCAATGACTGAAGAAGACTTCCTTTTCATATCTAAAGTTCAATTCAGTGTTTATTTCTTTTTTATATTTGATTGATATTATTTAAAGTATAATTTCTATAAACACACCCTTGATATTTAAAATTTGAAAAACCAACTTTACATTTAATTTTACATTTTAAAATAGCGCATCTAAGAAATGCCCGCGACCTTTCAGGTAAGTGTGGAGTGCGTGACCGCTGGAAGATTAACGACGCAATGGAGGAACACAGCGGGCTATTGGAGACTGTCCTGGGTAAATCTTGGCAGTGGTAATTTAGTTGGAAGGGCTACAGATCAACCGAAGGGTTGCGAGTTTGATACTTGTTCCAGTGAAAGAACTTCATGTACTCGAGGGCTGGAGCACAGAAAATCTCGCGACTTCAAGTATACTCAAGTTGGTAGGTGTGGAAATTTGGAGAGTGGAGTGAAAGCACAGGTGTGACCTCGTCATTTGACATTGATTTAAAATTACGAGGTGTTGTCGTTGGAAGATTCACTTCGGGATTGATCTCGTATAACCGACAGCAGCGAGTCTTACTGTTCCACCGTGAAATTAATTTCCAACCTACTAGGTAATCGGGATCATTTTTAATTAACGTCTTACTAGAGCTACACAAAGGGCTATCGACGACGGTCCGGGATCAATCCCTTAAGGGAAAGATCCGAGGACAACACCTCGTAATTTTGAACCACGGTCAGATGACGAAGCAACACCTGAGCTGGCACCCCACTCTCCAAACTTCCACACCAACCCAACGTGCGGACATTCGGCCACGACAGATTTAAGGTGCACCAGCCGCCACTACACCATACGCTTACAAACACCCATGCCTGGACCCGGATTCGAACCAGGAACCTTCCAATCTAGAGGCTAACACCTTAACCACTATAACGGTTGGTCGGCTTGGGTAATGGTAATTTTAGTTAACGTCGTACTAGAGCAACACAAAGGGCTATTGACTACGGTCCGGCATCAGTCTCTTAAGAAGAGATCCGAGAACAACACCTCATAATTTTGAACCACGGTCAGATGACGAAGCAACACCTGAGCTGGCACCCCACTCTCCAAACTTCCACACCAACCCAACGTGCGGACTTTCGGCCACCACAGATTTAAGGTGCTCTAGCCGCCTCTACACCATAAGTTTACAAACATCCATGGCCGGACCCGGATTTGACCCAGGAACCTTCCGATCTAAAGACTAACACCTTAACCACTATCCCGGTTGGTCGGCAAAAAAAATTCAATGAGTTAATTTTTTATTTTTACCAGGCCGACGATAGCTCAGTTGGCAGGGTTCCGAGTTCGATATCCGATCTAACCAGAAGATCATGTTTGTAGTATAGGTATTTTAATTAAAACGTCATACTGGATCAACACAATGGGCTATTGTCGACGATACGGGATCAATACCAGCGAGAAAGATCACGTACACGTAAGGATTGGTGCAAGTTAAATCTGTCGTGGCCTAAAATGTTCATAGCTAGCGAGTGTGGTTGTTCGTTGTGTGGAGTGGCAGCCCAGGTTTTGTACTTTTCATCTAACTTTAGTTCGAAATTACTAGGTGCTGTCCTTTCGTTATTGATTCTTGACCATCAATGCGCTACTTCAGCTGTCCTATAATTTAATACGATCAAAAACTGTATCGAAAAAAAGTATTACATAAAAATACTGTGTATCAAAACTCAAAAACTTACAACATATTTAACTGTCTCGATGTCAAATTATTTCTGTTCATTTACCAAAGACACTAACTGTTCATTTACCAATGAATAGAAATATGGCATCGAGTTTTGATGACTCTTGACCTTCATTGAACTTGTTTTTTGATTACAGTTGTCCTCCAACCCCCATTGGAGGAAAAAGTACGGTTATTCATAGTCTGTCCCCCAGAAGTTGGCAGTCGGATCACGTGTTTTTTTTACTCCATTAGTTAAATTAGGGGACTCTGATGAGGATTTGGGTTTTATATATATATATATATATATATATATATACTTATCACTCGTTATCGTCAGCGATAGCAGTGGTATACAATTGGATAGATAGGATAACGTCCGCGGGAATAGCTGTAGCGTGCGGAAGCTACAACGTCGTGGTATTAATTTCAAGTCTTGACAAGTGGATTTGGGCATAGAAAATGGTTTAAAACAGAGACAACGCATCTAATTATATCAAATACAGGGTGTCTTAAAAGTTCCCTTACTCCAACTTTAAAAAACTTTATTGCCCGTGTTTTTTTAATTATTGAATTTTATCGTCTGCTTATAGTTTTATCGACTCTTTAATTTTTATCGCTTGATTTTCTTTGCACTCAAGTTGTGCGATAATAAAGTACCACGTCATTTTGTTCTTCATTGTGAGATGAATTTATCGCGCATTCAGAGAATTACGCTGTTTGAGTCTGAATTTGGAATGTAATTCAATTCTCAGTTTAATCATACAACAATTTAAGTTGTCTCAAGTTGTTAAGTTAAGAGTCTCAATTTAATCATATGAAAGATCTATAGAATTTTGGCAACCAAAAAATCCTAATGATGCAATACCGAGTAAAGATACGCTATATCAACTTATTCAACAATTTGTTGCATTATTAGAAGTGAATAAACGAGACTCTTGGTCCCACAACAAGACGTTGCAACCTGCCATACAAGTTATGAAACCATGGGCAAGCTTCAAGATTTTTTTGGCGATCGACTGATCTCAAGAAATTTTTGGCCACCTCGTTCCTTGATCTGCGCATCCCTGACTATTTTCTTTGGGAATATTTAAAGAACAAAGTTTATGCAGAAAATCAACAAACAATAGGTGATCTGAACATTGTCATTACTCAGAGGATACAAGAAGTCACTCCCAGCAACTTCAAACGCGTTTCTAAAAATATGCGCAAACGTCTTCAGCTTTGCCTTCAAGAAAAGGGTGGAAAATTTGAACGTTTATTAGAAATGTGTAAGTCCAAATGTTTTTCTTGCGTTATGTTAAGAGTGCTTTTCACCATTAGCATAAAAATAATTGTTTTAAAGTTTGTTGATTTTGTATAAAAAAAATTCACGTATCGTCAGCACGGGAACTTTTAGGACACCCTGTATAAAGTATCTACAACGTCAAACAATTAATTTACCTTGAGACTGCGGCCGGTACCGAAGTTGCACTATCGAAGGTATAAGAATAGTGCCAATTTAATCTATAGCCATAGCCAAAAGGTTAAGGCAGATTTCGAGGATTATCTATGGTTCTTGCAGATCTGCGTCCGTTCACTTCCAAAACTTCAAGGTCAACCCTCCTCTAGTATTTCGTTAACGAACTCAAAAAACGGCGGTTTTGCATTCCTTTGACACATCCTAGTAAACTTTCCTGAACATTTTCCTCGCAATGATTCGTCATCGACGCCAAATTCACATTAGAAAGGAATTTCAAGCCCCCGAAGAAGGGAAAAGATGAAGCTACCAATTCTTATGATACGTTTACACACCTTTTCAAAAATCGACTGACTCAAGGTTGCAAACCGTCTCGTCAGAGCCCCTCATGAAACAAAGTCTAGAATTACGTACCAGAAATGAGGATTTTCATAAGGAGTTGGGAATTTTAAAAATTAATATCAATCATCAAGCCATATCAACAATAGAATGTAATCTTTCAGTACATACAACACAAGATGGTAATTTCTATGTCTTGAATTACTTGTGTTTGGTTGTGGAGTGCTAGTTGAAGTGCATCTAATCCTTGAAGGATGATCTGGGACACGTTCCCGATTTGTGGCATCTCATTTGGATGGGGGCCCTCCTGTACTGTACCGTTTGGAAGAAAGCCCGTGTTGTTTGCTTGTATGTCGATTATGTCGAACGTATTCTCTTCTGGCTGCACTTCTTGATGTGGGTACTCCTGTACATTTGGATTGTCGTGAAAGGCGTCCATGACAGCAGACTCCATTTTGTTATACGGATATCTGAAATAAAAAATATGTTTGGGTGAGGATGGAAAAGTTTTACTTTACAATGACATCATTGTTCACCCATATTCCCTATTAAGCATAGAGTATCAACTCGGTGTATGCAACATCTTGAGGGAGGACCGCTGTAACCCGGTCGTATATAACCTACTATTACTCTGTTAGAAGCTATGGGAAAATTTTAAGCCCGATGATTCGTTGGTTTCTCACCACATGATCTATGACGACAGTAATAGTACGCATTCGTGAGAAGTATAAATATTTATTTGCAATTGCAAATATCATGCTCAGTCCGTCCCATCATGATTTATCAGCGGAAGGTTCCTGGTTCGAATCCGGGTCCGGGCATGGATGTTTCAAAACGTATGGTGTAGAGGCGGCTGGTGCACCTTAAATCTGTCGTGGCCGAAAGTCCTCACGTTGGGTTGGCGTGGAAGTTTGGAGAGTGGGGTGCCAGCTCAGGTGTTGCTTCGTCATCTGACCGTGGTTCAAAATTACGAAGTGTTGTCCTCGGATCTTTCCCTTAAGGGACTGATCCCGGACCGTCGTCAATAGCCCGTTGTGTTGCTCTAGTACGACGTTAACTAAAATTACCAAATTACGATGATTTATCAGTGGATATTTAATTAATGATAATCTCAATTAACTCTTCGGTACACCTTATACAATAGACTGCGCGTTTTCAAGATTACAATGAACATTCTTCTAATACGAAAATAGTGGTTAAGGTGTTAGCCTCTAGATCGGAAGGTTCCAGGTTCGAATCCGGGCCCGGGCATGGATGTTTGTAAACGTATGGTGTAGAGGCTGCTGGTGTACCTTAAATCTGTCGTGGCCGAAAGTCCTCACGTTGGGTAGGCGTGGAAGTTTGGAGAGTGGGGTGCCAGCTCAGGTGTTGCTTCGTCATCTGACCGTGGTTCAAAATTACGAGGTGTTGTCCTCGGATCTTTCCCTTAAGGGACTGATCCCGGACCGTAGTCAATAGCCCGTTGTGTTGCTCTATTACGACGTTAACTAAAAAATTACCAATTATCTAATACGAAAAAAACATTCTATAAATTCGAAAGTTCTGGAGTGACGTCATAGATGACGGTGAGAAACCAACGCATCAGCGGGCTTAAAATTTTCCCATAGCTTCTACTCGAGTAAAGGTAGATTATATGCAACCCAGTCGGAAGTGTAATGAGCGAGCAATCGGAGGGTTGCGAGTTCAAATTCAACGAGAGTCCTTTTTGCCTCAAACGTATTCACGTGTTATTGGTGTGGCAGCTGAGGGTGTGGTAATTGGTAATTTTAGTTAACGTCGTACTAGAGCAACACAACGGGCTATTGACGACGGTCCGGGATCAGTCCCTTAAAGGAAAGATCCGAGGACAGCACCTCGTAATTTTGAACCACGATCAGATGACGAAGCAACACATGAGCTGGCACCACACTCATCACACCATCCTAACATGCGGACATTTGGCCACGACAGATTTAAGGTGCGCCTCAACACAAAACGCTTACAAACACCCAAGCCTGGACCCGGATTCGAACCAGGAACCTTCCAATCAAAAGACTAACACCTTAACCACTATACAGGTCGGTCGGCTTGGGTAATGGTATTTTAGTTCACGTCGTACGAGAGTTACACAAAGGGCTATTGACGACGGTCCGGGTAATTGGTAATTTTTAGTTAACGTCGTACTAGAGCAACACAACGGGCTATTGACGACGGTCCGGGATCAGTCCCTTAAAGGAAAGATCCGAGGACAACACCTCGTAATTTTGAACCACGGTCAGATGACGAAGCAACACCTGAGCTGGCACCCACTCTCCAAACTTCCACGTTAACCCAACGTGAGGACTTTCGGCCACGACAGATTTAAGGTGCACCAGTCGCCTCTACACCATACGCTTACAAACACCCACGCCCGGACCCGGATTCGAACCAAAAACCTTCCAATCTAGAGGCCAACACCTTAACCACTATACAGGTCGGTCGGCTTGGGTAATGGTAATTTTAGTTCACGTCGTACGAGAGCAACACAAAGTTCTATTGACGACGGTCCGGGTAATTGGTAATTTTTAGTTAACGTCGTACTAGAGCAACACAAAAGGCTATTGACGACGGTCCGGGATCAGTCCCTTAAAGGAAAGATCCGAGGACAACACCTCGTAATTTTGAACCACGGTCAGATGACGAAGCAACACCTGAGCTGGCACCCCTTTCTCCAAACTTCCACGCCAACCCAACGTGAGGACTTTCGGCCACGACAGATTTAAGGTGCACCAGTCGCCTCTACACCATACGCTTACAAACACCCATGCCCTTACCCGGATTCGAACCAAAAACCTTCCAATCTAGAGGCTAACACCTTAACCACTATACCGGTCGGTCGGCTTGGGTAATGGTAATTTTAGTTCACGTTGTACGAGAGCAACACAAAGGGCTATTGACGACTTTCCGGGATCAGTCTCTTAAGGAGAGATCAGAGGACAACACCTTATAATTTTGAACCACGGTCAAATGAAGAAGCAACACCTGAGCTGGCACCCCACTCTCCAAACTTCCACACCTACTCAACGTGAGGACTTTCGGCCACGACAGATTTAAGGTGCATCAGCCGCCTCTACACCATACGCTTACAAACATCCATGCCCGGACTCGGATTCGAACCTTCCGATCTAGAGGGCTAACAACTTAACCACTATACGGTTGGTTGGCAAGGAAGCTCATGTGTTGCATTGTTATCTGACCGTGGCTAAAAATAGCGCGGTATGTTCCTCGACTCTTTCCCTTCTAGTGTTGATCACGGAAATGTTACAATAGCCCGTTGTGTTGCTCAAATGTGACACTAATGAAATGCTTACCAACCTATTGGAGGGATGCAAAAATGAATGGTACATCGTGGGTCTTGTAAACTGACATGAAGTAGTTAAAAGACAATTAATTATTCAATGAAAAAAAAGCGTGTTTTTTGTTTGTAATTATTTACAACTACAAGATAAACATAATTGATGGTAATACAATAAAAAGCTACTTTAATTTTGGTAGGAATTAATTACCATCACAATGGAACACAACGGGCTATTGGCGACGATCAAGGATCAATTATGATGGGAAAGACCAAGGACAACACCACGTAATTTTTTAGTTTTCATCTATGGTCAGATGAGGAGGTCACACATGAGATGGAATCCCACTCTAAAAAATTCCACACCACACGACACGGTGAGGACATTTGAGGCCCTGAACAGATTTAACATGCACCAGCTGTCTTTGTACACGATGGTCTTTGGTTGGATTTCACCTTGCAACCCCCAGGTTGCAAATCCGTAACTCTTCCATCCGGGCAATCGAGGCATTATAGTAATTTTGAGAAAATGTTTTTGAAAAAATAAGTTCTTTTCATAATGCGTACGATGCACCCAAATCTACCTTCAATTCAATTTATCTTTTTCACGGGGACTTTTATGCCCTTGCAAAGGTAATTGGTAATTTTAGTTAACGTCGTACTAGAGCAACACAACGGGCTATTGACGACGGTCCGGAATCAGTCCCTTAAGGGAAAGATTCGAGGACAATGCCTCGTAATTTTGAACCACGGTCAGATGACGAAGCAACACCTGAGCTGGCACCCCACTCTCCAAACTTCCACGCCAACCCAACGTGAGGACTTTCGCCCTTGCAAAGGAAGCACTCGACAAAGTTCAACCTCGAGTAGTCACCTGTGCAGATGCGAATGCGGTCGCCAGGCGAAGGATCTACAACCAGCATTTTAGCAAGGCAACAATCCCCGATCTAAACTGCCCAAGAAACCTCTCCTCTACGATAGCTAGGCTACGTACTGGACATTTCAAAGGCATGAAGATTTCACGAACTAATATAAAATCCTATCCCATCTGCAGGTACTGTCCCCAATCGCAACTAACTCCAGATCATGTTTTCGACTGCCAGGCCATTATCGGTTCCCTCTTTCAACTTGGAGCACCCCCAATCGAAATCCTCCATAGCCTTCGAGCTCCAAAACTTGCAGATCTTGTCACCAAGGCTTTTGGAGGACTCTAAACTTTTGCACTAGTACTGTATGCATAGACACGACAACAGCAACAACAACACGGGGACTTTTAACAATCTCCGCGATTTATCTACTTCATGGGTACAAAAATGGCTGATTTTTCGAGGGTCTTGAAAATTGACTTAAAGTAGTTAAAACACATAAATTATACGTAGGATGAAGCGGGTTTTTAATTAAAATGACCTACAACTACAACGTAAAATCGATGATAAAACTTCAAGAATGCTTGGTAAAATATTTTAAAAAGAGAAACTTGTTTTTATTCCATACAATCCCAACTTTACTTTTATCCAATTTATCCTTTTCAAGTTGTGCAATAATAAGGTTCCACATCATTTTGTTCCTCATTGCAAAATGAGTTTATCACGCCGCATTCAGAGAATTGCAGTGCGTGAAGCTTATTTTGAATATAAACCATATGTAATCGTGTAAATCAAAAGATTTTTTCCAACATAAATAACCAAATGATGCAATACTGTGTAAAGATACGCTATATGAACTCGTTTGGCGATTACATGAGACTGGTTCGTGGGAAGACCGAAAGTCGAAGTGCAAGAAACTGAATAGAGCATTTTGCAATTTCCTCATCAATTCTTGAGGTATGTCGCAACAAATGTCCACATCATATGGATCGACATATAAGGCTTTAAGAGCTTTGCATTTTCGTGCTAATATTTAAAAATGTTGCAGGAGCTAAAGCCACCTGACAATGAGAAGCGGCTTTATTATTGCCGATAGTTCCAAAGATTTATTCGCAATAATATCAACATTTTGGACAAAATATTTTTCTCCGATGAGGCATAGTTTCATTTAAGTGGTTACGTGAAAACGCAAAACAAATCCCCATTCATTAATCCAAAAACCTTTAACCTTAAAAATCTTTAAACCTGTCAGAAAATTATTTGCGTTTGGTGTGCCGTGTCAGCAAAATTATTGTTGGGCATCTGGTTTTCAAGTCAATTGTTGATGGCACTGTATACAGCAAACTTATCTAACAATTTGTTGCATTATTAGAAGTGAATGAACGTGATTCTTGGTTCCAACAAGACGGTGCAACCTGACATACAAGTTATGAAGCCATGGGCATGTTTCAAGATATGTTTTTGGCGATCGATTCATCTCCAGAAATCTTTGGCCTCCTCGTTCCCTTGATTTGAGTATCCTTGACTTTTTTGTGAGGATATTTAAAGAAAAAAGTTTATGAAAATGATCCCCAAACAATAGATGATCTGAAAATTGCCGTTACTCAAAGGATACAAAAAGTCACTCCCAGCATCTTGAAACGCATTTTTAAACGGTGTGAAAGGCGGCTCAAGTTCCTTGAGTGGAGTCTTGATTTTTCTCTCTCACTCTCCTAGAACTGGATATCTTTCAAGGACACCCCCGACAGAGTCCCTAGGAGATTCATTCTTCCCTTCTCCAAACCTCAGATTCCTGTACGCATTAGTAGCGAATGTATTGTAAAAGGTAAATTGACCAGAGAAATATAGTAATGATTACTACTCTTGAAGCTAACTCTAACCTTTCGCAGATTTAAGTTGGAGATTGACTAAACTAAATGTGCCTTATCACAGGAAGCATATTAGAAACCACTGTAACGTCCATTGAAAGGATTCAGAGGTCAACACATGTACTTATGACCGCCGGTCGTTAACCCTTAACTGTTGTCATGGGTCTCACAGACCCCGAGTCATGACAGGTCGTTTCCACCCCTTAAAGAGAATATTGGTCCCTGTCCTATTCAGTACCAACCTACTACGTCCAAAAGAAGCCACATTCCAAGACTGGTTTGGCTGCCCCAAGTATTTCGTGTTTTACACTATTTGCATTTCCCCCGCGGTCTCTTAGACCCATTCACAACATTTGCGTTACCTTTCTTGTTGAATGAACTCGTCTAAGTTGGAGTAAAGAATTTCGGCAGAGAGCCTAAAATGGCAATAAACTTTACTAAAAAAACGACCTGTGTCTTACACAAAAAGAAGTTCAGGATATTGTTGATAATTGGTCGGAAATAGAGTACTGGGACAGTGAAATTTCGGATAATATTATTGAAATTGAACACGAAACGGAATTTGAAATTTAGGCGGATGAAAATGAAGACATTTCAAGTGCGTCTTCACAAGAATATTAGTTATACTGGAAATAAATAACTTCAAATTTAATGCTCGGGGGTGGGAGAACCTAATCGTGCCGTTATAACAACAAAACACAAGAGTTTTACAGTTTCTAGGGTTGAAACGTCCTGCAAAATTAGGTCCGAAAGCTGAAGAGAGATGGAATCTACTTAACTTGTAGAGTAATATAAAATGTGTTTCATGTTAAGAATTGAATTATCTAAATTTAAAATGTATAAATAATAATTATCTAAAGAATATTTTATTAATATATTATATTAATCATTTTTATACGAAATTTAGTGAGCGAGGTCTGAGAGACCCCTCCACACTAGTTACGAGACGGTTTGTGACACAGCAGTTCAGGGTTAATCTCGGTGTATATATTGGGAATGCATCTTTCTTATCTAGAAGGTCTATAAACCTCTCGATGGTTGTCTCCACGAAGTACATCTCGCCATTAGCTAAACTGACCACATCTTGCTGGATGAGATGTCCAAATGTAAGAGTCAATCCTTTTAGTCAATCCTGGTTAAAAATTGGGTTTGTTGCGTTTTCTTATCTGATTAAAGGGGTCCGGGGCACAAAAATCGTCAAATTTTCGAATTTTTTTTATTTTAAGAAATTTTCTGTGCTTTTCTGCTTAAAATGACGCCTGAATCATGTTTCTATCTTAATTAGAACTAGAGATATAATAATTTTTGTGGTGCGTTGTTTTGAAAATCTAACACTCTTGACAGTTGTCATGGCAATAACATCTGTCTTTAAAACTTTAAATGCGTTTTTCTCCATGATACATTTTTTCAAGATTTCCTGTATTCAAATTGATATGTCGAAAACCGATAAAGTTTAAGGGTTGAAATTTGGAATACATCTTTTTCAAACATTATACTTTAATTTTGATTCAGCAAATTTGAAACAAATATTTTCTTTCAAAAATATAACTTTTTAAAAATAAAGTACCTTAAAATTTTTAGAAGTTTTCATTCAAATATTTTTTATTGAATTAATATTTTGAAATTTGCTGAATCAGAATTAAAATTTATAAATTTTTGAATAATTTACTGCAAGAATTTTGAAAATGGATCAAGAATATTTTGAGTTTTAGCAATTTGAAATGACCACTCTTTTTTTCAAAAAATTTTAATTTTAAATTTAAAAGAAATTGGAAAACTTTTGTGTTGTGATCTTGTTTATTAGTTAGATGGATTTTATCAGTACAAAAAAAAAATAAAAAATTCTAAATTAATTAATAAAATTTTTTTTTATGTGTCCTTTAAAGAAAAGTTGGGTTCTTTGGAGAGCTATAAATATTTAGAGACAACTCTCTTCCTGTTCAGCTGTTCTAAACCGTTTAAGTCTTTGTGCTTAATGAATGTGTGTTTATGATATTTTTAGAAGGACCAATTAGAAAGAGGTGAATCAAATAAGGCAATGGTATGAATTAATGAAATAAATTGTTTTTCTATAAGATTAAATTTAGAGTCAAAATATGCGACCATAACAATTGAAAGATATAAAATATCATTGAAGATATTTTGAATGAAAAAGAAAATGCTATTATTTTTTAGTTTCTGAGGTAAAAGCCTTAATATTTGAAAAAACCTCATTAAAATTCACAAGGATCCGTTTTTGTTTTTACAATAACTTATTTTATTTTACCACTTTTAAAAAATTAATGTTATCGACACTGGGCCTACGTCAAATACTCACAATTCAAACCTACTTCGAAAAAAATACAACTTTTTTACGCCGGAGGGAACTGAAAAGTGTAAATTTCGTATTTTAAAGTAGTACTATAAGTATGCATGGAATGCATTTTAATATATTCTTCAAATAAAAAAATATTTTTTAAAGAATAAAATAACTATGTGTTTATCTATTAATCTTCTTAACAAATTGTTATAGCGAAATAACAGAACCTTCAATAGGGTTGATCCAAGAAACAATGTGTTTCAGGCTAAATTTCGATACTGACGAGAGTCAAAATGTTTTTTCCTTAAAGAAAATTATTCTTGAGCAATTTAACACTCATTTAGTATGGAGCCCCTTACACAAATTGTACGTATGGGAATTTCGATAATTTGGTAGAAGAAGGATAAATATGCAAATCCAATTATTTCGATTTACGAACACAAATAACTTAAATCCATGCACACCTTTAATGAAAGAATACTAAATGAAAATTAATAGAACAAATGCTGCTATGAAAACAATGTGAGAGTCAAAACACTGAAAAGTCACTTTGGGTACGCAATACCAAAAACTAGAAAAATTTACTAAATCCGGTGTTTTCTCTATAAATTACAAAATGGACATAGGTTTTTTTCCCCTTATGCACAAATTTAGAGATGTTTATCAGTCTAGACCGGTACATCTAAATGTGCGTTTTTTTTAATGTTACAAAAATATTGAGAGTCGGTTTGGTTTGTTGTAACTTTGCATATTTTAGAAATTATACAAGTCAGCTCGATAGTCAATAAGTTAAATACCAAAGATTGATTCAAATACCAAACGGAAGCTTTATATTAATTATTATTATGAAAATTCTCTCAACATCCCTCAGTTTTTCATAGCTGTTTTAGAACTTTGTAAATAAATTAATTTTAAAAACTGCTCAGTTATTTTAAACGGTATTCCCTTGCAATTTATATCTTATTCAGTAAAATATCCATTTTGTATTTATTTCACAGTTTTAATGCTAAGTGGACGTACGAGCGAAATTCCAATTTATTTATATTTGATTTTATGGCATTTTTTAATTAACATCCCACTGGAGCAATACCAAAAATGCATTTATATAACTTTTTCAATCGCAATTTTTACGGTAAGTATTAAAAATTGATCTACTGCAAGTATATGTTTTGAATTGAATATTTAATCACAAACGGCAAACCGCGATTATCCTTTTACAAGTCTATATATATATATATATATATATATACAAATAATAAATAATTGATAATAAATATAATAAAGAATAAAAGTTAAATACATGAAAAAGGACTTACTTGGTACAGTTTTTGTTGCACATTTTGCTGCAATGAAATATTCAAGGTAGAAGTTCAGCTTATTACCACAGGTATTCCGTAAAAGCTATATAAATACAATAGTTTTTACATTACCAATAGAAATGAGAAATTTAACTTTTTATTATGAATATCAAACAACTTATATTTTAATAAAAGCATATATATATATTTAATTTACATTATCTTTTTTGCAGTACGTTCAGTAAAATATTATTGTTACGAGACCTTTGAAACAATAATAGCAAAATATCGACACATTAAAGTACAATTTTTTACGAGCTCACTGGACAACATTATGATTAAAATTTAAACAAGTAAGCCATATGCAATTCTCGCAGAAACTGAGCAAATGCAGATTTACATTTAAGGTATAATTTAATAATTTATCGCCATGACTCCGAAAAGTGCACACGGAGATATCTGACTCGGGAAATGGACACAAGAAATTCAGTAATTGACATTATATACCAAATCTCAAAGAACTTATTTAGTATGCTTTAGTTATACTCTAAATGCATTTAGTTACATATATATATATATATATATATATATATATATATATATATATATATATATATATATATATATATAGTTTCATATATTTTGCACACACATATATAGAGTGTGAGATAAGGTCATGCTAATACATGTCAGGTGCTTTACATATAGAGAAGAAATGGGTATATATGAAAACATTATACTCATAACACATTTGTTAGAAGGTATCGAGTAACAAGCGTAAAATATAGCACGTCAAAAACAGTTATTTGTTTACTTACCTTGTGGACATAAATAGAACTTAACAAAAACTATAAAATAAATCATCACTTTTAAAAAATTACTTCATTAAGGATATTTAAATGAAATATGATTGCTTTAATGTTTAAAATTTTTCACCATCATTCTTACACTTACACAAGTTATACAGATTTTACGCTTTGCCATTAGAAACGTTGAGAAAAGGGGTCAACAATATCATTTTATCCTTTTCCATTTTTCTAGCTTATCCTTTTAAAAATATATAATCTTTAAAATTTTTGAAAATTAATCTAATCACTTGATAAAATTATCCTTTAAACGTACATTTTTATTTTAACCATCATTTATTATTAATAATCAATTCTTTTCATTTTCCTGACTGATGAACCTATAAAAAATGTTTTTAAGCGCTTAATTCATTGTCTATAAGGTAAATCTTTCTGACAATAATGCATTGTATAACCTTTTGCGATTTAAGCATGTTATTTACTGTATGAAACGTCTACTAAAAGCACTCAACAATGCTCATTATCCGGATTTAAATTTTCCTGAAATTCTAAAGACAATCGAAACGAAGCTGAAAAATTAAATCACGAAATCCAAAAGTACTTGGACTCGGTTTTCTACAAATTTAGCGCAAGTAATTCCATGTTTTACTTCCAAGTTCTCAATTTAATTCGTATCACACGAACATGCATGGCAATTTCTAAAAATTAGAAATCTAAGTACTTTTATTGTAATCAGCTCACGGTATTAAAATTAACGTTGGCTGGTTGAGACTTTATAGCATAAGGGCCACAGTTGGACATGCTTCGTAAGATACAGATGACATACAATATCAATTAATAGACAAGACATACACACAACGATAGTTTTACAGACATAGAATTGAGAAATAAACCCAGTGAAGAATATATATTAAAATTAGGAATATTCTGCAACAATATTTACTCAGAGATAGACAAAACAATGCATAAAAGTGACAAGATATTGAGTACTTACCGAGCGTTTTACTGAAACTGGAGAGAGAAATAGGCAAATAGTATCACGATTCACACAGGGCTTGGGTGTCTTACTGGACTGAAGTTTAAATCAGCGGGTCTAAATCTGATCACGTGGATGAATTCCAATACCTCTGATTGGCTAAGCAGCCGTGGTCAGGCGCGATCATGGTTGGAATTGTGAACTGGTTTGTTTGAGTTTGTGATTGTCCACTCATATCTAGGGGTTGGTAATAGGCTTAGTAACAGGGGGGGATTTGGCACCTCATTGAACAAGATCTTCAGGGCTTTCCCGTACTGTTGTGACTTTCGAGTATACCTAGGACAGTGAGCGATGACACTTTCGTATAGCTGGTCTTCCCTAAGGTCATATATACAGCAGGAAATGTTCATGCTTTGTCACATGATTTCTGTAGAGGGTAAAAGCCTTTGTATGCAGTAGTGTAGCAAGGTCAGGTGGAACCATGGGGAAGTAGGAAAGATACGGAAGTCCCCAAACATGGTTTCGCTACCGGA
Source organism: Metellina segmentata (assembly GCA_947359465.1). NCBI lineage: Eukaryota > Metazoa > Arthropoda > Arachnida > Araneae > Tetragnathidae > Metellina > Metellina segmentata. The sequence goes on along the minus strand of OX375880.1, from coordinate 90,845,165 downwards.
TTAACTGAAGCCGACATTTCCATGGTTTAACGCACCAAGTTGGTGGACGCTGATGCGCTGCTAAAAACCTTTTATAAGGCACATTTTTCTTCATATTAAGATGTGTTCATTCATTTTGCAACTGAGCAATGCTAAATAAATGGATTATTACTAACTAGGGGGCCAGCCCCCTGCTCGCAACGCTGCGCGAACCTATGTTCGCTTCGCTCGCCTTAATGAAGACATGTGTCCTAACAGAAGGGATTGTTTACAAAATATGTTACCAAAAAAATGTTTTTCAAATCTAAATTTGCTGTATTATAGAAAAAATATATACAGTATCTCTAAAATCAGAATTCAAACGAAAACTTTGTGCAAAATTTGACTCGAAATGTGAGCATTGCTTTGGAAATTGAATACCCAGCATGTTATTTGTGTGTACATTTTCCCAGTACTCAAACGACCCACACTTTTTCATTGAGTTTGTTGCCGAAAGTTGTAGTGCAAGCGTCTTGTTTAACTATAATTGTTGGCCCTGAAAAGGACCGTTTTTTAAATGGCCCTGAAAAGATCCTCCGCTTTCTTTGATTTCTATTATAAACTAACTGCAACAGCTCATTAAAATTTCCTTTTTTTTTCTCAATAAAATTTCATCCGATAACGCTATAAATTCAATCGATGCGCGAGACTTTACGATAAACAAACAATCGTAGAGTGTTGTCAAAACGCGATTACAAATAACGTCTTTTTTGCGTGCCACGTAAGAGAATTATATATATATAGATTTTGGCAATATTTTGTTTTTTAAATAATTATTTAAGTATGATATATAAAAAAAATACTACCTTTTTACCGTTTGCTTTTAACTTTTGTGCTTGAATATGCTTTTTATAATTACAATATAAGAAACAGAAAACTAATAATGCTAGTTTTTGTTATTGTTCTTTTTTCATCATTGGCATGCAAAATATTTTAAAACAGCTTTTAAGTTGGTAAAAACTTACTGATTAGTAAAATTATAGGTATCCTACAAATACCATTCCTCAGAAATGTTTTAATTTAGATTAGCTGATCCCACACAGCTTCTGCCCTCTAGGGCCTAATAGTCTAGCGCTACTCTGTGTCCTTCATTCTTATTTTTATAAATTGTATCCAAATTGGTTTCCATAATTAGGCATTGAAATTCATTTTATTGATTTCTTGCATACATTGAAATACACACACTTTTGGTCCAATCATCCATTCTAAATATTTATTTTCTTGTGGTATTTTACTTCTTATTATGCACCTCTAGGTTCTGGGTCTTTGGGAAACCTGAAATGAAATTATTTTAGTTAGATACAATGAATTGATAGATATATTGAAACCTATGTATATAGATCTTTGTAATGATAAACCTCTCTAACCACATTCTTTCCAAGTCCCAACGGTATTACAGGTTTTACTGTTTATCTTAGGCTATTAAAACACAATTTTATAAACAATAACTAATTCAATCTAATAAACCACTAAATCAAACTTCTTTATAATTACTTACTTTGGTAATAAAAATAAACATGCTTGATAAATTGAAGACTGATTATTGAATATATTATATCTGTCCACACAAATCCACTCACAGAAATGTTTTTTTTTTTTTATTATAAATACTTTCTAAAATTGTAATACATACAAATACAGTAAAACCTAGGGCTGGAAGTATAAATTGTATTAGCTCAGAATCTTAACCATTGGCTCAAGAGATGCGTGTTTTATAAAACTTCATACAGCTCCAATGTTTTAAGTATTTGCTTGTCTTCTAAAACACTCATTAGCAAGTTGCTCTCACTCCAAGGTTTCAATAGCATTCAAGCAGTTAATTAGTTGACCAACGCAAAAGAACTTAACTAACAAAAGAATGCGTTTTAGAAAACCAAATGTAATGTTTATAATTCGAATTTTATAACTGTTAGCTAAAGCAAGCTGTTTCATTCTTAATCATGTAACATGAGGTACTATTTTCACCCATGTACTTAAAATACCGCTACTGTTTATTTGACTGTAATACTTTTTCATTAAATAAAAGCTAAACTTTCCTAAAAAGCAGTTTCTAACTCTTATTACAACTGATAGGTAAAAAAATAAAAATCGTACAATTCTGTTAATTAATAAATAAAATTAATAATCCCCTTGAACAACTCAGTCAATTTTTCAAAATAATTTTAAATGATTATACAAGTTTATACAATACTAATTTTGTATTTAATGCTGCCTGAACACTTAGAAGTTGCAGGTCTAAAAGCTATTAGCCTAAAGATAGATCCAATTAATCCTATGAAATGATCCTATGAAAAGATATTCCAGGGATCTTCTTTGTATTTCGGTTTGTACACCCGTAGGCGACACAAGACGTCATATCCAAATCTAAGAAAATGGTACTAATAATTTGGTTAAAATCGTCAATCAAAAACCATGAAAGTTCAAAAACGGTATAACCACATTCATTAACATGCACGAGAACAATGTTTCAACGCACCAAGATAGCGGCGCGGTTATGGTTTTGGTTTCAACAGTTCAAAGTAAAGGCACTTCTATTATCTTTCCTACTTCCATGGGTGGAACCCGGTGTGGAAAGTTTCTGGTCACCTCCCTCTTTGAAGTTATTAAAAAAAAAATCTACATTTACAAGAGTTATTTTCTGTTTTATTTCTTTGCATTAAGACACAAACACTTAAATACCCATTTTCCTAACTTTGTACTCTGTAAACTTTGAAATGACATCATCAAAATCAATTCTTTTCGCGACATTGTTTTTAATTGACAAGATAGCTCATGCACAGAGCCGAGCTTTACTCATAGTGGACTTAAGATAACTCTTAATTAATTTTAGTTTTGAAAAACTCCTATCACATGATGCTACTGAGACACATAAAGCTAAGAAGATTCTTAAGACTTAAGTTAGATTTGGTACAGAATCTGAAAGTTGATACTCAACAACAAGCTCTAAAAATCTTAAAGAAGACCAGTCCAAAGAATCTGTCTAAGGATATCGTCTTCAGAAAGTTCATCATAGTTTACGACTAAATTTTGTATTATCTATGGAAGTTCGTCTTCTGAAATTCTAATCAGATTATTGGGCTCAAAAACTGCAAACCGAGCTGTTATATTTTCAATGTCTTTACAGCGAATGTCTATTTCTTGATAAAAACTAGTCAATGCATTCCAACATTGATCTTTTCAATTCTTCATTCAATGTCCATGGTTCATCTTGAGCCTTTTCTCCAGCCATCATTTTGTTCTATTGACGATTCTTTTCACTAAAGGAATACCCATTTCTTTACAAGTGTTCGTTACAAACTGAAGTGCTTTCTCCACGATCTCATTTCTTTTGTCTTTCAAAAACATCTGCAGTATTTTCAGCGTTGTGTATTTCTTCTAAAACACTACTCCTGAAATACTAAAAGCATAAAAAAAAAATCCGATACTGCTTGCAAAAGCGTTTGTGCAACTCAGGGTACGTTCACTACGGAACCTGGATGGGGGCTTCTAGAGCTTCTCTAGAACTTCACTGTTGACGCTAAAAAAAAAAAAAAAAGGCACAGACGAATCGAGGTGATTGTTTAGTTTACCCAAACACTGCTATGTAAAAAATCGCATTGGCAATTCATCCAGCTTTCTGCTTAGCTCACTTCGCCAATCTAGGTAACCCGCCAGGCTCGGTAGTGTTTCTCCCGTATGGAAACACTGGTCAATTCTAGAGTGCCTATATAATAAGAGTGGCGACAAGGGACCAAATTTGGCCCAATGCGCATGCGCGGCAGCCATTTTTCTACCAGAATCGTCTCAAAGAAGATTGCTGGACGAATTAATATATCGTTTCAAGGAGAACAAAAAGCATATGATTGTTATAATATGGATACATTCGGTATAAATGAATAAAAAAACACTCAATTACATTCGTAATTGATGAGATGGATTACACAACGCGCTAACTTAAATTGCGGGAAACACCATGTTGTTTAAAAAAAGCTATTTACTTAAAAAGTCTTCAAATTTATACTGACAAAACACTAAAATAATAATAAATAAGCATTCTAGAACACGAAACGGAACATGAATAAGCTATATTTTCTTTTTAATTTAATATACACACGTTTTTCTCGAACACAAAAAAAGTTCACATGTTAAGTCTACGGGAGTTAGGAAAAGACCGCCTCGGGCGGAAGAAAAGGTCTCTAAGCCAATCAGAAAGTGTTTCCCGTATGTCGCCACTCTTATTATATAGGCACTCTAGTCAATTCTACATAGCAGTAAGCGAGTAGGCGACCAGCTAGGCTACATGCGCCCATCCATTCCGTAGTGAACGTACCCTAATGGGTACGTTCACTACGGAACCTGGATGGGCGCATGAAGCCTAGCCAATCGCAAGGCATGTTCGTATGTAGCCTAGAAGGTATTCTAGTATCAAAGCGCGTAGTAAACATTACGGAGCTGAGCTTGCGCGCATAGAGCCTGCAGACGACGGAGTTGCGCATGCACACATAGAGCCTAGTAATGGGGGATAGGTTTGAATAATCAACGGGATAATTAGACTATATTTCTGTGGATAAATCATTTGAGGTTTTTTATAATGTTTTCGGTGTTGATGAAGTGCGAATTAGTTGATTAACTTCAATGACTATAATGGTTTATACTTGGTCATCAAATGTAATAAACATTTGTACACCTTTTCATCTTTAACTGCTGTCATGGGTCTCCCAGACTTCGAGTCATTTTTGAAAGGTCGTTTCCACCCCTTAAGGGGAATATTGATCCCTGTCCTATTCAGTACCTTCCTACTACGTCCAACAGAAGACACATTCCAAGACTGGTTTGGCTGCCCCAAGTATTTCGTGTTTTACACTATTTGCATTTCCCCCGTGGTCTCTTAGACCCATTCACAACATTTGCGTTACCTTTCTTGTTGAATGAACTCGTCTAAGTTGGAGTAAGGAATTTCGGCAGAGAGCCTAAAATGGCAATAAACTTTACTAAAAAACGATCTGTGTGTCTTACACAAAAAGAAATTCAGGATATTGTTGATAATTGGTCGGAAATAGAGTACTGGGACAGTGAAATTTCGGATAATATTATTGAAAGCGAACACGAAACGGATTCGGAAATTTAGGCTGATGAAAGTGAAGACATTTCAAGTGCGTCTTCACAAGAATATTATTTATACGGGAAAAAAATAACTTCAAATGGAATGCTCAAAGATGGAGGAACCTAATCGTGCCGTTAGAACACCAAAACCCAACAGTTTTACAGTTTCCAGGGTTGAAACGTCCTGCAAAATTAGATCCGAAAGCTTAGACATGGAATCTACTTAACTTATATCTTTGCACCTGTGTGGTAGTTATTTCATGCGGCCATTAAAACAGTAGGAATCTTTGGACGGGAAAACGATACGATACCTTTCAGATTCAAGTAATTAAGTTCATCAGATATTGCGCGCCCCTAATCACTGCTCGGAGGGATGGGCTTGAGTGACATTGAAAATGTTCTTTCTTTATTCAATATATGTGATATTTTCCGTATCATTTATACTTATTACATTAGGAAATACATCTATATACATAATTCTCTTATGTGGCACGTAAAAAAGACATTATTTGTTATCGCATTTCGGCAACACTATACGATTGTTTGTTTACCACGAAGCCTCGCTCCTCAATTGAATTTATAGCATTATCGGATACAATTTTATTGAAAAAAAAATGAATATTAGTCGAACTGTTGCAGCTTACAAACGACATGCTGGGTATTCGATTTCCACAGAAGCGCTCACATTTCGAGTCAATATTTGCTCTAAGTGTTCATTTTAATTCCAAATTGTTTGAGTTCTGATTCCAGAGTTACTGTATAATTTTTCTGTAGTACAATAAATTTATATTTGAAATTTTTTTTTTTGGAATATCATATTTTGTAAACAATGTTTTTATTGATGCGAGCGAACCAATGAGGATTGCAAAGCAATCCGCCGTGGGTTGGCGAGCGTTAGCGAGCAAGGGGCGGGCCCTCTAGTACAACAAATGTCCCATAAAAGTAACTAAAACAGTACCGGGAAGTCAGAAGAGAATCCCATCCACTCTTTTTTTTCAGCTGTGATCTCTTCCATACCGTTTAACTCTTTGTGCTTAATGAATAAGTATTTATGATATTTTAAAAGCAATCATTGTAAAGAGGTAAATTAAATAAGGCAATTCAATGAATTACATAAAATAATTTTTTTTTTTTCAAAAAGATTAACTCTATGCTCAGATGGCAAAATGTTATAAGTCACATTTCCCAAAATAGTCTCATTCTGGAGTCTTTTTTGTTAATATTTAAAAGGTGGCAAAATGTCGTAAAGCTTTTTCTATCAGTTTATGAGAAAACAAAGGTGGGAAAATTGAAAAAAATCAAAAACCAACGAACCACATGTTGAATCTTAAAATTGCTGTCACGAAAAATTAAAAAAGTGACATAACATTTTGCCATTTGAGCGCAGAACTATGGAATCGAAATATATATGTGACTATAACAATTGAAAGGCATAAAATATGACCTAAGATCTTTTGAAGGAAAAAGAAATTGAATTTTTTTTTTAGTTTCCAAGAGTTATTAAAAAGCCTTAAAATTTGAAAAAAAAAAAAAAAACAAGAAAAAACTTCATAGAATCCGTTTTTGTTTTTCCAATAACGTATTTTATTTTGCCTCTATTCAAAAACTTATGTTACCAACACTGGGCCTATGTCAAATATAATTCAAACCTACGTCATGCAATTCCGACCTCAAAAGAAAATACAACTTTTTTACGTCGGAGGGAACTGCAAGATGTTGATTTCGTATTTTAAAGTAGTACTATAAATATACAAGCGCGCGGAATATTTCAATATTTTCTTTAAAAATAAAGAAATATGTTTAAGAATAAAGTAACTGTGCTTATATAATTATCTTCTTTACATATTGTTATAGCTTAATAACTGAGCGTTCATTAGGGTTGCATCATGAAACAATGTGTTTCAGGCTAAATTTTAATATCGACGAGAGTCAAAACTTGTTGTTCTGAAAGGAAATTATTCTTGAGCAATTGAACATTCATGCAGCCTCTTACACATATTGTACGTATATGAAATTTTTTATTTAAAAAAAAAAAAAAAGGAATAATATCCAAATACAATAATTCCGATTTACGGACCGTTGACAATAACCCGTTGTGTTGCTCAAGTGTGACGCCAATGAAATACTTACCAACCTACTTGAGGGATGAAAAAATGAGTGGTATATCGCGGGTCTTGGAAACTGACATAAAGTAGTTAAAAGGCAATTAATTATACATTGAAAAAAGCGTGTGTTTTGTTTGTAATTATGTACAACTATAAGATAAACATAATTGATGCTAACACTATAAAAAGCTATTTTAATTTTGTTAGGAATTAATTACTGTCACACTGGAACATCACAACGGGCTAAATGCGACGATCAAGGATCCATCCCGATGGGAAAGCGTGAGACAGGTTCGTGAAAAACCGAAGGTCTTAGTGCAAGAAACTGAATGGAGCATATTGCAATTTCTTCATCAAGCCGTGAGAACAAATGGGCAGATCACATGGATCGACTTATAAGGCTTTAAGAGATTTGATTTTCGTGCTTAGTATTTAAAAATGTTCTCTCCGATGAGGCATAGTTTCATTTAAGCGGTTACGTGAACACGCAAAACAAATACCCATTCATTAATCCAAAAACCTTTACATTCTCAAAACATTATTAGCGTTTGGTGTGACGTGTCAGCAAAATGATTGTTGGGCATCTGTTTTTCAAGTCAACTGGTGATGGCACTGTATACAGAAAACTTATCTAACAATTTGTTGCATTGTTAGAAGTGAATGAATGATTCTTGGTTCCAACAAGACGGTGCAACCTGACATACAAGTTATGAAGCCATGGGCATAGTTCAAGAATTGTTTTTGGCGATCGATTCATCTCAAGAAATCTTTGGCCACCTCTTTACCCTAATCTGAGTATCCCTGACTTTTCTGTGAGGATATTTAAAGAAGAAAGTTTACGAAGATGATCCCCAAAGAATTGATGATCTGAAAATTGCCGTTACCTTAAGGGATACAAAAAATCACTCCCAGCACCTTGAAACGCAATTCTAAACGGTGTAAAAGAAGGCTTAAGTAACCTTCAGTGGAGTCCTTCTTTTTCTCTTTCACTCTGGATAAATTCTAGACTGGGCAAATAATTCTTGACTTTCAACTTGAATTCTGGACTTTCAAGGACAACCCTTCCTCAAACATTCCTCCCTGTGTTGGCAGGGGAACCACAGAACCTCACAGATTCCTTGTACTTGATTCCTATGTTGCAAATGCATGCTAAAAGGGAAATTGATCTGAAAGATATAATAATGATTACTATTCTTGAAGCTTATTCTAATCTACCGCGGATTTAAGTTGGAGATTGACCAAAACTAATTGTACCTCATCACAGGAAGTACATTAGGTAGAAACCAATGTAACGTCCATAGAAAGGATTCAGACATCAAACCCGTGTACTGCTGACTGCCTCTCGTAAATATCGGCGTATTTATTGGGAAGGCATCTTTCACGACCAGATGGTCTATAAATCTTTTGATGGTTGTCTCCACGAGGTACTTGTCTCGCCATCAGCAAAATTGACCACATCTTGATGGACTAGATGTCAAAACCATAGATGGTTCATTGTTGACCGACGACCCCCCCCCCCCCTTCTAATTAAGAGAGAACTGGGGTGACAAAAATAGAAGACGGTTTTTAAAACTCTAGCCTTGCAGAAATATTCTGGAGCACGCGGTCACTGGCCATTTTAAGTCAATTCTACAATCCCTTTTTAAGCGGCCACAACCTAGGGGCAAAAATTCCTAAATAAACTTTCTGAATGCTTAAATAAAACTATTTTAATCGTAATTTGGTTGCGTCGTTCGTCTATAGCCATCCTAAGTTGATCATCAGAGGATTTTCCTTCACGTAAAAGGAAATATCTGGTAGATTATCCAGACCTCTCACTCTCTCTTCCATTAGTATAATATCGAGTCTTCGAATCGAGTTCAGCTTCAGCGACTGTAATGTTTCTCGGTTGAAAATTTATTTTTAAAGAGTAGCTATAGCTGTTTTAGAATTTTATAAATAAATTAATTTTGAAAACAATATTCCATAGCAATTTATATCATTTAGTATTTCCTTCGCAGCTTTTATGCTGAGAGGATGAACGCACAAAATTACAATTTATTGCTAATTGATATTTTGGCATTTTTTAATTAACATCACACTAGAGCAACACAAATAATTAATTTATATATTTTTGTCAAAAACACTTTTTACGTTTAGTATAAAAATTTGATGTACTGACTGCAAGTTTACGTTTTTAAGTGAAAGTTTAATCACACACGGCAAAACATGAATATCCTTTTATAAGTCTATGCATAAATAGAATAAATAATTAATATTAAAAGAGATAATAAAACGAATAAAAGATAAAAACATAAAAAAGGACTTACACTACACCAACTTTTTTGCACGTCTTGCTGCGATTCAGGGCAGAGGTTCAGCTTATTACCAAAGTAATTCCTCAAATGCTAAAAAAAAAAAATACATACGTATTTACATTACCTATAGATATTAGAAATTTAACTTTTATTATGAAAAAATCTGATAGAAGTTATATTTAATAAAGGTATTCAGTTACAATTTTATTTACAGTACATTTTTTGCAGTACGTATAGTAAAATATAATTGTTGAGAGACCTCTGAAACAATAATGTAAAATATCGATACAATAAAATACAACACTGCTAAAATACGGTTTTTTACGAGCTCACTGGACAACGATATGATCAAAATTTATACAAGTAAGCCATAGGTAATTTCAGCAGAAACTGAGCAAACACAGATTGACATTTTTAGTATAATTTAGTAATTTTAGTAATTTATCGCCAAAGCTCCGTAATGTGCGCAAGGAGATATGTGACTCGAAAATGAACACAACTTTAGTAATTGACATTATATAACAAATCTCAAAGAACTTATTTATTACGCTTTAGTTATACTCTAAGTATTTAGTTACATAGTTACATATATATATATATATATATATATATATGTAAGATTCGTGTTGTTCTGTTTGGTAAGGTCTATATTAAAGACTTCGAATCTTACAGCACATTGACATTTAATGAATAAATATATACAATTATTATGTACAGTTGAGTAAAATTTAAAACAGTTCCGTCATTATCTGCAGCAGTCGTCTCTGCTCGGAAAAAATACGTCAGCTCTCAATGGCGTCCAGGGGAAAAAGTGTCTGTTCTATTAATTTTCTCGTAACTGAATACCAGAATGTGAATGGCTCGTGACAGTCTTGCCTTGCATTCCTACTACAATGCAACTGACTCCTACCAGTCTCGTTGCTCTTATAATGAGTTCTTTCCAGACTAGTAGACAACTACCGTTGTTTAGTATTCCTACAATCGGCCATCCTGATGATCTTTCGTCCTCGAAAGGAACACGACAAACCTAAAAAAAACAACACAAAACAGTATCTGGGAATACATTGATTCAGTATTAGTTATTGAACCACGACTTCATATGGTCAGCTGCTGTCGACGTCAAGTTCGGTCCTTCATGGTTTCCAACTTTCTCAACGTCATAGCGATCATGGGGTTTCACTTTCTTCACTCGATATGGTCCTAAGAATTTCGGTCGTAATTTCATTCCGACACCAAATTGAGTCCGCTGAATAGCAATAAGATCGCCCTCTTTGTATTGATGAGGTTTCTTCCTCTTCTTATCGTACGTTCTTTTATTCTCTTCCTGAATTTTTAGGATATTCTCTTTGGCATCGTCTCTTAATTTCTTCCTCTTCTCTAGAAAAACTTCAGTATATTCTTCTTCTAAAAGCTGGACTATCTTGAGATCTTCTTTGTTTCGCATTTTCACACCTGTCAAAAGTTCGAAGGGTGTCCATCTTGTGCTTCTGGAGGTTGTACTATTGAGTATTCTTTGTACGGCGTCAACGTGTTTGAACCATTTGATCGGTTCTTCAATTGAAAGTTTGGATAACACTGGAATCAGGGTTTTGTGCATTCTTTCTACTTGTCCATTGCCTCTTGGGATTCCTGTTGTGATTTTTAGGTGTTCAATCCCGTTTTCGCAACAAAAATCTGTAAATTCTTTAGATGTAAAAGCGGATCCTCTATCCGAGATTATCCTCGCAGGATTTCCAAAACTATTTTGTTGTTGTTTGAGTTTATTTATTGCGTCACCTGATGTCGTAGATTTGGTAGGATATAACCAAGTGAATTTTGTGAATGCGTCTACTACCGTGAAGATATACTGATAGTTCTTAGATGTTGAAGGTAACGGACCTATGAAATCAATGTGATAAGTGTATAATGGAACGTCCTCTTTAGGAATTGGATTTAGAAATTTGTTATCCTCTGCTATGGTTCGTTTTGTCTCCAACTTAGTGTTTGGTTCCAGACAATTAGTTACTTCGAGATGAGTTTCGGGTTTAATTTTAGTTGAATCTGAAGTGTTCGCTAAATTAACAATTCTTGCGTAATTCACTCGAAAATTATCGCGTCTGCTCAAAACATGAATTCCGCTCTCTGATAAAGTAAGATTTAACTTATTTATGCAATCGAGCCCAAGAACAATATGATCAGGTAAATTTTTTAAAACATAAACATCAGTAACAATAATGCATTCATCAATAATAATTTCTGTAGAAAAGAAACCTAGAGGAGAAATGTGTTCTCCTCCTATACCCATTAAAGTCACATTATCAAAACTCAATTTTGGGGATCCAATTTCAACATAAAATTCATATTTTATCATTGACACATCACTTCCTGTGTCGATTAGCGCATTAGATCTTTTCCCGCACATTTCAACATATTTTCTTAGCTTAGTACGAGAATTAAAAGGGCTATTAATTAAAGTTCTATTTACATCTCTTTTGGGACACACGTCGGCCTTGTGCCCATAATTTTTACATTTAAAGCATCTCACACCCTCAGTTTTCTTTTCACAATTTATCGACTTATGTCCATATTCATTGCAGTTGTAACATTTTATATGATTGGTGTTAGTTTGTTCAGGGCGCACGAAAGATCGAGGCTTTAATTTGTCAAAATCCCTATTGAAACGCTTCTTATATTTATCGTCTGATGTTTTCGAATCTCTATTGGGTTTTAAATGACATCGAGCCGCTTCATATTCGTCTAATTTATTGACGAGTTGGTCTATTTTCGTTATTTTCGGTAGCTCGTCTATAAAATGGTCTCGAACGTCATTGGGTATTTTTCGTTTTAGTTGATCGGTAATCATGAGTTCTTTAAGGTCTTGGTAATTTGATACTTCCAACCCACTCGTCCATTCTTCAAAGAAATTTTTCAGATCATGAGCAAAGTCATTCCAAGTAGAAGACGCTTCTTTTCTATGCGAAAGGAAATTTTGCCTAAATTGTTCCGGATTTAATTTAAAACGTTTCAACAATAATCTCTTGACATTTTCATAGTCATTAGCCTTTTCGTCAGGCTCACGCGTGATAAGATTAGCCAAATCCAATGGGAGTAACCCCAACAAATGTGTAACCCATTCCGTTTTTGGTATTTCGATACGACTAATCTGTCTTTCAAATAAAGTTAAATAACAGCTAATATCCTTATTCGTCTCGTAACGGTTAATCAATTTCAATAAATCGTTATTGTATAGGCTGGTAGTTTTACCATAACTGTTGCCTTGTCTGTTAGCAGTTTCGATTTCGAGTTTCCTTAATTCGAATTCGCGTTTTTCGGCTTCAATTTTCTCTGCGCGTTTTTCGGCTTCAATTTTCTCTGCGCGTTTTTCGGCTTCAATTTTCTCTGCGCGTTTTTCGGCTTCAATTTTCTCTTCGCGGGCTTGTTTTTCAGCTTCAATTTTCTCTTCGCGTTCAGTTCTAATAACGCTCAACAGATTTTTTGTTATCTCCTCGTCATAATTTTCAGAATCTATTATAAGTTTCGAGCACTGCGCTACTTTGGGATTCGCTGGCACTATCAGGCCTAATTCGTCAATCAATGTTAGCAAATCTGCTTTTCGGGCCTTAGTTAAATATGCCATGTCATCAAGTAAAACAAAATTATGTACTCACAGTTTCGAAAGTTCCTTCTATCCGTCTTTTCCGTCAACTCGTCTTTTGCGTCTACGCGTTTTTTCGTCTACGCGTTTTCTTTTTTGTCGTTTCAGTCTATCATCAGCACCACGTCAGGAGAAGTCATGAAACTGTTCTTGCAGATGATTAAAACACAAGTCCAGGTTTGCATAGGTAGTCAAAACATTCCGCCGACCGGTTCAATCGTCACTGCTTTCGGGGTCTGCTAATCCGTCGTTCAAGCCCTCGTACGAAGGAGAAGAATCGTCGCGGTCGTCAACGGTTTTTCACATCGCGGTCGAACCCTCATTTTTTGTAAGATTCGTGTTGTTCTGTTTGGTAAGGTCTATATTAAAGACTTCGAATCTTACAGCACATTGACATTTAATGAATAAATATATACAATTATTATGTACAGTTGAGTAAAATTTAAAACAGTTCCGTCATTATCTGCAGCAGTCGTCTCTGCTCGGAAAAAATACGTCAGCTCTCAATGGCGTCCAGGGGAAAAAGTGTCTGTTCTATTAATTTTCTCGTAACTGAATACCAGAATGTGAATGGCTCGTGACAGTCTTGCCTTGCATTCCTACTACAATGCAACTGACTCCTACCAGTCTCGTTGCTCTTATAATGAGTTCTTTCCAGACTAGTAGACAACTACCGTTGTTTAGTATTCCTACATATATATATAAGGATGGACTTCATCCCCTCAATCCTTTCCTAAGCTCTAAAAAGTATGGTAAGTTGGGAAGACATGGGCCTGAAATAAACAACAGTGGCGGATTGGATAAGACGACCTGCCAGGAAATATAGGTAAAACTATTCCTAGGTAAGAATTTGAAACGTTTAAGAAAAACTCAAAACATCGGAATGTACTCTCGAAAGCAAAATAGTTATCGCCTCCTAAAGAAGTCAGAAAAATTTGAAAACTAAAAACGATTAGCTTGTACCGTTATGCTAAAGTGAGTCGCTTTCGTTGATCAAATATTTTTACTACCACACAAACCAAATCAATCAAAAAAAATCAAGCAAATCAATCAAAAAAATCAATACAAAAACAATCAACAAAATCAATCAAAAAAATCAACTATAAATCAATCAACAAAATCAATCAAAAAAGAATCAGTCAAGTCAATGAACAAAAGAATCAACCATATCAATAAAAAAAGAATCAACCAAATCAATCAAAAAAGAATCAACCAAATCAATCAACAAAATCTTTTAAAGGATCAATTTGCCCATCACAAACCGGCTTCCATACCTGTGCAGAAATCAATTGACCAAGACCGACCTTCTTTTATTGACCTTGGGGAATACCAGTTTTACGAAAAAGGGACCGCTCACATTCCCTGGTATCTATTTCAATGAATGGATTGTACGAAAGCAGGTGACTTATGGAAACTGCCCGGTGTCCTGCTGGGTTGTCTTGAAAGATGACAATTTTGGACCATCATCGATCGTCCCTATTGTCTGAGCAACTGGAGTACTACGGTCTAACTCAACCCCTATTTGGAACATTCTTGTTTAGAAGAAAAGGGGTTCTTCTGCGAGTTGCAGAAAGAGGTGTTTTATGTAGTATCATCATGTACCGGCGGGAAAGTCACACCCTGGCGATAAGACATTTTCTGAACTGAATCAGATTTTGTCTTGAATTGTTAAACGCTCTGACAATGAATCCGACCCGACAAAATGGCGATTTTTGTTTTAATCAATAGCTCATAACATGAAGCATTCACACACGGAGCCTCAAAAATTAAAGAAATGCCTTTTTTGAGAAAAATGCTGCTGAAAAGTGTGAAAAGAAAGCTCAAAGACCATTAACCACTCCTCCCTGCTGTTTTATTGTAGATCGGACATGTGGACTGGGTTTTCAGTTTTACTAGGGGATTTATCCTGAGTTGAAGGTCATTTCTTCCGAATAGAAGAAAAAAGCTCAATCCCTGTAGACCGTTCTGAGAACAAAACCCAACTAATTGCTTAAACACTTTAATGTTCTATCGATGCTTTCACCGAAAACTTTCGAACGCACCAATTCATCTTTCAATTACATTTTGAAGTACATATAGATTTATCACTCAATAGAAATAACTTTTCAGTTTGTTTCTCTTGCATTTATTATTTAGTGCTGCTTTAGTTGACGATCGGATGCATCGCAAACATCAATTATGATGTTTTATCGATTTCAAGCAAATGCACACTGAATCTTTAAACACTATTCAATGTGGAATCCGCGGTAGCTCAGTCAGTAGAGCGTCGGGCTCGCATCGGAAGTGTTGTGGGTTCTGTCCTCAGCGGAGCCTGCAATTCTGATGGTTGCGAGATCGGCGCTTGGACCTGGCTAAAGACCGTCGTGTTCGCTAATGGTGGCTGGGGCACGTTAAATAGGTCGTGGTCACCAAGTCCCCCATCTTCCCATACCAAATCAATACCTCTGGGTGTACCTGATCAGGGGGTTATCGGCCTCTGATTGGGATCCAAATTACGATATGTGTGAGTGAATGGACGTGTGAAAGGGACCTTCCTGTAAAACGGATGTGTCATGTATGAATAAGTCCAACCCTCCGGGGCAATGGCACCCCCAATTGGGCCATATATGGCGCGCACGACAACAACAATGTGGAATAAAATCTCAAAAACTAAACTAATAACTTACTGTCTGGAAAAATTACACAATTCTTTGTGAGTTTGCGTTACCAAGGTTACCAAGAACTGATCAAGTGTCTTCAAATAATGAAGGAGCTCAACTGTATCACAAACTGGATTAATACCTTATCCATACGCGTCTTCTTGACCCTTGGTTCAAATCCCGTTCTGGGAAGAGATGTTAGTAATATTTCGGAACAACAGTGTTGGAAACAGGAGTTTTATAGTTTGAAGCAAAATGGAGCCAGCTTTCTAATAAATTCTTCGTTGGAAAAGAATATAGTCCCAATGCCAACATATTTCGTGTAGTGTTTTGTTTTCACACATTCTCTCTCACGATTTTTTCAAGAGAATGCACGATAACCAACGGGTTAACCATAACCCTTTGTGGTTAACCATAACTCTTTGTGGTTAACCATAAGGATTAATAACCCTTGGGTTAAAAAAAAAGGTATTTATAAACCGTTAAATAATTTTGTGGTCTAAATGACCGCTTCCTTAATTCTGGTGTTACTATTTAAAAGCACTAATGTAAGTGCTATAGATGCGTGTGGATACCTCAAAAAACATAGACACACACAGACCTATTTAAAATGGTAGAGATAATTTCATACAGTTATTCTACGTTGCTTTTAGTTATTCAAAATTCGTACATATTAGACCTGTGATTTGTGCTAAAACTGTACGTGAGGGAATTTTTTTAATTACTTTTTGTGTAATTAGCATCTATATAAAAAATTATTAAAACAACATTGTTTAATACAATAAAACTAATTATTATCAGACAATTTTTTTTTATCACAGACCTGTGTAATCGATGTTATTATTACGATGTGATCATGAACTATGATCCGTAATTACTAATCGATGCCTTTTATAAATTGAGAACATTTTTTATGTTTTCCAGTTGCCAGTGGCAGATCACTCACAAGGCTCGCATTTAATGTATTTCTGAAGGGCCTCCAAAACGTTCGGGAAAATATAAGTTTTTGTGAGTTACCATTGTGGAAACATTTTTGATAAACAGGAAAATTCTTCGGTTAAACAAAGTTCTTTTTCTGAACATTTTGCCGATGCCATCAATATAGTTCAAACACCTCCAAATTTTGTGCCCGGTAAGCATGGGCGAAAGACAAGGATTTGCATCGCTAGTCAACAACGGAAAACCTTCCCGAAGAAACTAGAAATCACCAAAGACGGTGACCAACTAAACCTGAGAATTCTTTTCTATGGCTCTCACAAGAAAAACATGATCAAAAGATTCCTGGTGTTTTCCCTCTACCTGCTAAGAGCTACAAGGTTAAAATGTCCTTCACAATGACCAGATGGTGATTTTGTGTAACCAATCTTCTAATTATCACTTGGCTCGTGTAAATTTGCCTTTGCTGATGAAGAAAGGAAGCCTTAAGTTTTATTCTAATCTCAAATGCATCAGGGGAAAGAGGTGAATTGTTATGTTATGATCTTCGATGGCTCTCGCTTCATCTTGTGTAAGGACGAAACTTGGGGATTGCCGCTGGACTGGCAAGAGTCTAGGAGAAAAGGGTGTCTTGTTCTGTCGAAAGAAGATTGCTTTTCCCCCTATTCGGTCTTGCAGAACGATAGAAGAGGCAGCATGCGAAGGTAGGTAGGCATTTTTATAACGTCGCACTGGAGCAATACAATGGTCTATTGCGACGGTTCGGAATCAAAACCTAAGGGAACAATCCGAGGACAATAACACGTAATTCCGAATTGCTGTCGGATAACGAGGACACACTTGAATTGGCACCCAATTCTCTAAATTTAAATCACGCCTAAGTGAGTACATTTAAGGCCGCAAAAGATTTAACATGCCATGCCCCTTTCTTCACAACCGTCTTTAGTTAGATTCGATCTCGCAACCCTCCGATTGCTACTCGGTAAGGGAAAGATTCGAAGACAACACCAGCTTTCACCCCACTCTAAACTTTCACACGACACCACGAAATGTGACTGAAATAATGCATTTTGGTTTGAATCGCCAAAATTCAGATTGGAGTCACTGGAGTGGTAGTAACAATACATTATCTTTTAAATCACGCTTTATTCAAATATCGTTGTGCGCTATTTAGTCTAAAGTAAGGATTATGTGTACATTTGAGAGTATAATAAGGGTTTTTTTAATCGTTCACGCCACACTGGTGATGTTCCCACATATACACACACTATATGGACAAAAGTATTTGGATACTGCAGAAATTCGAAGAACCCATCTTAGTGTGGGGTTGTTTTTCTGGTTAAGTCAGGGCCCATCGTTTTATGTACCTGACCGAATTATCCAGAACATCGTGTGCCTCGATGTTCTGGATAATTCGGCCTTGCCTACACTATGGCAATACTACGGCGATGATGGTTGTTTGTTCCTACAGGATCGAGCTCCATGTTTAACTCCAAAATGTGTGCTGGACTGGTTTCTTGAAAATGAGACGAATTTGCTTGACTGGCCTGTTCAGAGCCCGGATCTCGACACCGATACGCACTCACATCTTCAAAACAATCTCTTCCTACAGCCTTAACAAGAGTCATGGCTATTAACGATGGACCCGTGTCACTCTGTCAATACAGTGTATGAGCTTATTTATCAACACGCTGATAAGAACATTCGATGCTTTCACTTTAAATAAGCGCATCCGATGTTGATTGCAATAAAATGGTAATGTGTTAGTCCTTACGTCGAGTTCGATTGAATAGTTTAATTCTCCTTTTTCGAAGTTGTGGTCCATTTCTCGGTACTCGGCCCCCCTTTTAAAGTACCTTTTCCCCGAGAAAATTACTCATAATGATAGGAAAATATGTGGCGCGTCGTTCAAGATATTTTAAACTGATGCTTGACGATATTTTTTTTATGGTTGCAAACGTTCTAAAATTTGCTTGTTAGGCTGCATTTTAGATTTCTTTAAATAACAATATACAAATCCATTAAACATCAATTATAATCTTAGAATGCAACTTATCATAATTTTAAAACAAATAATAATTATTTAATTAGATGTTAAAAATAATTATTGATCCCGAAATGCGTAATTTAAGTAATAAATAATAACTTTAATTGTATCATAACTGAAAAATACAGATTGGGACCAAAAGTATGAAAAACCTTTTAACGTAGACATTTTAGCCGTATTATGCCACATTCAACAGGCTCTGGGTTAAAATTCTGTCGCTGAATTAATATTCGCAGTGGTTTTTAATCCCCTGAAGGCCTTTCATCTCAGATTTAATTAGCCCTCGTGTGGCAAAAAATGACATTAGAACAACATACCAAAATACACAGGCGAACCATTTGATTTAGTTTTGTGTCTTGGATATGGTTAGATCTCTTTAAAGGATATTTTTTCCCGGATATCGAAGCCTGTTAACATTGTTTCAAAGTATGAAGCATGACAACTGTAATTCCGGTGCCATTGTGTGCTGTCTTCAACACAAAAGTTAGGACAAAGGTTTCTAGCTTTGCTCATTACTCTCAGCGACTGTCAATCATCTCCAACATCGACGTACTGGATAAGACGACCACCCGGGAAATATAACCGGTCTACAAATCCTAGGGAGGACTTTGAAAAGTTTAACCCTTCTTTGCATAATGGTGGAAATTTCCTTCATAACATTGAATGCCCAAAAATTATATAAAAGAACAAGTTCACTTTAAGTTGATCGTGTCTGGATACCTTTTTAATGTCCATTGCATAAAAAAAACATAGCTGTCAAAAATAAGCATGTGTCACTATCAGTAAAACGAGCTTGAAGCTGTCATTCCGCTGTTTGTTGTAGTTACAATAAACGTATGATTTCGTTTTAAATTTGTTTTATTATATTTGAGTTTCTATTGCTAAGAAAGTGAAAATGAGTGGAAGAAAGGTTTGTAACACGTGTTTCTGTTATTTTTAGAGCAATTTCTGAAAAAGTTTGCGTTTAATTTAAAAAATACTTCATGATACCATCGTATTGTTTTTTGCTAAATTTATACTATAAATATATACTAAGATTTTTTTTAACCATTTTCCCTTTAATTTTGAACATGAATTATATCACCTTGATTTATTTCACCAATAAAGAAAAAAAATCATGCAAAGAAGGGTTAAGTAAAGCTCATAACATCGGAATATACTTTCGAGAGCAGAATTGTAATCGTTCCATGAAAAAAAACACAGTACAATTAAAAGTAAAAAAAAAAAATGCTCAACTTTTACCGGAATATCAAAGTGAGTCGCTTCCCCTGAACGAATCGTTTTACTGACTCGAACTAAATCAATGAAAAGAATCAATTTGCCCATCATTTTTTTTCTCACTCCTATGCATAAATCAAGTGACACAGAACGAACATTTACTACAATATACATGAACTTAAAAAAGACCACTTATACGAAGGGGCTATCGCTCACCGTACAAGGCAGCCTCTGAAGAACAGGTGGTTTTGTTCAATGAGGTACCACAATTCTTTCTACTAAGCCCCCTTAGAAAAACCGCAAACCCAGAGAGTCCAATCTACAAGGTTAATGAAAGAGCGGTTAGTGTTGAATCGGCTTAATGGGTTGAATTAGCCAATCATTGGTATTGGAATCATCCATGTGACCAGATTTATCTAAACAGGTTCAGACATGCAGCCTAAAACTTCAGTCATGCCAAACACATAAACCTTGTCGTTTAAACCGTATTATTTGCTGTTTACTGAGTTCTGTGTCAGTACATCTTTTGGTAAGTACTTAATATCATGTCCATGTAATGCGTTGTTTGGTCTATCTCTGAGTACAATTGCTGCAGAAATTACTTATTTTGATAGATATTCCACCCTGGGTATAATTCTCAATTCTGTGTCAGTAAAACTGTGCATGCCTAATTTTTAGAAATGTCCACGCATGTTCATGTCTGATACGAATTAAATTAAGAACTTGGAAGTTATACCTAGAATTACTTTTAATACTAAAATTTTTTATTTTTTAAATTATTGAAAATCTTTAAAGAATATTTAAGTTTATGAGGATCAGTTTAGAAAACGGATTTAACGGATAAGCTAGGAATAGACTTCACAAAAGATGTTATATTTTTTTTATTTAATAGAGCTATAAAATCAGAAATAAAAAAGACTTTCTGCTTTTCAACAGTTCTTATTTTTTAATCATAGTAAATTTTATCATGGCGGAAACAATTACGACACTGTTGAATACCGAACCTTTTCCTTTATGCAAAGAAAATCCCAAATATCGTCTTTTGTGGGGTCGAATTCGTTTTCAGCGCGTTTAACAATTCAAGGTGAAAAACGATACAGTTACAATACATCACGATCACTTTTCCGCCAAGAACGAGTTTCCGCTGAAAGGGAGCAAGCCTGTACCCCTTCTACAAATTTTGGTATCACACCTAGTTTTCAATTCTATATCCGACCATACTTGAAACACGTCATTTTAAAAGTAGCCAATCACCGGTATTGCAATCTTTCACGTGGCCAGACCTAACCAGGTTCAGACCTACTGCTTTAAACTTCAGTCGAGCCCTGTCGTTGACTTGAAAACGTATTTCTCCTTGCTTCTTTCTCTCTCCAGTGTCACTAAAACTTTCGGCAAGTGCTCAATATCTTGTCTATCTTCTGCATTGTTTTGTCTATCTCTGAGTAAAAATTGGCGGAGAATGTTCTTTATTTTAATAGATATTCCTCATTGGGTGTATTTCTCAATTCCATGTTCGTAAAACTTTCGTTGGGGGTATGTCTGTTACTTGATACTGTATGTCCTCTGTGTGTGGGGCAGCAAGCCTAATCATGGCCCTTGCGTTATAAAATCTCTAACAGCCAACTTTATTTTAATACCGTGAAAGGATTACAATGGAAATACATAGATCAATACGTTCTTAGAAAATTTAACGCATGTGTGATACGAATTGAATTGAGAATTTAAAAGTTATACGTGGAATTAATTTTGCTAAATTTGTAGGAAACTTTAGTCTCTAATCATACTCTTGGAATCGACGGAAGCTGAAAATTTCTATCTAGAAATCCGTTTGAATATTAAGAAAACCTGACATCTCGATAATGATGAGCAACATCGAGAGTTTTTAGAAAACGTTTCATGCAATAAATGCTTTGTTTAAACCGCAAATGGTTTTATTCTGTTTTATTATGCGAAAGACATTTCTTTTAGAAAATGAATTCAGATCTTAAAAATATTTTTATTGTGAGGAGATAAAAACATTAAATATATAATTATAATTCATAGTTAAGAAGAAAACTGTTCGTTTAAAGGGTAATTTTATAAATTGATTAGATTAATTTATTATTAGGCTAAAGTTTTAAAGAATATTTATGTTTCTAAGGATCAGCTAGGAAAAAGATGATTTCGAACCGAGGTCGTTATGTCTTCAATGCGTAAAATTTGTAATTCTAACGAATAATTTATTTTTTGTAATAAGCGCATGAATGATTATGCAAATTTTTTAATATTTCAGCAATCAAATTTCATTTAAATAACAATATTTTTAAAATAGCGCTATCTCATAGATTATCGTTTTTTGTTCATTTTAATTATGCCCTCCGGTAAATAATCAACAAACTGTCTTTAAAGTGTGATGTTTTACGCAGTTTACTCAATACATTCTAGCAAATGCATTGTGAGCTGTAATGTTTTCATACATACCCATTTCCTCTATATGTAAAGTTCTGATATGTATATGTGTACATACTCCCTCTTTCTATGTATATGCAAACTTTATGAAACTATTTTTATATATAACTATATGCTTAGAGTTTAACTAAAGCATAATAAATAAGTTCTTTGAGATTTGTTAGAAAATGTCAATTACTAAAGTTGTGTTCATTTTCGAGTCACATATCTCCTTGTTGCACATTATGGAGCTTTGGCGATAAATTACTTAATTATACTAAAAATATCGATCTTTGTTTGCTCAGAGTTTGCTGCAAATACCTATGGCTTACTTGTATAATTTGTGATCATATCGTTGTCCAGTGAGCTCGTAAAAAACCGTATTTTAGGATTGCTTTTTTTTTATTGTATCGATATTTTACATTATTGTTTTAGAGATCTCTCAACAATTAAAATTTACTATACGCACTGCAAAAAATGTATTGTAAATTAAAATGTAACTGAATACTTTTATTAAATATACGTTCTTGTGAGATTTTTTCATAATAAAAGTAATTCTAATATCTATAGGTAATCTAAATACGATGTATTTTTTGTTTTAGCATTTGCGAAATTACTTTGGTAATAAGCTGAACTTCTGCCCTAAATCGCAGCAAGATGTGCAAGAAAATTGGTGTAAGGTAAGTCGTTTTTTCATGTTTTTAACTTTTATTCTTTTTATTATCTCTTTTAATATTAATTATTTATTCTGTATATGTATAGACTTATAAAAAGGTATTAATGTTTTGCCGTATGTGATTAAAACTTCACTTAAAAACGTAAACTTGCAGTCAGTACATCAAATTTTTATACTAAACGTAAAAAGTGTTTTTGACAAAAATATAAAAATTAATTATTTGTGTTGCTCCAGTGTGATGTTAATTAAAAAATGACAAAATATCAAATAGAAATAAATTGTAATTTTGCGCGTAAATCCTCTCAGCATGAAAGCTGCGAAAGAAATACTAAATGATATAAATTGCTATGGAATATTTTTTTCAAAATTATTTTATTCACAAAACTATAAAACAACTCTGAAAAACTGAACTGAGGAATGTCGACAGAATTTTTATACTTATCTCTTGTAATATAAAGATTGCGTCTGTATTTGAATCAGGTTTTTGGTCTTTAACTTATTGATTAACGAGCCGTATAATATTATTTCCAAAATATGCACAAAGTTACAAATAACCAAACCGAATCGCAATATTTTTGTGTTAGTCATAAAAGAGCACATTCAGAGCTACCGTTCCAGACTGTTAAACGTCATCTATAAATTTGTGTATAAGTGGGAAAATAGCCCGTGTCCATTTTGTAATTTATAGAGAAAACAGGATTCAGTAAATTTTTTCTAGTTTTTGATATTGCGTGCCCAAAGTGACTTTTCGATGTTTTGACTCTCACATTGTTTTGTTAGCACAGAATTTGTTCTATTGTTTTCATTTAGTATTCAATCATTAAGCGGGTCCGGGACACATCAGAAATTTTTTTTTTATTGATTAATTTAGAATTTTGAATTTTTTTTGTACTGATTACCCATCTAACTAATAAACAAAATCACAACACAAAATTTTTCCAAAAGTTTTTTAAAAATTTTAAATTAAAATTTTTTGAAAAAAAGAGGGGTCATTTTAAATTGCTAAGGCTCAAAATATTCTTGGTCCATTTTCAAAATTCTTGCAGTAAATTATTCACAAATTTATAAACTTTAATTTTGATTCAACAATTTAAAAAATATTAATTTAACAAAAAATAAAAAATATTTGAATAAAAATTTTTGAAAATTTTAAGGTACTTTAAAAAAAAAAAAGTCATATTTTTAAAAGTAAATATTTGTTTCAAATTTGCTGAATCAAAATTAAAGTATAATGTTTGAAAAATATATATTCCAAATTTCAACCCTTAAACTTTATTGGTTTTCGACTTATAGCAATTTGAATACAGGAAATCTTAAAAAATGTATCATGGAGAAAAACGCATTTAAAGTTTTAAAGACAGATGTCGTTGCCATGACAACAACTTTCAAGAGTGTTAGATTTTCAAAACAACGCACTACAAAAAATTATTATATCTCTAGTTCTAATTAAGATAGAAACATGATTTAGACGTCATTTTAAGCAGAAAAACACAGAGAATTTCTTAAAATCATAAAAAAAATTTAGAAAATTTGACGATTTTTGTGTCCCGGACCCCCTTAAATGTGTGCATAGATTTATTTGTGTTCGTAAATCGGAATTATTGCATTTAGATGAAATTCTGATTTAATAAAAATAATGAAATTCATTTTCGTACAATATGTGTAAGGGGCTCCATGAATTTTAAATTGCTCAAGAATAATTTACTTTAAGAACAAAAAATTTTGGCACTCGATGATGATTTCAAAATTTAACCTAAACACATTGTTTTGTGGTGGAACCCTAATGAAGGCTCAGTTATTAAGCTATAACAATATGTAAAGAAGATTAATACATAAACACAGTTAATTTATTCTTAAACATATATTTTTATTTGAAGAAAATATAAAAAAGTATTCCGTGTATATTTATAGTACTAGTTAAAAATACGAAATCAACACTTTACAGTTCCCTCCATCGTAAAAAATTTGTATTTTCTTTTGACGTAGGAATGGTATGAGGTAGTTTTGATTTGTATTTGACGTAGGGCTAGTGTCGGTAACATTAGTTTTTGAATCAAAATAATATACGTTATTTTAAAAACAATAACGGATTCTTGTGAAGTTTTTTTAATGTTTTTCATATATTAAGGCTTTTAAATAACCCTCAGAAACTAAAAAAAATTAAATTTTCTATTCTAAATGTAATCATATTTAAAAAAAATTATTTTATGTAATTCTTGGGATTGCCTTTTTATTGCCCAATATTTATAACTCTCAAAATGTACCCAGTATTTCTTTAATCAGATTTAAAAAAAACGCATCATACCTAATTATGTTTCCAAGATTCACGAAATGGGATCTCTTACATTTCACCATCTTTTCAGATTTATTACTCACGGTGTGTAACAAATATTAAAAAACACCAGCCTTTAAGAGAGATAAAATAATGAGTAGGTTTTAAATTAACGTTGCACTTGATCAACACAACGGGCAATTAGAAATTCATTGGAAATGAAACTTCATCATAGGAAATTACAGAATAAAAGCCGAAAAACAATAGTGTAAGAAAAAAGTTGTACTCTTTAAAATAAATATTCAACCGCGAACCATTACTGTCGCGATTCGAAGACACGATATTCCACTAATGGGAGAGAGAGGTCTGGATAATCTACCAGATACTTCCTCTTTTGATGTGCAGAAAAATCCTTTGATGTTCAGCTTAAGTGGGCCTTAAACAAACGAAGCTGCCAAAATACGTTTAAAATATTTCTTTAAGGGAGTCCGGAATACATCAGAAATTTTTTTTAGATAATTAATTTAGAATTTAGAATTTTTTTATACTGATTACCCATCTAACTAATAAGCAAAATCACAACACAAAAATTTTCCAAACATTTTTTTAAAATTAAAATTTAAATTTTTTGAAAAAAAGAAATGTCTTTTTAAATTGCTAAAACTCAAAATATTCTTATTTAATTTCCAAAATTCTTGCAGTAAATTATTCACAAATTTATAAACTTTAATTCTGATTCAGCAAATTCAAAAATATTAATTCAATAAAAAATAAAAAAATATTTGAATAAAAACTTTCAAAAAATTTTAAGGTACTTTTTTTTAAAGTTATATTTTTAAAAGTAAATATTTGTTTCAAATTTGCTGAATCAAAATTAAATTATAATATTTGAAAAAGATGTATTCCAAATTTCAACCCTTAAACTTTATCGGTTCTTGACTTATAAGAATTTGAATACAGGAAATCTTGAAAAATTGCATCATGGAGAAAAATGTTTTAAAGACAGATTTACAATTAATAAAATATTTAAATGCCCTTTAAGAGCATCCAGATGAGTATCTAACTCCTTCTTTCCTCTTAAATCTTAGGTTTAGTTTGGTTTTTGCAAGTTCTACCTTTTTTCATAGTTTAAAAGGTCTCCCCCGTAGACTTAAATAACTCTTTCACATATGTTGTTGCCATGACAACAGCTATCTGTGTTAGGTTTTCAAAAGAACGAACCACAAAATTAATTCTATCTCTCCTTCTAATTAAGATAGAAACATGATTCAGACGTCATTTTAAACAGAAAAACACAGAGAATTTTTTTAATAATTTTTTTTTTGTGAAAATTTGACGATTTTTGTGTTCCGGACCCCCTTAAGCATTTACAAAGTTAATTAAGGGATTTGTGACCCTAGGTTGTGGCCGCTAAAAAATGGACATTAACATCGTCACCCCAGTTCACACTTAATTAGGAGAGGGTCGTCGGTCAATCCTTGCCCCTCTATGGCTTCGACATTTGGACCATCCAGATCTAGTCCTTTTTGCTAATGGCGAGCTGTATCTCGTGGAGATAACCATCGAGAGGTTTATAGACCATCCGGACTAAAAAGGTACCTTCCCACTAGATAAGCCGAGATGTTCGACCGCAGTCAGTAGTACACTTGTTGACCTATGAACCGTTTAATTGGACGGTACAGTGGCTCCAAATATCCTTCCTGTGATAAGGTACAATTAGTTTTTTTCGATCTCCAACTTAAATCTGTGATAGATTTAGCTTCAAGAGTAGTTATCATTACTAATACTATATCTCTCAGGTCAATTTCCCTTTTATAATGCATTCGCTACTAATGAGTACAAGGAATCTGTGAGGTTTAGCTATTATCCAGCCAACACAGGAAGGAATGTTTGGGGAAAGGAACGATGAATCCCCTAGAGTGTCTGGCGGGGTGTCCTTGTTAAGTCACCTGTTGATTCGAGATATCACAGATTATGTTTCCTGAGTTCAAACCATTCCACAGCTAAGAAAAGCAAAACAAATACAAAACATTTTGACTGGCATTGTTTAGTTCTTTTTTGTAAAATCGGGATCATTAGAGATATATTAAAATTTCGACGGATTTGAAATCTGCGGGGAAATTTCTCTTAAGATTTTCTTTTAATAAAAAATTCTTCACAACTAAATATTTATATTTTTTGCAAGAGATTGTGACGTCACGCCGATAGGGTTCTTCGCAATTCGATTATGGCAATGACGAGGCCATGACGGCGTTACCCGTATTGTTGGTTTGCAAAGCATACCGTATTTCATAATATTCATAATTTGGTTTGCAAAGCAAATTAACACCACGGAGAACACCATGATGGCTGTTATCCAATAGGCTACGAATTCGTTGCAATCACCGGGGGTTAGCGAGCAGTGGTCACACCTGACCCAACGAAAAGAACTGTCACGGGGAACGCCGTGCTGGCAACGCAGTGGCTAGTTTTTAATTAATATTCAAACTGCCTTCCCTTTTCTCGAAGGCAAAGCTGAAGTCGAGTAGTCGTTTGCGCATATTTTTAGAAACGCGTTTCAATATGCTGACTTCAATATGCTGATAAGTGACTACTTGTATTCTTTAAATAGAATGGCAATTTTCAGAAAATCTATTGTTTAGGGATCATTTTTATCACCGTCAATCTTTTTGGAATGTAAAGGTTTATGGATTATTGAATGGGGAATTGTTTTGCGTGGTTACATAACCTCTTAACTGAAACTATGCCTCATCGAAGAAATAATTTTTCCAAAATGTTGATATTGTTGCGAAGAAATCTTTGGAACTATCGGCAATAATAAAGCCGCTTCTCATTGTCCGGTGGCTTTAGCTAACATTTTTAAATATTAAGCACGAAAATGCAAAGCTCTTAAAATCTTATGTCGATCCATGTGATGTGCCTATTTGTTGCGACAAACGCCTCACGGATTGATGCGGAGATTGCAATATGCTCCGTTGAGTTTCTTGTACTAAGTCTTTCGGTCTTCCACCAAATCTGTCTCACGCAATTGCCGAACGAGTTGATATAGCGTACCTTTACTCAGTATTGCATCATTCGGTTATTTATGTTGGAAAAAATCTTTATATCTTTCATATGATTTACATTCAAAATAAGCCTGAAGCACCGCAATTCTCTGAATGCGTGATTAACTCCTTTTGCAATGAAAAACAAATGACGTGGAACATTATTATCGCACAACATGAAAATAATAAATTGAATAGAAATTAAGTTTGGTTTGCATGGAATAAAAGCACGTTCCTGCTTTTAAAATATTTTACTAAGTTTTCTTAAAACTTTACCATTGTCTTGCGTTGTAGATGTAGGTTATTTTAATTAAAAATTCGCTCTATTATACGTATAATTAATGTCGTTTTAACTAATTTAAGATAGTTGGCAAGACCCTCAAAAAATCACCATATGTACAAATGAAAAAGGCCATCATGTACAAAGACAGCTGGTGCATGTTAAATCTGTCCAGGGCCTCATACCTCTTCACCGTGTCGTGTGTGGTGTGGAAATTTTTAGATTGGAATGGAAACTCATGTGTGAATTGTGTTTAACTTGTAGTAGTTTGTAATTATGAACAAAAAACCTGCCTTCATAATGTATAATTACTTGCCTTTTAACTACTTTAAGCCAGTTTCTAGTCATTTTTTTCCCTCACGGAGTTTGGTAAGTATTTCAAAAGCGTCACACTTGAGCTACACTACGGGCTATTGGCAACTTTCCGATATCAACACAAGAAGGTAAAGATTCGAGGAACACACGCACAATTTTGAACCACGGTCAGATGACCCCCCAAGGTAGAAACTAAACTTTTACCCCAATCTCCAAACTTCCATACCACGCATTCGTGAGGATATTTGATCCGAAGAAGTTCTTTGGTTGGATTCAAACTCGCAACCCTCCGGCTGCTAATTCAGAACACTTCCGACAGGGCTGCCCTTAAGAAGTTTCATACAGTTAATAGTGAAATTTGTCAAACAATGATTTCATTGTAAAGTACAACTTTTCCGTATTCACCCAAACGATCTTTTTATTTCAGGTATCGTTATAACAGAATGAAGTCTGAAATTATGGACTTCGCTCATGACAATGCAAATGTACAGGAGGATATCCATCAAAATGTGGTGCCAATAAACCAGGGATTGTTCTTCGACATACACAACGAAGTGCAAGGAAACCTAGGCCACAAAAGTGGAATATTATATTTCTGTAAGTGCTGAAAGCTTGCATTCTATTCTAGATATGACTTGATTGATACTAACCCATATTAATGCCTGACATTTTTTTTCCCGAAGATACTTTGAATGCTGTAAGTACATATCGTAAGATCAACTGGAAAAATGTAAAAAAAAAATTATACAAACAAAAATTTGAGATTTTTACTGACAAAAACTCAAACGTCCCTAAGAAATGACGCTAGACACCAGAGGGTATATAGTTTTCCGCATGAAATAATTTTTAATAACGAAGTTTATTTTTATAAAAATGATTTTTTTTTGGTTAAAATGTATCATACAAAACATTTAAAAACTTTAAAAATGACAGAAAAAATGGCAAATGTTTTTGTTTTGTTTGGAATGAAATTCAACATAGCATTTGTCATACAAACCCACCAGCACTTGCTTTGTTTCCGATAGACTTTTTTCCGCAATTAGCGCATCTCACCTGAGTTTTATTAACAATTACAAAATGCTTTTCCCAGTCATATCTAATGACATTTGACACTCTGGATTTTATGGGCATTGTTTTTTCTAACGGTCATCCCGGATGTAACTTCCTTTCTATAGTATATATCTTGAAATTGGCCAAATATATATATATATCTTCGGAATTGGAGAAAATGCTAGGGTTTGTGTTTGATAATGCACAAAGACGATATAATTGCCGCGCATTTTGCATCGCAGCCTCTAACACAAATATGATATTCCACCACCATTTCTTGCTCCGGATAGAACAATAGTAACTTGCAATGTTTTGATCCATTCTGTTAGTACCCACATGCAATAACTATATTTATAATTTAAATTAGGTCGATCAATTTCATTTTTTTCCTCTGTGTTTGACAACCCTTTAACTTTTACCAATGGGTAGACAGTATGCACATTTGAAGCTATGGTTATCCTAGTTAGATGGAACGACAGTAATGTTGCTGTCGTTCCATCTAACTAGGATAACGTTGTCTTGATTTTTATCGTACTTATACTCAAAAATACCGGTGGTATGTTTTTTTAAACGATGGAACGTCGCTTATAGGGGGGGGGGCGCATTTTCAGTGCGATAAGAAGAACTGTTCTAGTCACATTAAATCCTTTATTGGACAAAAAATCAATTAGTGCAGAAGTGAATAAATTGTCACAGTATAAATCAATGTTGGAATGTTCAGGTAGTTATGAAATGAGATCCACGACTGTAGAACCTCCCATACTTAATTTTTAATAGTATTTACAGTTCCTGTCCCATCTTTGCAGCTGTGACGAACATAGTACGGCAAAATGCTTTCATCAATCGATACTTAATGCTAATGGGGTTGCAAGTATATGGAAGTACTGAATGATTTGTTGAAATCGATTGCTGCACATTACAGAACTTAATGCAGTAATGTTGACATCAATTTCAGCAGACCACTTAAGACGTCTATGAGGCAAAATAACATATCCACTGGTTAAAAGAATGCTACAGAACAAAAGCAATTCAAAATTTTGGTTAACTAACGGAATAACACAGTAATTAATTTTCTAAATTTCTTTAAAGATCCTAAGTAAAATAAAAGTTACGTTTAACAAAAGAATTCCAATGTTTGTTAACAACAAAATATTAAACCCCGAGAAGAAACGCCAGGATATTCGTCGTGCTTGGGCACGGAAATATTCTGTGCCTAGCGTCCCTTTTTAGGGACGTTTCTATAGTGCTAAAACATCATTTAGAATTGATTCCTTAGAATTTTATCGATGAAGTGTACTTAAAAGCGAGCCAAGTGATGTCTCATTCAGAATTCGAAACGGAAAAGTGTATCGCCAGCCGCCGCGGACATAACTAAAAAATCAATATAGCTTAATAGTGAATGACCCTTAAAATCTAAGCGCTGATGAGCAACAATCCCCAATTCAACCTACTGACAATTTTCTAGGTAAGTAATCAATATCGAAGGTAAATATAAGGACAACCCCTCGTAATTTTGAACCACGGGCAGATAACGAGAATACCTGAGCTGGCACTCTGCTCACCAAAATTAAACGACGCCAACGTGAAGACATGTAAGGCAACGACAGATTTATAGTGCACCAGTCCTCTAAGTACGCGACGGTCTTTGGTCGTATTCAAATTTGCAACCCACCTGTTGCTAATACGCTACTTTCCCCAATGGATCTATCACAACACATTGTTATTATAAGTTTCGTTGACTAATGTTTGTGGCCCTTGACTAATGTTTTCATCTAGCTATTACTTGCTATTGTGCTGTTATTTGTGTTGTCCTTCTACTAATGTTTAATTATTGCTATTTCAGGTGTCCCACTAGCTGTTGAATATATCCTTCTATTTGTTTCAGTCTATGGGTTCTACGAATTTCCTCGCACTCTATTTGTCCTTTTCGACGTATTTAAGTTTATTGGTGTGATGATTTGTTTCTGCCGGTGGCGTAATTGGTCAATTAATTCTTATTTTGTTTGTATCACCTATTGTATCGTATTTTCTTGCTATATTTACTTTTATCCGGTTCTGTAAAAGCTGTTGTATTTGATTTTGTGACAAGTCTTGAATAAAAAGCGAATGCTGTTGCTTCATTCAAAGATACCGTGTTATTTTATTCTACTTTATAAGAAAGTGGTAATCCTATTTGAAGATCTACGGATTAGCAATTGTAGGTTTGAAATTTGAAATTCGACCCAGCCATAGAACTTTATATGCACAGTGAAGGGTGCGTGCTAAATTTGTCGTAACCCATAATGTCCTCACGTTGTCTTGGAACTTTCTAGAAAGAGGTGCAAAATCATTGCTATTCTTGTCATCTGATTGTTGTTCAAAAATATACGTTGTCCATAGATTTCTCCTGTACGGATTGATCCTGGATCAATGCCTATCGACCGTTGAGTTGCTAAGGTATGACGTTTAATTCAACTAACTACAAAATGGTTATAATCTCATTTGTATTTACTATTCTTAAATCCATAGCCTAAATCTAGTAACTTTGATTCTTTGTTTTGAATAAACAATAGGAATAAATTTTCTGTTATGAAGCTTTTTACTGTAATTTAAAAATGTAATTGAGGGTAGTTCAATGAACATCGTACTAAAATATCCTACCTATTTATTGGAAACGATCTTTGACCAATACCGAAAGAAACATTCCGAGATAATCTCGTAAATTGAAACCTCAGTCAGATTACAAGAATACTTGAACTGGCACCCCCTCTCTTCAAATATCACACCACGCCAACATGAAGACATTTTAGGTAGGCAACATAATTAACGTGTTCTGACCATGACCACTGTGTACACGGAGGTCTGCGGACGAGTCTAGTTTTAAACTCGCAACTATCTTTTGCTAATCTTGCTGTTTCATCTGGGATTCCATGGCCATGTAGAAATTAGGTATTGGAAGAATTTTTTTGATTTATATGCAGTTTGGATGTCAGTGTTCTTTTGATAGTTTTTAAATGTAATCAAAAATCCATATGCGCGTTCAATAATTTTAAAGGAGTGAAAGACGGAAGCGCGGATTTTTTTACAAGAATGACAACAGTTATCAAATGAATCACTCCATTTAAAGTGGAACAAAATTAACTAAACCTACAACATTTGATGACCTTAACAAATGAGTAGAATCTATCTAAGACGGTAGCGCGGGGGGTTTTACAGGAATGACAACAGTTATCAAATGACTCACTCCATTTAAAGTGGAACGAAATTAACTAAACGCGATCCTCCACCTTACACTATGACCTAGTGGTCAGGCGGCAAACTGGACTAGAGCATAACACATATGAAATTCTGCAAGAGTCAATTTTGTCTTCGACTCTTCCGGAGAATACCAAATTTATAACTCACCTTCTCGAACCTTGTTGTAAAAAAGAAGTAACTTCGGCTATTAAAACAAAAGGTGACAAAACCATTGCCTCGTATTCTGGAGAAAATTTTGTATTTGCCTTCACTGACGGTTTCTCAGATGAAACTCTAGACAACGGAGGAGCTGGTGTCAACTTTTCTTTCCCACACAGAAGAAGCACAAAGCAATTTAAAATCGGAGGAGGCAAAATAGCTTCAAACTACACTTGTGAACTCATTGTCATCCAAAAAGCCCTAGAGGAGTATATACACTAGATCTTGAAGAAAATGAAAGAGCCAAAGGGTTAATCATCTTCAGTGACTGCAAAGCTGCTCTTCAGGCAATTCAAAGGGGTTCTTCGGGGCTCATTATAAATATTCACCGTACACTTCGTAAGATCTTCCATTTGGGGAAACAGTGCACCATGCAGTGGATTCCCGCGCATGTTGGCATTGCTGAAAACGAGTTGGCTGATGCCCTGGCAAAAGAAGCAAGACTTTTAAACACCAACAAGGTTACTCATGTCACTCTCAGCGATATCAATTCAGTGGCTAGGGCAAAACTCAACGTTAGGAAAATCAAACACCAAATCCCCGAAATCAGTACCAGTAGAACTCTCGCCAGCACACTAACAAGACTCTGGAAGAGACACTTTAGGGGGATGAAGGTTACTAAAGACGGGACAAGGATTTACCGCCTCTGCAAAAACTGCCCAGACATAGAACTAACCCCCAAACATCTTTTCACCTGTCCCGCTATTTTGGCGCAATTGCAGCAAATAAGTGACAATCCGCGGGAGGACTTACATGAAGAAAATTGCCTTCAAATCGCAGATGCTGTATATGGGACCTTTGGCCCTATTTAAATTTATTTTCTATCCATGACACGACACCAACAAATGAGTAGAATCTGTCTAAGACTGTAGCGCGGGGGGTTTTACAGGAATGACAACAGTTATCAAATGAATCACTCCATTTAAAGTGGAACGAAATTGACTGAACTTACAACGCTTGATGACCTTAACAAATGAGTAGAATCTACCTAAATTTCAATGATTCAATTTTTTAGATTTACAAATTTTTTTTAAATAAAATTTTTGATTTATATTATAAAAAGTTAGTAGTTTTGAAACAAAAATTAGATACTATTACACATATTTCAATAATGAAGATTTTTAAAACATACGATTGAAACATATTTATTATATATTATTACAAACTTTTAAAAGCAGATTAAAAATAATTTTTATTTTCATTTTACAGTTAAGACATTTACCAGTTTGATTCCTAAAGCGTGTTTTTTGTCATGATGAAAAAAATTGTAATTTTAGTGATTAACTGAGTGAGAAATTGTGTACAAATGACTTATATGCCTTATCAAAATATTGACTATTTTAGTTATTCGTCGTTTGTTCATTACATGTTAAACCTATTTTATTAAAGAAGAATTTTAAATTGTCTTAAATGGAGTTACTAATTGCTTTAGGAAATATGTATAAATGTATTCTGTAGGTAATACAAGAACGCTCGAATTAAATATTTATTATTATTTTTTTAAACTTATATTCTACTGTTTAACTTTTTTTTTAGTGTTTAACATTTTTATTATTTAAATTTTTCTATTACTAGGGGGCATCCTGCTCGCCCCCTGCTCGCTTGGGCTCGCTAACCCCATATGGTGAATGAAAGTGAAAGAAATTAGAACTACACTGTTTTAATTTTACACAACAATGGGAATGCGTTCTCTATAGGTTGAATTCCATCATTCGATTATAAAACATTTATGTCATCAGATATGCTATTTGTATCGAACTGAGTGATGTAGGACTCTTATAAGGAATTTGTTTTCACCTTAATTGTGCGCGACGCCTATAGTTTAAAAAAGTATCGCAAAGCCCGTTGACATTTTCCATTGGATGTCTGAATCTTCTTAAATTACCCATTTTGCAATTTTTGTGAAATTTCCACTTTTTGATGTCCGATATCTAAATGTTTAAGTTTTATTTCTATTGTTATTTATAACTAAACACTGCGTGGCCATCAAGGCGTTGCTGGTGACAGGTTTTTCGAGGGATCAGGTGGTGATCATATACCTTACTACGGGTAATCTTATAAGGTACATTCTATATCTTCGAGGATAACACGTCTCCAACTTAACATCTTAATTAAAAACCATGTAAAGACACATTTAAGAACTTTATGCAAGGTAATACAGAAATTAATACTTAGAAAAGTGTGACTAAAAGCAGATTATTTCTCAACTGAATTTAGGGATGCGAGATATGGATCTCCTTAGCTTTATTGTTTCTTTTTCAAGGTTTGCAATATTTGAATTTGACTTGATGAGTACCCGCTATCTCTAAGGTCTCCAGAGATATATTCTTATATATGCATTATCTTCTCATGCTGATCACATGTGGCTTAACACTCTTTTGATGATCTTGGTCCAGCCTGAAAGTCCGAATTCTCTGAGTCGTTCTTGAGATACGCACTGTCGTAGAAAGGTAGAGATATCTTTAGTGACTCTCAATCGATTTGATCTTTGACTTCTTGTGTACCTTTCCAGATTATTCCGCTTATCGTACCGTGGGTTGATAAATAAGTAGTCCAGAAAGCACTGAAAATTACATTCGGTTTAATTTCATATTTGAACATGTTTATAAAGCTGATTCCCACTGCCCGCAGGAGCAATTTAAAACATGAGCGGACACTCAAGTGGTTTAACACTAAAACATCACACAATAAATATATAGGGCAGCGATTCAGAGTTGTTAAGAACAAGGGCTACATAGATTTACTGTCTTACGGGAGGGATGCAAAAAACGTGTGAGAGCTATCAATCATATTTATTTAATTTATTTCCAATTACTATATATTATTGCAAAGATACAAAAAGTAAATAAATAATTTAATTTGATACATAACATTTTATTTATTTAGCGTATATTTTAATATTTGTTTGATTATATTGGTGGAAGCAAAGCAAAATATTGGTTCAAAATTTTCCTTAGTCAACCGGTAACTATTTTTCCGATTTGTTACTATTGTTGACTGAAAAATACTGTTCAAAGACATACGTGCATATCGTCACAGCTACTTTATAGTGTGAATGTTCAATATTGAAAAAATCACCTATTTTGTGACTTAATAAAGTTAAAGCACGTGGTGAGGCGGGCCACCAGCACATCAATATAGGGCCGCATTTGGCACTGGGTCTGTGCATCCTTGATCTAGGGAAGTAGAAACTAATTTATCGGGGAGGATGCATTTATTAAGTGATCCCTACGAGTACGTTTGCAGGTAGATCTGCGGCAAAAGATTAACTGCAATTCAACATCAGCCAAAACAATAAAAATTAGTTTTAACAATATGCACATACACAAATATGAAACAAGGTAAAATTTTAAAGAATATGAAATAAAAAAGAGGTAAATGCATTGCAGCAATATGAAGTTGATCGCTACTTTGGGTTTCAATGGTGAAAGATAAAAAAAAATGGATAAGCTGCGCGAAACGCAGGATAAAAATTGTTTTCTAACTATAATTATTA
Source organism: Metellina segmentata (assembly GCA_947359465.1). NCBI lineage: Eukaryota > Metazoa > Arthropoda > Arachnida > Araneae > Tetragnathidae > Metellina > Metellina segmentata. The sequence goes on along the minus strand of OX375880.1, from coordinate 90,808,194 downwards.
CGAGCTCGTGTCAGTTTTAAATAATTATTTACTTCGACAAAATAGAAACCTAAATTTGAATCTGGGTACTAGGATCACTGTCCAGTTTATCAATCTAAGGAATTAGTTTGCTTGAAAAGGCAATATTCACGGCAGGTAGTTAATTAACGTCGTGCTGGAGCAGCACAACGGGGTAATAGCGACAGCCCAAGACCAATCCCGAAAGATACGAGGACAATACATAACTTTGAACCAGTTAGATGACAAGCCCAACATCTAATCTGGAACCCCACTCTTCAAACTTCCACACTAAGCAAACATAAGGACAGTCGAGGCCATTTCGGTTTTAACATGTACCAGCCTCCTTTGTACACGACCGTCATTGGTTGGATTAGAACTCGAAAACCACCGGTTGCTATTCCGGTACTCTTCCTATAGGGCTTGCACGGTTCTTTACAATGTGGGACCTGGCTTCAGATTTCAGCTACACTATATTTTTGTTTTGAAAAAACACCCTTATCATCAACACCTCCAATCCCCAAATACTTTTATTGTCGTCCATTGTGGAGAAGGCTTACTTAGTTTCAAACACTTTCCCGAGAACGGAATGTAAATTTGATGAATTCCGTCCTGATCATTGACCTTCTAAGAAAGGGTCGGAAGGTAATTTTTTGTAATTAACAACGTACTAGAGCAACACAACGGGCTATTGACGACGATCAGTGATCAATCCCTTAAGGGAAAAATCCGAGGACAACACCTCGTAATTTTGAACTACGATCAGATGACGAAGCAACACCTGAATTTGCACCCCACTGTCCAAACTTCCACACCAACCCAATGCGAGGACTTTCGACCACGACTGATTTAAGATGCACCATCCACCTCTACACCATACGCTTACAAACATCCATGCCCGGACCAGGAACCTTCCGATCAAGAGGGAAAGGGTAGGAAGAGTAATGGATTAGCAATTGCCAATCAAGGTCCAACCAATTGCCAACCAAAGTCCGTCGAATGCAAAGGTGGCTAGGGCGCGTTAAATCCATTGTGGATTCAAATGTCCTCTTGGAGTGACGTGGATGCTTGGTGAGTGAGATGCCACCTCAGACATGCCGCCGTCATTGGACTGTGACTCAAACCTACGAGGTGTAGTCCTTGTAATTATCCTTTCTGGTGTTCATCTTGACCGTCGCCAAAAACACCTGCTGTGTTGCTCCAGCGCGACGTTAACTAAAATTACGAGGTGTTGTCCTTTAATCTTTCCCTTAAGGCAGTGTTTCCCAAACTTTTGACGTATGTGTACCCCTTCTGTAATTTTCTTAACGCTGAATATACCCCTCGTCAAAAAAAGAATATATTTTAATAACAATCAAAATGTTTTTTTCTTTTTTTTGTGACATACACAAAATAATAAGAAAAGATAAATAAAATTATTCATAATAAAATATAAATGAAAGTTATATTATAAATAACATTTATTTGGATCCATGAGAAGGATGAAATTGTTTGTGCTGAGATAACAGATCGTCATAATTTGGTTCCCTGGTTGTTAATTTTAATCTGAGATGTGGTTCCCCGTCCAATAGTCTGTTCCTTTTTTTCGACTTAATGTCTACAAATGCTGAAAAAGCTACTTCACAGAACTATGAAGTTGGAAAAGGCAAGATGTATTTTAGAACTTTTTCTGTTAAAACCGGATACACAAGTTGCATTTGTAACCAGAATGATGTTAAAGTACTCTCCTTATGTTTATTTTTCAAGAATCCGTCTGAAGCCAATTCCAACAATTGCTCTTCTTTCGCATGCGACTAATCTTCTGGCATGGATGTTGTGTTAATGTTAAACGATATCTTATACATTAAATATTTTTGGTTGAATCAGGGAAATAGTTTTTCAAGCCCTCTTGCAAACTCTCCAAATGCTGTGTTATGCATTTCAGAGTATCAGCATCAATTTTAGTAGTCGAACGTGTTATAAACTCATGAAGAGAGGGAAACGAGTCTACTTCTCCATTACCAACTCTCTTTTGCCATAACTTTAGTTTTGCGATGACAGCGTTCACTTTATCTTGAACGTGAAACAATCAAATTTCTTTGCCTTATAACGTACCTTTATATGTGTAACGCATTCGGGCGCAATGTGCCTGAGAGATCAAATAAAGCTGACAGCTGTCCACGAACCGCGCGAATAAAACTAAAAGGTTGGGTCCAAACATCCGGTAAAGATAAGAGACTATTAGAATAAGCAGATTTCTACCCCTTCTACGAGAGGAGTGGGGAACGGTTGCGTCCGACCGAGGGTTAACGAAGTAAGTTGTTTCTTTAACGAAGTTTGGTATATTTCCGCCGGGTCACTCCGGACCATCTCACGCCTCACAAGACTGTCTTGACTTGACTCACTAGCGCGTCTTTTTAGTAATGGCTCTTTGTTACGTGGACGATTCTATTTAGGACCGTAGGGAGGTCGGTAGATATTAAACTCGTGATAAGTGAATCGATTCTTCAGTTTGATTCTTTCGAAACTTGTTTTGATCATTTGATCTACAGTGAGCTATGATTATTTACTTGTCTGGTAGTCTTTTTTTTGTGTGTCTTCTATGATTTTTTGAAGCAGATTGATGGAATGTATGATTGATGGAAGGGTACTTATACTTTAAAGAGCTTCTTTTCGTGAAGCAACGATCGCCTAATGGCTAAAGTCACCCACCTTCAGATTAGCGTCGGCAGCGGAGGATGACTTCCCGAGTTCGAACCCAGCTGGCGGAAAATTTTTTTGATCCTCCAAATTATTTTTAAAAAATTCCAATTTAATTCCTTTTTATTCAAATTTACTTTTCCTAATTTTTAATACCCTTTTCATATTTTTCCAAGCTTCCGTTGATTTTACATAAATAATCTAAGAACCACTCCTGAACTCACTACCAGCTGATATTTTTCCGCCCCTCTGCCGTCCCCTTTGCTTTAGGATGATGGTGTCGTATCCACCGCTGGCTTAGGACCATTCTGATGTAACAAAAAGCATACATAAAACACTAACTTATATAATTATTAACTTATATAATAAAAGGATACAATTTTCGGCTCCCACCTCTACCCACCCATAGCCATGGATCTGAAAAGAAAAGAAGAAAACAGAAAGGAAGAGATAAATCGCCAACAACTATAAACCTTGATGACATACGTATCTAGGTCATGTGATCCGATTAGCCGATCAAGTTGGACTTGGGTAAAGTACTATCATGGGATTGAGGCGCCTGTCCTCCCCACGGTCCTAAATAGAATCGTCCACGTAACGAAGAACCATTACTAGAAAGACGCGCTAGTGACTTGACTCATGAGAACGTAGAATTAGGCGCAGCTAAGCACAGTGCAGTGCATATCCCCTCCAAACTCCGGTGCAACGCGTACCCCCACCAAGCTCTTCCCGTACGCATTCGCGGAAACCCTCACGCTTTCAGCACCCCTTGGCGAGTTGGCGATAGATGCCTGTATCGCCAACTGCGATAATCCTAATGTTAAAACTTAGAGGAATTGCCGCTAGAAGGCGTATACTTTTAAAGTTCTGTCGGCGGTTTGAAAAATCCCTGTTCTGACTGATGTTGAGTGCATTCTGTTTTGTTTATGCTTATGATAATGTGTGAGGTGAGGAGCTCATGTTTTTCAACGGTCTTTGTATTGAAAGCGGAATAATTTAATTAGGAAAAGTTAATTTGTCTTTAGGCGTATTCTTTTGAAAGATTGTATTTACTTTTCAGTTACACATCCAATCTCCTTCAATTTTCAAATGTGTTTTTTGATGCGTTAGAGATGCAAGATAACGAAAAACAAAAAAATCTGTACATTACTATCTTGAATGTCAACATATATTTAGAATATCCACAAAAAAAAAATCATACGGAAAATCATAGCACTCAGAGAGAAAAAAATGGCGATCTTTTTTACAACGTAGTAGGGTTGCTCGAGAAATTGAGAAGGATTGCCAATTTCCCCAGCTTTCGGTTCTCAAAGCGCTTTCTATCGCCAACTCGCCAAGAGGTGCTGAAAGCGTGAGGGTTTCCGCGAATGTTTCCCGCACCCCTGTGGGTACGCGTACCACACTTTGGGAAAAACTGCCTTAAGGGATTAAACCCGGACCGTGGTCAATAGCCCGTTGTGTTGCTCTAGTACGATAGTAATTAAAAATTACTAATTATCTAATAGAATAGGCGAAGGTGCGCGCAGCCTTATATAATTCTCTCCGATCACTCGGTTTGAAGATCTTTGTTTGATGGGTATTTTAATGAACGTCGTACAAGAGCAACACAACGGGATATTAACAACGGTCAGGGATCAATTCCCTTCGGGAAAGATTTGAGGACAGCACTACGTAATTTTAAACCACGGTTTATATGACGAGGCAACACCTGAGCTGGCTTCCCACCCACTAAACTTCCAAACAACACAACAAAGAGGACGCTTGTGGCTACGAGAGATTTAACGTGCACCATCCCCTTTTATACACTATGTTTTTTTGATTGGATTCGAACTTGCGATCATCCGGTTGCCAATCTATTTAAAGCCCCGATATCAATCCGATCGAGCACTTGTGAAACAAATTAGAGCGACGAGTACTACACCGCCACGTATGCCCACCTTCACAGCAATCTCTTCCCCCGGCCTTGCATGAGGCATGGCGAGCTATTCCCGGGTAGAATTACGAAGAACTTGTGGAAAGTATGCCTTGACGTGTTGCAACTGTAATACCAGCAAAATTAGGTCCTACCCGTTACTAAATAGAATAATAAAGCGCTTTTTTCTGAAAAACAGGTATTGCCCAAATATTGTCCATGTAGTGTATATGTCTCTTGATGTTACATTGAGGACTTAAAAGGAACCATACTTTGTTCATTAGATTACCAAATAAGAGATTAACTTACAAAAATTAATCAAAAAGGAGAGAGAGTATATTACCTTAATATAGTAGAATGTAGCAATACTCAGAACTGAAATGTATAAATGGTTTTCCATGTCAACTTGACTTCTAATCAATCTACGATTTTCAGGTTTCTGAATATCAATTAAGTATATAGTAATGATGTGGGAAGAGGGGATTTTTAATAATTTTTTTACAAAAGGGCCTCAAAATGGAAAAATAAGATTTTTTGTGAGACATTTTGATGGAAGCATTTTTTACGAACTAGAAAATTCTTCAGTTTTAAAAGGTTCTTTTCCCTTAACTTTATCCGATGCATCATAATAGCTCAAGCACCTCCAAATTTAGTTCAAGCACCTCAAAAATAGTACTAATAGATACAACTGCGTATTACGATGCGATTCCGGATTATTAAAATCTTTAATTACTAATCGATGCATTTAAAATGTGAACATTGAATTCTGTTTCCTAGTTGCAAGTGGCAAATTACTCACAAGGCTCGCATTAAGGGTATTTTTTTAAGGGCCTCAAAACGGAAAAAAAAATTTGATCTCCTGTTAGATCCCATTGGAAAAAAATTTTAGGTAAGCAAAATTGTGGAAAAGGTTCTCTTCCTGAAAATTTGCCCGATGCAATAAAATAGTTAAAGCAACTCCATATTGTGCCCGGAAAGCACGGGCGCAGGACAAGGATTTGAATCACTAGTTCACAGCGGAAAATCTTCCCAACGAAACTAGTAAGCACGAAATGTACCCTTAGGCGATGACCACTGTGTATCTGACAATTCTTTTCAACAGTCTCACAATAGGAGAAGCTTGATCAAAAGATTCCTGCTGCGTTTCAGCTCTCAGCTAAGGGGTACAAGGCGAAAATGTCCTTCACAGTGACTATAGGTGATTTTGGGTAATCTATCTTCCAATAATCAATTGACAGGTGTAGATATAACTGATGATTAGGGCAACTTTTTTGTTGCAGTTAAAATGGGAAAAGTTGCATTTATCATTCCCTAAAGTTGCATTTATGGAAATAAAGTTGCATTTATTTTTGATGCGCTAAAATCTAAAGTAAATTATTCGTAAAAAATGAAAAAAATTCAATATATATTGACAATTTTAGTCGCGTACAACAGTATTATAATACATCATTAAATACAGAAGAACGTTTAATAGTCGATTCTTGGCCAGTAATTTCTTTAACATTGAAAAACTGCGCCAGCTGCAGTCATATAATGTGCTGTATCGGATAGCAGAAGCGCAAAATCCTTTCGCTCAATATTCAGAGATTTTAAAACGTCATTTACAAGGCGAACAACATATTGAGAGCCGCGGTAGCTCAGTCAGTAGAGCGTCGGGCTCGCATGCCTGCAATTCTGATGATTGCGAGATCGGCGCTTCGACCTGGCTAAAGACCGTTGTGTTCACTAATGGTGACTGGGGCACGTTAAATAGGTCGTGGTCACAAAGTCCCCCATGTTCCCATACCAAATCAATACCTCTGGGGGTACCTGATCAGGGGGTTATCGGCCTCTGATTGGGATCTAAATTACGATATGTGTGAGTGAATGGATGTATGAAAGGGACCTTCCTGTAAAACGGATGCGTCATGTATGTCGAGCAAAATCGGACTTCCTCCTAATGGGGCTCGATAACATGGAAGACGCATCCCTCTTGCCGTCTTTGACGGGCCTGGCACTCCTCTGGTCTGCCAGTGTAGGCATGAGAAACAACAACAGCATATTGATGATCGACACTCACCTCAATAACTCTGCAGTCGATTACACAAGTTTCCTCATGATTATCAGCCAATCAATGTGTTGAGGTACTTGCGATTTATTTCACTTTCGTATGTTAGGACGAACACATTCTATCCATCAACTTCTTGTTTGATCCGCAATACTTCGGCGTTCACAAGATCAGACACACGTGATCGAAGGGTTGATTGAGAGGGCAAAACATGAAATAGTAATTCATTTTAAGCTAAATTTAAAAAAGTTGCAGGTGGTTGCATTTTTGCAGAAATTTGCATTTATGTTGTGGTTATAACTCACTTAATACACCCCATGTAGGAGTAATTTTGGTTTTAGCACTTCACATGCAGCGTAGAACGTGTGAAAAAAAGTTGCATTTGTTGCAAAAAGTTGCCCTCCTGATGATGAAAAGAAGCCTGAAGTTTTATTCTAATCTCAAATGCATCGGATACAAGGGTCATCTGGCTTCGTCTTGGGTTTGAGCGGAACTTGGGGATTTCCACTGGATTGGTGAGAGTTGAGGCGTAGAAGGGTTTATTTTCTAACGTAATGGGGTGCTTTGACCACTTTTCTGAAAGAGAGAAGATGCACCACGTGAAGCTAGATAGGTATGTAGGTGTTTTAATTAACGTCGTACTGGAGAAAAACAACGGATCAACCCACAAGGGAAAGATCCGAGGACAACACCGCGTAATTTGGAGTCACGTTGAGATGACGAACCACCACGCTGAGTTTAGATCATTTGATGCTTTCCGTTCAATAAGCACATTCGATATCCATTGCAATAAAATGGTAATGCATGTCGTAACGTTGAGTTTGATTAAATAATTTAATCCACCTTTTCCGAGGTTACTTCCATTGTTCTGTACTCGCCCCTGGTTAATTACCTTTTCCCTAAGAAAATAGGAAAATGTGTGGAATGTCGTTCAAAATATTTTAAACTGATGCTTAAAGATATTTATTTTTTTAAGTCAGCAAAATTTCTATTTAAATTTTTAAATGCAATAAACAAACTCAATTTGCAAGCAAATAATATATTTTTTAAGTAGTATTTAAAATTTCTGCTAAATGCGTTTTTAAAGTAATAAATAATAACTTTAATCTCATATAAAAATTGATACATACAATTTTTTGCACGAAAAGTATGAAAAACCTTATATTTTAGACATATTGTAGAGCTCTATAAAGCCCCATTTAACAGGCTCTGGGTTCAAATCTAGGTCATAGCGTAAATATTGGTAGTGGTTCGGAATCTACTTAAAGCCGTACATCTCAGATTGAATTAGCTCTCCTGTAGCTAAAAATGACCGTAAAATGACAAAAGAAACCACCTAACACAGGCGAAACGTTGTTTTGGTCAGCACAGTTACTATAACATTTCTTGAAGAGACTTTTTGAATGGGATATCTTAGCCTGTTAATTTTCTCGCAAGATATGAAACATGACAAACGCGATTCGGTGTCTTTGTTTTATTCCCTCCACAGAAAATTAAGATAAACGTTTTAAGCTTTGCTTATTATTTTCAGCGATTGTCAATTATCTCCAACTGTGACGAACTTCATCCCAACTATCCTTTCCCAAGTTCTAAACACTATGGAAAGTTGCAAAGGTATGGGTTTGGAAAAAACAACAGTGACGGACTGGATAAGACGACCACCCAGGAAATATAAACTATTTGCAAATCTTAGGTAAGAATTTGAAATGTTTAAGAAAAACTCATTACACCGGAATATACTCTCGAAAGCAAAATTATGATCGCTTCCTAAAGAAAGCAGTAAAATTTGAAAACTAAACAAGCTTAGCTGATACCGTAATGCCAAAGTGAGTCGTTTCCGTTGAACGAATCTTTTTACTTCCACGAACCAAATCAATCAAAAAAGAATCAACCAAATCAATCAACAAAATCTTTCAAAACTCAATTTGCCCACACCTATGCAGAAATCAAATGACCAAGATGGAAAATCTTTTGCCAAAGTGAGTCGCTTCCGTTAAACGAATCTTTTTACTGACTCAAACCAAACGAATAAAAACAGAATCAACAAAATCTTTAAAAAAAAATCAATTTGCCCATCACACACTGGCTTTCACACCTATGCAGAAATCAATCGACCATCTCTTACTGACCTTGGAGAAGACCAGTTTTACGAAGGAAGCACCGCTCGCAGTCCCAGGCTCAATGAATACATTGTCCGAATACTGGTCGGTCACTATTGGCGACTGCCCGGATCCTGCTGGGCTGTCCTGAAAGATGAGAGTTTCCGACCATCATCGATAGTTCCCATTGTCTAATTCAACCCTAATAGTGGACATTCTTGTATCGTAGAAAAGGGGTAATGACAGCATTGCAGGACCCCTTAAGAAGGATATGGTTTTGTTCAAAGAGTCGTGACAACCACTGCTAAGATGATCTCGCAGATGAATTATCACACCAGGGGGGAGCCATCTGGCCGAATGCGAGTTGTTGAAAGAGGCGATAAGAGTCAGACCCTAGCGATAAGACATTTTCCGAACAACTTTACAGATTTCGTCTTGAATTGTTAAACGCACTAAAAACGATACCGTCCCCAGAAAATGGCGATTTTTGTTTTAATCAATAGCTCATAATATGAAGCCTTTACACACGGAGCCTCATTAATGAAAGAAATGCCTTTTTTGAGAAAAATGTTGCTGAAAAGTGTGAAAAGAACTCTCAAAGACCATTAAGCACTCCTCCCTGCTGTTTCATTGTAGATTGGACATGTGGATTGGGTTTCGAGTTTTACTATCGGGTTTATCCTGGGTTGAAGGTCATTTTGACTACTTCTTTGGAATAGAAGAAAAACGCTCAATCTCTAAATGTTCTGATAACAAAACGAATTTGCTTGACAGGCCTGTTCAGAACCCGGATCACAATCCGATCGAGTAGTTTAGAAACAAACTGGAACGATGAGTTCGACACAGCCATGCTCGCACATCTTCACAACAATCTCTTCTCACAGCCTTAACAATAGTCATGGTTATTGACAGTGGACGCGTGTCTTTCTGTCAATAGAGTGTACGAGCTTATTTATCAATACTCTGATAAGAACATTCGATGCTTTCACTTTAAATAAGCGCATCCTATGTCGATTACAATAAAATGGTAATGTGTTAGTCCATAGGTTCCCAACCTTTTAAGAACTGCGTACCACTTGAAAATTTTCAAAATTTTTGGCGTATCACCAGTTTTATATTTTTTTAGAAACATATATCTAATGTCAGAAAAGTGCCCAGTGGCTTATTTTATTTTAATTAAAGAACTAAGAAAGCTTCATATTTTATGAATAATGCTCTTGTATTTCGTATTAATGATGTTATAATAAGGAAAAAATTTAACGATTATTGAAAATTACAGTTTTATTTTTTACTCACAGGTCTAAACACAACTAATTTTAAATAATTAGTACAAACTAAGCAAACTAAGATTAACATAATCAAAAATCAATTTTTAGAGCGAAACTTGTTGTTTATCTTTTATTAAAATATCAATATCAGGAGCAATGGAGTTTAACTTCACTCTTAAGTCCCCTTCAACACCTTACTCTGTTTCTATATTTATTTTTTGTATACAAAAGTAAAGAAAAACCACTCTCACACAACTAACTAGTAACAAATGGCATAAGAAATAGCATAACGTGGTTGTACATACTAAAAAATCGAACAAACTTCGTAGAATATTTGGGTCGCTCGTATCATCCTTGCGTACCACCTGAAACGTTTGCCGCGTACCACCAGTGGTACGCGTATCACCGATTTTGAATCCCTGTGTTAGTCCTTACGTCGAGTTTGATTGCATAGTTTAATACTCCGTTTCCGAAGTTGTGGTCCATTTCTCGGTACTCGGCCCCCCTCTTAAAGTACCTTTTCCCCGAGAAAATTACTCATAATGATAGGAAAATATGTGGCGTGGCGTTCAAGATATTTTAAATTGATGCTTGAAGAAATTTATTTTTTATGGTTACAAACATTTTAATATTTGCCTGTCAGGCTGCAGTGCACTTAGATTTTTTTAAATAACAATACAAACCGATTAAACATCAATTATAACCTTAAAAAGCATTAACTAATCACAATTTTCAAACAAATAATAATTATTTAACTAGGTATTAAAAATAATAATTGATCCCAAAATGCGTAATTTAAGTAATAAATAATAATTTCAATTGTATCATAATTGAAAAATACAGTTTGTGACAAAAAGTATGAAAATTTTTTCAACGTAGACATTTTAGCTCTATTAAGCCCCATTCAACAGGCTCTGAGTTCAAAACCTGGACACTGTATTGGTATTCGCAGTGGTTTGGAATCCCCTTAAAGCTTTACATCTTAGATTTAACTAGCCCTCGTGTGGCAAAAAATGACCGTAGAACACCAAATCAAAATACACAGGCGAAATATTTTTTTTTAAGTTTTGTGTCTAGGATCTTGTTAGATCTTTTAAAAGATATTTATATTACCGGATATCTTAGTCCGTTAATTTTGTTCAAAGATATGAAATATGGCAACTGTAATTCCGGCGCCTCCGTTTTTTTTCTTCCACAGAAAAGTTAAGACAGTTTTCTAGCGCTGCTTATTACTTTCAGCGACTGTCAATCACCTCCATGACGCAAAATGGCAGGATTTCTAATATCAAATTGGTTCAGTGGAATTTTTGTTCCATACAAAAATGACGATTAGAGAGATTGTTCAGTTAAATTAAAGTCTAATTGCTATTTACACACTAGTTACAGATATAGAAAAAGAATACACATTAATGTAAATTGAATCATAATCAAATTAAGAACACTTAGGTTCTTTCGAAATCGAATCAAATGTCGAACTTCAACTAATCAACTGACAAAAGCTGCAGGTGTGGGAGAGCATTAAAGGGGCAACGACGCCAGCGCCATCTAAGATTCAAATAATTTCCACGCTCCAACATTGACGGACTGAATAAGACGACCACTCGGGAAATATAACCTATCTACAAATCCTATGCAGGTCTTTGAAATGTTTAATGTAAAGCTCATAACATCGGAATATACTTTCAAGAGCAGAATTGTAATCGTTCTCTGATAAAAACAGTAAAATTTGAAAAGGTAAAAAAAAAAAAAAAAAAAAAAAAAAAAAAAGCTTAACTTTTACCTAATTGTCATTGTAAGTCGCTTCACATGAACGAATCTTTTTACTGACTCGAACCAAATCGATTAAAAGAATCAATTTGCCCATCATACACTGTCTTTCACACCTATGCATAAATCAAGTAACAAGGAACGAAAATTTACTACAGTATACTTTAACAATAAAGACCAGTTGTACGAAGGGGCTATCGGTCACAGAACCCGGCAGCCCTAAAGAACAACTGGTTTTGTTCAATGAGTTGTCACAATCGCATTCTACCAAGCCTTCCTAGAAAAACCGTAAAACCAAACCCAGAGAGTCCAGTCCACAAGATCAATGAAAGAGCAAGGGAGTGTTGAATGGGCTTAATGGGTTAAATTAGACAATGATTGATTTTGGAATTCATCCATGTGACCAGATTTAGATGATTTTCCAAGAACCAGAACGGATTCCTAACCTGACCACGGGGGCTTAAAAGTAGCCAATTCCCGGTATTGGAATTCTACCACGTGGCCACACCTAAACAGGTTAAGACCTGCTACATTAAACTTCAGTCGAGCCTTGTCGTTGACTTGAAACCGTATTTCTTCTTGCTTATTTCTCTCTCCAGTGTCAGTAATACTTTCGGTAAGTACTCACTATCTTGTCCATCTTCTGCATTGTTTTGTCTATCTCTGAGTAAAAATTGGTGCAGAATGTTCTTTAGTTTAATAGATATTCCTCATTGGGTGTATTTCTCAATTCCATGTTCGTAAAACTTTCGTTGAAGGTTACGTCTATTACTTGATATTGTATGTCCTCTGTGTCTGGGGCAGCAAAGCCATTTGTGGCCCTTGCGTTATAAAATCTCCAACAGCCAACTTAATTTCAATCCGTTTTATCCCAACTTATTTATTTTTTGCTCAAATTCGAGAAGAATCGTATTTTCTAAGGTTACTTATACCTAAATAAACTAAATGTAACAAAATTTGAAATTAAAAAAAAAATTTATATAAGAAATCTGACACGTCCTCAAATAGGACACTGGGCAAAGGGGATGAAATTTGCACTCATATGGTTTTGTGTTCTCTTCCTAAGTGAAAAGCAATTTCCGAGTATAAAGTTTTACTTTGTCCAAATAATACTTTCTTATTTACATGATAATTCAATTTTCAGTTGAATTTCACTCTAATCTTGGCGGAAAGGCCCAAAGCAAGCCTGACAAAGTGTTTTGTCACATTTCCCACAGTATGTTCTAGGTTTTCCTTTGCAGCCCTCTCTTTGACAACGACGCTGTTTTTCTATCTTTAGTAGAAAATGGCTAACAGCTGTCTTCTTTTGCACTAGAAGGTACATAAATTATCCTGGGTCTACCTCTTTTTCTGATCGCAGTATTTTTGAGATAAACTGTTGTTATAGCTCTTCGGAGGACATCACTTTTGTTGACAGCTGTGTGCATTATCCATGCATTTACCACTGCCATGTCCAGTGTACGAATGAAAAGTGGACTGCTAAACTTTTTTCCACGAATTTTAATTTTATCTAGTCCAGCCAACCATTCCACACCACCTTTGTGTTTATTGTAAGAATTTATAAAATTTATGCATCTTCACGTTAACTTTATTTTTTATTTTTTACTCGCCTCTTCACATCAAAGAATGGTTATAAAGTGCTGAAATTTGTAGCAACAATGACAGTACTATTGTCATTACATCAAAACAGGAAAATCTGGAAGTTCTTGTCAAATGAAAAATCAGACGTGCCTCTTTCTTTCTTCCGCATTGACTTATTTTTCTAAAGGCCACTCCAAGTTTATCCGATTTTCTCATATGGTTCTTGTGGCTTGAAAATCCTGTTCACCACGACTTTTTAAAAGATCAATGCTGTTAAAAAAAGATATCAAAATATAAAGTTCAGCTTGAAGGATTCACAATATTCTCTGTCAGTTTCATCACAACCCAGGAAACAAGAGAACTATCATTTCTTGCATCAGATTCTTTTCCACAGTAGAGAGAAAACTTATTACAATATCCTTCGCTTCCACAGAGAGCCTAAAGTTTACATACAAAACGTATTGGCTTGCCTTAGATAAACTGTTCCAGACTATTCCTAAACTATTATCTAAACTATTTAATAATTCCACAATGCTTCCTCTAACTTCAGAAAACTTTGCATTGACATATCTCAGCAGGGGTAAAACGCTAGGGAGGGAAAAAGTTATTTTACTTTTGTTTATAAGGTTAGAAAACACGCGTCGATTGCATGCGTATCGCCTCACTGTCCTTTTTAGAGGACAGTTACAAAATAATGCCCTACAACTTAAATAATAATAAAGATTTAATTAACCATCAGGATGACAAGAGTATTTCACGTACAAAAATGCCCATACAAGTGTCCAAAGTAAACCAAAAAGGAATTCTGCAACCGCAAAAAGAAGATACAAATCACGTCAGTTAACCCTGAAAATAAACAAAGTTTCCAAACTTTACAACACATAACTCATACTGGCATAAGCTTATACATACCACTACATATTGCAGCTGATAAAATATTCCCAAAAAACAAATACTGATTTCCACATGTTAATTTGCAGCTGTCCTTTAAATAGGACAATGGGATAAAACTGGTTAATACCGTGCACGGATTACAATGGAAATACATAGATCACTTAGAAATTTCAACGCATGTTTATGTGTGATACGAATTAAATCGAGAACTTGGAAGTTATACGTGGAATTAATTGCGCTAAATTTGTAGGATACTTTAGTCTCTAATCATACTCTTGGATTTATAGATTTAAATTTTCAGCTTCTTTCGATTTTCGTTTGAGTATTAAGAAAACATAACATTTGGTTAATAATAAGCAACATCGAGAAGTTTCAGTAGATATTTCATACAATAAATAAATGTTTAAATCGCAAATGGTTTTATTCTGTTTTATTGTGAGAAAGACATATCTTTTAGAAAAGGAATTCAAGTCTTAAAAACATTTTTGTAGTGAGAAAATAAAAATATTGAACATGTAATAATAATTGTTAGTTAAGAAGAAAACAGTACTTAACTTTTAAAGGGTAATTTTATAAATTGATTAGATTAATTTATTATTAGGCTAATTTTTAAAACTTTAAAAAATATTTATGTTTCTAAGGATCAGCTGGGAAAAAGATGGTTTCGAACGGAAGTTGTTGACTATGTTTTTAATGCATGAAATCAGTAATTCTAATAAGTAATACAACTTTTGTAAAAAGTGCAAGAATAATCGTAAAATTTTTTAAACATTTAAGCAATCATATTTCACTATACATCAATATCGAAGAAATTTTTAAAAAGTGATGATTTATTTTATAATTTTTGTTAATTTTTATTCATGCCCTCCCTTAAGTAAACAAAAAACTGTTTTTGAAGCTCTATATTTTGCAATGGTTACTCGATATATTCTAGCAAATGCTTTATAAGCTGTAATGTTTTCATATATACCCATTTAATACTAGGCACTCGTTAAAGTGATAGTAAAATAAGTATTTTATTTTTTTATAATTTACTTTACATATTGCAAAAAATTTACTGTAACATAAAATGTAACTGAATGCGTTTATTAACTATAAGTTCATTGAGATTCATAGTAAAAATTTAAATTTCTAATATCTATAGGTAATGCAAATACATATATATTTTTTTAGCATTTGCCGAATTGCTTTTTTAATACGCTGAACTTCTGCCCTGAATTGCCGTAAGATGTGCAAGAAAATTGGTGCAGAGTAAGTCCTTTTTCATGTACTTAACTTTTATTCTTTTTATTATCTTTTAATATTAATTATTTATTCTGTTTATGTAATAGACTTATAAAAGGATATTTGCGTTTTGCCGTTTGTGTTTAAAACTTCATTACAAAACGTAAACTTGCAGTACATCAAATTTTTATGCTTATCGTAAAAATTGTTTTTGACAAAAATATATTTATGAATTATTTGTGTTGCTCCAGTGTGATGTTAATTAAAAAAAATGACAAAATATCAAATAGAAATAAATTGTAATTCGTCCTTTCAGCATAAAAGCTACGAAAGAAATAATAAATGATATAAATTGCTATGGAATATTATTCTAAAAATTAATTTATATGCAATATTCTAAAACAACTATGAAAAACTGAGGAATGCCGACGGAATTTTTATACTTATCTCTTGGAAATATAAAGACTGCGTTTGTATTTGAACCAGGTTTATGGTCTTTAACTTATTGACTGACGAGCCGAATTATATAATTTTTAAGACGTGCAAAGTTACAAACAACGAAAACGAATCTCAATATATTTGTGTCATTCATAAAAGCGCACTTTCAGAGCTACCTTTTCAGACTGATAAACGTCATCTATAAATATGTGCAAAGTATAAAAATAGCTCGTGTCCATTTTGTAATTTATAGAAAAAAACGGATTTAGTACATTATTTCTAGTTTTTGAATACTGCGTATGTAAAGAGCCTTTTGAATGTTTCGACTCTCACATTGTTTTGATAGCTGCATTTGTGTACTATTGATTTTCATTTAGTATTCAATCAGTAAAGGTGTGCATAGATTTAAGTTATTTGTGTTCGTAAATCGGATTCATTGCATTTGGATAGAAAACCTTTTTCAAAAATAATAACGAAATACATATTCGTACAATATGTGTAAGGGGTCGATGAATGTTAAATTGCTCAAGAATAATTTCCTTTAAGATTAAAAGAGTTTTGACACTCGTCTATATCAATGTTTAGCCTGAAACACATTCTTTCATGGTGCAACCGTGATGAAAGCTCAGTTATTAAGCTATAACAATATGTAAAGAAGATTAATACATAAATACAGTTATTTTATTCCTAAACATATTTTTTTAATCGAAGATAATATAAAAAAAAGTAATCAGTGTATATTTATAGTACTACTTAAAAATGCGAAATAAACTCCTTGCGGTTCCCACCTGCATAAAAAGAAATGTATTTTCTTTTGACGTAGGTTTGATTTGTATTTGACGTAGGGCTAGTGTCGGTAACATTAGTTTTTGAATAGAGGCAAAATAATATACGTTATTGTAAAAACAAAAACGGATTCTTGTGGATATTGTTTCATGTTTTTTCAAATATTAAGGCTTTTTATAACCATCAGAAACTAAATAAAGATTGCATTTTCTTTTTCCATCAAAAGATTTTCAATGATATTTTATACCTTTCAATTGTTATGGTCACAGATATATTTCGATTCCAAATTTAATCTTATGTAATTCTTTTTCAGAATTATGTTATGTAATTCATAGGATTGTCTTATTTGATTCACATCTTTACAATTACTGTTTCTAAAAATATGATGCATACACATCCATGAAGGACAAAGATATAAACGATTTGAAACAAATCACAACTGAACAGGATGGGAGTCGTCAGCAAATACTAATAATTTATTTTCAAAAGTACCCTATCTTCTATTTATATAACTCTCCTACGTGGCACGCAAAAAAGACGTTATTTGTTATCGCGTTTTGGCTACACTGTACGATTGTTTGTTTACCACGAAGCCTCGCGCCTCAATTGAATTTATAGCGTTATCGGATGAAATTTTATTTAAAATATATAGATATTAGTCGAGCTGTTGTAGCTTATATACACTCTATAACAAAAAAAAATCGACGCACCAAGAAGGAATCATCCGATTGCTTTGAAATTTCGTATACAAAAATATTTTGACCAAATATGCAAATGATTAAAATTTGGTGTCCAATGAATGAATAGTGCGATCTCCAGCGCATCGGAACTGCGCATCCAGCAGATGTATATAAGGAGTTGTTCCTGAACTGTTGTTAAAAATTTCTGCTGCATTGCGATTTAGGATACCTTTCAACGACTGAAAAAATGCCTCGCCGCAGGATTTGAGCTCATTACGAGCAAGTTTGAAAGAGGTCGTATCATTGGATTGAAAGAGGCAGGTTGGGCAAATCGGAGAATCGCTCGTCATGTGAGTCGAAGCTATGCGGCGATTAGAAGATGCTGGCAAGAGTGGGTGGACAATGGCACATTTCAGCGTCATGATGGTAGCGGTCGACGTAGGGCCACAACAGATCGCGGGGACAGAGTGATTGTCAGATCAGCTGTCACAGCGCCTGATTCATCGCTATCAACCATCAGTCGTGCGACCCACACACGAGTGTCCACCATGACCATTCACAGACGGCTGAGAGAGCGAAATCTACGCTAAAACCGACCGTTACGCCACCTGCCACTCACGCCTGCACACTGTCGAGCCAGATTACAGTGGTGCTTGGCTCGATCAGGCTGGAATGATACTGACTGGGGACGTATAGTCTTTAGCGACGAATCCCACTTCCAACTGTGTCCTGACGATCATTGAAGACGTTTCTGGAGACGCCCAGGGCAGCGTGCCGATTATGCTTTCACTATTGCACGCCACATGGGCCCTCAACAAGGAGTTATGGTCTGGGGTGCCATTTCCCTTGATAGCCGGACCCCTTTGGTCGTCATTAGAGGTACACTTACTGCACAGCTGTACGTTGACGACATTCTGAGACCTGTTTTGCTACCGTTCCTTTCGCAGTACCCTGGGCTTATTTTTCAGCAAGACAATGCCAGACCACATACGGCACGTGTTGCTATGAACTGTCTTCAAGCTTGTCAAACACTTCCTTGGCCAGCCAGATCACCAGATCTCTCTCCCATCGAGCATGTCTGGGATATGATGGGAAGGCGACTGCATCCGGTAGGGAATGTTGATGACGTAGTCCGACAATTGGAGCAAATTTGGAAAGAAATACTGCAGGAGACCATCCGGGAGCTTTATCGGTCTATGCCACGCCGTGTGGCAGTTTGCATCCAGGCTAGAGGCGGGTCAACACCTTATTGAATTCGTTACTGTAACTCTGAAATAAATAATTCAATTGTTCTGAAATTTTAATCATTTTCTATTCTGTACATAATTTTCCTATCCACCAATTTTTGTCTCCATCAGACAACTCCTTCTTGGCGCGACGATTTTTTTGTTATAGAGTGTACAAACAACATGCTGGGTATTCGATTTCCAAAGCGGCGCTCACATTTCGAGTCAGAATTTGATCAAAGTTTTCATTCGAATTCCAAATTGTTCGAGTTCTGATTCCAGAGGTACTGTATAACTTTTCTGCAGTACTACAAATGTATATTTGAAAAATATTTTTTTGGAGTATCATATTTTGTAAACAATTCCTTCTGCTGGGACCCTGTGTCTTTATTAATGCGAGCGAAGCGAATAAGGTTCGCGCAGCGAACCAATGAGGATTTCAAAGCAATCCTTCGGGGGTTGGCGAGCGTCAGCTAGTAAGGGGCGGGCCCCCTTGAACTTAATTAATTCGATAAGAAAACGCAACATACCCAATGTTCCAGATTTCACGAAATGGGACCTCTTCCATTTTACCATATCTTCAGATTAAATGCTCAATGATGTATGAGTATGAAAAATGTTTAAAAAAGACAAACGTTTAAAAGAGAGAAAATAATGGGTAGGTAGTTAATTAATTAGTAGGTAGTTAAAAGAGAGAAAATAATGGGTAGGCAATTAACGTAGCACTTGATCAACAGAACGGGCTATTAGAAAATCATTGGAAATGAGACTTATTACAGAAGAAAAGCCGAAAAACAATCGAGTAAGAAAAACGTTGTACTCTTTAAAACGAATTTTCAACCGCAAAACATTACTGTCGCTGAAGCTGAACTCGATTCGAAGACCCGATATACCATTAATGGGAGAGAGAGTGAGAGATCTGGATAATCTACAAGATATTTCCTCTTTTGATGTGCAGTAAAGTCCTTTGATGTTCAACTTAAGCTGGCTTTAAGCGAACGACGCAACCAAAATACGATTAAAATATTTATTTATGCAGTTACAAAGTTAATTAAAGGAGTTGTGCCCGTAGGTTGGGGCTGGGGCTGCTAAAAAAGGGACAGTGGAATCGTCACCCCAGATCACACTTAATTAGGAGGGGTCGTCGGTCAACACTTAACACTTTATGGCTTCGATATTTGGTCAATTCAGATCTAGTCATTTTTGCTAATGGCGAGCTGTATCTCGTGGAGACAACCATCGAGAGGTTTATAGACCATCTGGACTAGAAAGATGCCTTCCCAATAGTCGAGATGTACGACCGGCAGTCAGTAGTACACTTGTTGACCTCTGTACCGTTTAAATGGACGTTACAGTGGTTCATAATATCCTTCCTGTGATAAGGTACAGATTGGAGAATTCTAGCAAAAATAATAAATTAAACTATCAATAATATTTTTTTAATAAAGAGAAATTAGTAAAGCAAATACTGCAAGAAAGTGAAAAGACTATTGCATAAAGACTAACTTTAAAAAAGAAACAGATTTTGCCAAAATATTGAAGAAAGAAATGACTTAGTCTGAAATGATGCCAAAGGAAAATATTTGTCTCGTATGTACGACTACTTAATGACGGTTAAACCAACTAGTGTCGAAGCTGAGGGGGCCTTCGCGGCCGCTGGTTATATTTGCAGTACATTGAGAAGTAGGTTGGGGATGACACATTTAATACGATTTGTTTCCTTAGATCGTTCTTTCTAACTCAAAAGTGATTTTCATTACCATATAGCTTCGATTTAAGCAATTAAGAAGAATTAAGAGTTCCCTTGTTTGTAACGTTGATCAAAAACTGCCAAAGATTAGATTTTTATGTTAGTTTGAGACAAGGTTAGGTACAATTTATATGTCATTTGTTCAACATTAGAGATAGATACTACTTAATTATAGATACATAGAAAAGCACTACGTATAAAACAAACTGATGTTTTTTGGTGTGGAAATTAATACGACTGATTATTATCAATCGTTTAATACTTACTGTTAGTAGTACTAGTAATGTTACTATAATTAATTGTTAGTGATTGATTTCCTACCTATGGATACTTATGGATTAATAAAGTTGATTTTCTAATGCTAAAATAAACGTTTTGTTCATCAATTTGGAATAATATCCTTTTTACCTACTTTCACTCAGCCGATTTTGGAAAAATACGCACTGCTTAGATAGACTTTTTAAAAAAGTACCAATCCGGCCGGATTAGTGTCAATCCGGCTGGAACCGGCCCGTATTGAAAATCATGCCGGACTGCAATCCTTACACCAGTGCCAGAAGAGGTTATTATTATTTTTTTTTGGAATGGCAACAGCATAAAGAGAGGGTAGATTCTGAATTTATATTTTCCTCTTCTGTTCTCATTTTACAGAGGAACGATTTGTCAGTAGACTAAAAAAAAAAAGTAAAATTAACTTTAGTTTAGTTCTTTTTACCATCTCCAAGATCGTTAAAGATAGAGTTTTTTTTCAACGGATTTGAAATCTGCGGAAAATTTCACATGAGATCCTTACCAAAAACATGATTTTCTTTAAATAAATAATTTTTAAATTGAAACATTTATATTTTTTTCTAATATGAACGAAACTGCGAAGAATGACATTCGTTTGATTCGTGATATTACAGATCACATTTCCTGAGCTCAAACCATTCCAAAGCGAAAAAAAAGCAAAACAAATAAAAAACATTTTGACTGGCATTGTTTAGTTCTTTTTTGTAAAATCGGCATTGTTAAAGATAGATTAAAAATTTCAAGGGATTTAAAATCTGCTGAAAATTTTACTTAAGATTTTCTTTTAATAAGTAATTATTAAATTAAATATTTATATTTTCGCAAGAGATCACAGGGGTTACCGAGCAGTGGTCACACCTTCCCATAAGAAAAGAACTGTCACGTGGAACGCCGTGCTGACCACGCAATGGCTAGTTTATAATAAATGTTCAAAATGTCCGCTTTTTTTCTTGGAGTCAAAGCTGATGTCGCTTGCTTGTATTTATAGAAACGCGTTTCAAGATGGTTGGAGTGACTTGTATTCTTTAAGTACAAGGTGTCCTAAAATTCCCATACTCCAACTTAAAAAAAACTTACTGTGTAATCTGTTATATTATTAGAAGTGAATGAACGAGACTCTTGGTTCCAACAAAACGTTGCAACCTGCCATACAAGTTATAAAACCATGGGAATGCTTAAAGATTTTTTTTGGCGATCGACTGATCTCAAGAAACCTTTGGCCACCTCGTTCCCTGATCTGCGCATCCCTGACATTTTTTCTGTGGGGATATTTAAAGAACAAAGTTTATGAAGATAATCACCAAACAATAGGTTATCTGAAAATCGCCATTACTCAAAGGATACAATAAGTCGCTCCCAGCATCTTGACACGCGTTTCTAAAAATATGAGCAAACGACTTCAGTTTTGAATCTTAGAAAAGGGTTGAATTTTTAAACATTTATTATAAATGTAAATCCAATTTTTTTCCTATGTTATGTTAAAATTGCTTTTCACCACTGGCGTCACGGTCAGATGAGAACTGTCAGTTCTGAACTCGCAACCCTCCGTTTGCGTGTTCAGAACACTTCCGACTGGGCTTCCGCCTCTCAAGAAGTTGGATACATCGAGTTGTTACTCTACAGCCAATAGTAAACATTAATGTCACTGTAAAGAACATCTTTTCCATACCCAAACAATCTTTTTATTTCAGGTATCCGTATAACAGAATGCAGTCTGAAATGATGGACTTCGTTCATGACAATGAAAATGTACAGGATGAAAATGTACAGGAGGATCCCCATCAAATTGTCGAGCCACTAGACGAGGATTTGTTCTTCGACATACACGACGAAATGCAAGGAAACCTAGGCCTCAAAAAGTCATATATATTTCTCAGTAAGTACTAAAAGCTTGCATTCTTTTGTAGACATGACGTGATTTATATTAACCCATTAATGCCTGACATTTTTTGTCCTAGAAGATATTTTGTATACTGTAAGTAAATATCGTGAGATCAACTAGAAAAACATTTTTTTTAAATCTAAACAAAAATTGAGATTTTTACTTACAAAAACTCAAACGTCACTTCAATGGGACGCTAGGCACCAGAGGGTACATAGTTTTCCGCATGAAATAATTTTAATAACGATGTTTATTTAAATTTTTTTTTTTGGGGGGGGGGGGGGGATAAAGTATGTCATATAAAATATTTAAAAACATTAAAAATGCCAGTAAATATTGTAAATTTTCTTGTTTTGTTTGGTATGAAATTCTACAAAGCATGCAAATCCACCAGCACTTGCTATACTTTCGATAGACTTTTTTTTTCCGCAATTTGCGCATCTCACCTTAGATTTATCAACAATTACATAATGCTTATCCCCGTCATATCTAATGACATTTGATACTCTGGATTTTAAGGACTTTGGTTTCTCTAAATGTCTTCCCGGTTGTAACTTCCTTTCTGTAGTAAATGTCTAAAAATTGGCCAAATATATCTCTCTTCGGAATTGGAGATAATGCAAGGGTTTGTGTATGATGATGTAGAAAGACGATATAGCTGCCACGCATTTTACATAGAAGCCTCTAATCCAAATACGGAGAGTCAACCACAATTTCTTGATCCGGATACAACAGTAGTAACTTGTAATGTTTTGATCCATTCTGTCAGTACTCCCATGCAATAGTTATATTTATAATTTAAATTCGGTCGATCAATTTCAATTTTCTTCCTCAGTGTTTGACCACCGTTTAGCTTTTACCAATGTTTAAACACAGTGCACATTTGAAGCCATGGCTTCAACATTGATGTCGTTCCATCTAACTAGGATTACGTTCTTTTGCTTTTCATCGTACTTATACTCAAAGATACCTCGTATGTTTTTTAAAAGATAAAACGTCGCTTATTGTGTATTTTTCAGTGTGATAGAGACGCACTGTTCCAGTGACATTAAATCTTTGATTGACAAATAATCAGTTAGTGCAAAAGTGAATAAATTGTCACAGTACAAATCAATGTTGAAATGAAATTAGATCCATTAAAGTCGAACCTCCTATTTTTAATTTTTCCACAATATTTACTGTTTCTGCCTCATGTTTGCAGCTGTGACGGACATAGTATGGCACCATGCTTTCATAAATCGCTAGTTGCTACTATTGTGGTTGCAAGCTTATGGAAATACTGAATTATTTGTTGAAATCGAATTCTGTACAGTACACAACCTATTGCAATAATGTTGACATCAATTTCAGCAGACCATTAAAGACGTTTATAAGGCAAAATAGCATACCCTCTGGATAAAAGAAAGCTAAAGAATAAACGCAATTCCAAAATTTCGTTAACTTACGGAACTCCACAGTAATTTATTTATTTTATTTTTTTAAACACCCAAAGAAAAACAAAAATTAAGTTTTGCAAAAGCATTCTAATGGTTGTTTAAAACAAAATATTAAACCCTGATAAGAAATGCCAGGATATCTATATAAATAAGAACGGAGTGTTTGTTTGTACATTCAATATTTTCGACCCATTTCAAGTTTTCTATCCGTTTTGGACCCTTCTGATGCCGAATCCGCCTTTTTCTCGTTTGGTGTCTGTCTGTCCGTCTGTCTGTCTGTCTGTATGTTGTGCCCTATACACGTCCACGCGGTTTAAGATATTTTCATGAAAATTTGCATACAGTGAGTACTTATCTTCATTTAGTGAGTGGCATTGGTTGCGAAAGTCTGTCTGTCCGTCTTTCTGTTCTATGCTCGATTTTGTGTTTGTGTGTTTGTGTAGACATCACATGTATTATATATATGACAGATATTTGATTGCATTGTATTTTATTTTATACACTAGCAAAATACCCGACCTTACTCGGTTTGAATTGGTTTACTCTAGATTGAAGAGATAATCAAAATATATAATGACTTACGTTTTTTGTAGAATAAAAATTTATTTTAACATCTTTCTCCATCTTTATATTTTCTACAACTTACTTTGGACACAGATCCTACACATGCATATCCATTCCTGTAATACATTTCACATACATCGCACAATTGCTGTATGACAAAGCTACAAAATGACGAAAGGTGATACTAAGGTTACTACCACAAAAGACGATTTATAGGAAGATTTGGAATTCCCTTTCTTAAGTTCTTTTCATGTTCAACTCAATTAATTAAAATTACGATTTACGGCGAGTGCTCTCGCACTCATAGTCAACAAAACAATATTTTTTTACTTGTGGCACTCTTGCCTCCGGTATGCAACATTGTGAAATTTTGCAATCTTCTCCTGTCATTATTACAACGAATTTTTTAATGTTGGAAAAAGCTCCAGTTTGGATTAATAAACATTATTATTCTTTCAATAACGGCATTATTCTTTAAATAACGGAATTATTCTTTCAATAATGGCATAACTACACTTAAAATTTACTGAAAATTTATACTGACTTACCTAACATTTTAAAGTCTAATACTTTGTGGTGCTGTTGCGTGTGATGAGAAGGAAACACATTTATTAAAATAATAAATATTAAAAACAGGAAACAGCAAAGTAAAACAAAATAAAAGATGTCGCAAAAAATTGTTCTAAAGATATTAATTTGTGATTCAATTTCATCTCTTGATCTCGCACAGTTGCCACAACTTACAACTAAAAGTGTACAAAATTTAGAAATGTGAAATTAATTCAGAGCGAAAGAACCTGAAAAAATATCACTGCTCGCGCGATCTTGTTCATTCTCGTTTCATTGAAAAATATCGTCTGTCCCAAATATTCGGAAATCGTTTTCATTGCGCAAAGAATAAAAATAAGACTCGAAATAAATGAAGTATCAGAGATGAAATTCCATAAAAAAATAATAATTTTTTGAAGAATAATTACTTTTTCAGCAGTACTGGTAAAGCAATCGAAGTAATCGTAATATTCAATAGACATTCCAATTTTTCCAAAACTACCAAATTATGGTTGATTTAAGTATACTTACTCAGGTGTTTTGGCATGAAACTCAACTAAATATAACAATAAATAAATGTTTAATATTGCATTCATTAAACTAATAGATAAAGTATAAAATAAAATACAATTCAATCAAATATCTGGAATACAATTCATGTGATGGCTACACAAACACACAAACACAAAATCGAGCATAGAACAGAAAGACGGACAGACAGACTTTCGCAACCAATTCCACTCACTAAATCAAGATAAGTACTCACTGTATGCAAATTTCCATGAAAATATCTTAAACCGCGTGGACGTGTATAGGGCACAACATACAGACAGACAGACACCAAACGAGAAAAAGGCGGATTCGGCATCAGAAGGGTCCAAAACGGATAGAAAACTTGAAATGGGTCGAAAATATTGAATGTACAAACAAACACTCCATTCTTATTTATATAGATTATCTATTGGTTTAGTGAATGCAATATTAAACATTTCTTTATAGTTATATTTAGTTGAGTTTCATGCTAAAACACCTGAGTAAGTATACTTAAATCAACCATAATTTGGTAGTTTTGGAAAAATTGGAATGTCTATTGAATATTACGATTACTTCGATTGCTTTACCAGTACTGCTGAAAAAGTAATTATTCTTCAAAAAATTATATTTTTTAATAGAATTTCAGCTCTGATACTTCTTTTATTTCGAGTCTTATTTTTATTCTTTGCGCAATGAAAACGATTTCCGAATATTTGGGACAGACGATATTTTTCAATGAAACGATAATGAACAAGATCGCGCGAGCAGTGATATTTTTTCTGGTTCTTTCGCTCTGAATTAATTTTACATTTCTAAATTTTGTACATTTTTAGTTGTAAGTTGTGGCAATTGTGCGAGATAAAGAGATAAAATTGAATCACAAATTAATATCTTTAGAACAATTTTTTGCGACATCTTTTATTTTGTTTTACTTCGCTGTTTCCTGTTTTAAATATTTATTATTTTAATAAATGTGTTTTCCTTCTCATCATACGCAACAGCACCACAAAGTATTAGACTTAAAAATGTTAGGTAAGTCAGTATAAATTTTCAGTAAATTTTAAGTGTAGTTATGCCATTATTGAAAGAATAATGCCGTTATTTAAAGAATAATAATGTTTGTTAATCCAAACTGGAACTTTTTCCAACATTAAAAAATTCGTTGTAATAATGACAGGAGAAGATTGCAACATTTAACAATGTCGCATACCGGAGGCAAGAGTGCCACAAGTAAAAATATATTGTTTTGTTGAGTATGAGTGCGAGAGCACTCGCCGTAAATCGTAATTTTAATTAATTGAGTTGAACATGAAAAGAACTCAAGAAAGGGAATTCCAAATCTTCCTATAAATCGTCTTTTATAGTAGTAACCTTAGTATCACCTTTCGTCATTTTGTAGTTTTGTCATACAGCAAATTGTGAGATGTATGTGAAATGTATTACATGAATGGATATGCATGTGTAGGATTTGTGTCCAAAGTAAGTTGTAGAAAATATAAAGATGGCGAAAGATGTTAAAATAAATTTTTATTCTACAAAAAACGTAAGTCATTATATATTTTGATTATCTCTTCAATCTAGAGTAAACCAATTCAAACCGAGTAAGGTCGGGTATTTTGCTAGTTCGCCATAATTGCAAACGGCAAATTTACGTGCCCTCCTGTGCCAAGCGTCCCTTCTTAGGGACGCTTTTAATGAAGTGTACCTTAAAACGAGTCAACTGAAGTCTAATTCAGAATCCGAATCCTAAAAGTGTATCACCGCAAACATTACTGCTAAATTAAGATAGCTTTACAGAAAAAGACCCTTGAATTCTGAACACTGATGAGCAAAAAACACCAATTAAACGTACTGACAATTTTCTGGGTAAATAATCAATCTCGAAGGGAAATATAAGGACAACGCCTCGTAGTTTTGAGCCACGAGTCATATAACGAGAATGCCTGAGATGGCACTGCGCTCACCAAAATTCCACTACGCCAACGTGCGGATATTTGAGGCCATGGCAGATTTATCGTGCACCAGCCTCTTTGTACGGGATGGTCTTTACTCGTATTCAAATTTGCAACCCACCTGTTGCTAAAACGCTATTTACCCAAGGGAGCTATGACGACCCATTGTTATTATCAGTATCGCTGTTTTCTCTGTGACGCTTGACTAATGTTTTCATCTACCCATTACTTGCTATTGTGCTGTTATTTGTGTTACCGTTCTACTAATGTTTAATCTATTGCTATTTCAGGTGTCCCAATATTTGCTCAGTATATCATTCTATATGTTTCAATCTATGGGTTCTGCAAAATTTCTCTAAACCTACTTATCCTTTGCGAAATATATAAGGGTTTTGGTTTGATAATGAGTTACTGTCGGTGGCGCTATTGGTCAATCAATTATTATTTCATTTGTATCTGCTATTGTATCGTATTCGCTTGTTGTATATTTACTTTGATCTGACACGGTAATAGCTGTTGTACTTGACTTTGTGACAAGACTGGATTTTTAAAAAAAGCGAATGGTGTTGCAGCTACATTCAAAAATGCCGTGTGATTTTATTCTACTTTGGAAGACCGTGGTAGCTCTATTGGAAGATCTACGAATTAGCAACTGTAGGTTTGAAATTCGACCCAGCCATAGACCTTCATATACACGGTGAAGGGTGCATGCTAAATATGTCGTAACCCATAATGTCCTCACGTTGTCTTGGTGGAACATTCTAGAATGGGGTGCAAGATCATTGCTATTCTTGTCATCTGATCGTTGTTCAAAAATATACGTTGTCCATAGATTTATCCCGTACGGATTGATCCTGGATCAAAGCCAATCGACCGTTGAGTTGCTGAGCTACGACGTTTAATTCAGCTAACTACAAAAGGGTTTTAATCGCATTTGTATTTACTGTTCTTAACAAATCCATAACCTAATCAACTTTGATCCCTCGTTTTGAATAAACAAGAGGAAGCAATTTTCTGTTATGAAGCATTTTGCTCTAATTTAAAAGTATAATTGAGGGTGGTTGGATGCACATCGTACTTAAACATTCTAACTACTTATTGGTAACGTTCTGGGACCAATCTCGAAAGACACATTCCGAGACAATCTCGTAATCCGGAACCTCAGTCAGATGACAAGAACACCTGAACTGGCACCCCACTCTGCAAATTATGACACCCGAACCAATATGAGGACATTTTAGGTGCCAACAGATTTAACATGCACTGAACACTGTGCACACGGCGGTCTGCAAACGAGCCTAGTTTTGAACTTGCAACTCTCTTTTGTTAATCTTGCTGTTTCATCTAAGATTCCGTGGCCCTGTAGAAATTAGGTATCGGAAGAATTTTTTCGGTATATGTGTATTTTGGATGTCAGAGTTCTCCTAATAGTTTTTAAATGCAATGAGAAATCATAAATCCGTATGTACGTTCAATTAATTTTAAAAGAGCGCAAGACGGTAGCGCGGTTTTTTTTACAAGAATGACAAAGTTATCAAATGAATCACTCCATTTAAAGTTTAACGATTTATTGCACTTTCTTACAAAATTAATAGCAAATCTTTCCAGTTAACAGAACATAAAGCAAGGGTGAAAAATTCACAAAAGTATTCGTGAACACTCATCTTCATACATGCATGAGATTGATTGACAATTTCGATCTTACAACCTAAGCAATCAATAAGAATAGTACTATTTTTTATCACAATTTCCTTAAGACACTTCCAGAGAGAAGCTATAACTTCCCTCCAACAATCAGATTTATCAGTATCACTGCACTAATGTTTGTAAACTTCACCAGGAAAACCTTTTTTGATTTCCAGTTTCACATAGTATGACAGCAAATACATCAAAAGCGATATTTTAAATATATCTGTCACATTGGCCATCACGAATAAATTGTTAAACTTTTATGACATAATATTAGAGAGCAACATTTTTGTGAATTTGAATACAACAGATGTTTTCAATATTTTTAGAGAGATGTATGTAAAAGACTTGTAAGAAGAATGTATAGAAATAAACATTAAATGTATTGCTGATTCTTGTTTTTTAATAAATAATTTTTTCTTCAATTTAATCATGTTGTCAAAGTATTCTACACAACATTTATAATACTTTATTGTGATAATGCTTAAAAAAAACTTTAAATATAATAAACAAATTTCAGAAACGAAAGTACAATGTTAAAAAGTTTACTTGTCATTTAAAAATAAACATGTACCTATATCTTATAATAGAAAAAGTTAAACAGCAAAAATGTTAAACACTAGAAAAAAAAGGTAAACAGTAGAATATAAGAATAAAAAAATTATTATAAATATTTAATTCGAGCGTTATTTTCTTGTATTACCTACAGAATACAATTATGCACCTTTCCTAAAGCATTTAGTAACTCCTTTTAAGGCAATTTAAAATTCTTCTTTAGCAAACTAGGTTTCACATGTATTGAACAAACGACAAATAACTAAATTTGTCAAAATTTTTATAAGGCATAAAAGTCTTTTCTCCACAAGTCGTTGATAAAAATAATTTTTTTAGGAGTCTCAAACTTCCTTACTTGTTTATTTGCTACCGCACTTGTGTTTATTTCATGACATAAACTTTCTTCCATCCATACCATGTTCAGTTAATCACTAAAATTGCATCTACTACTTATATTGATAAAGGGTAGATAACGTTTAGTAACAAATATACGTTTTAATTTTGTATAAAATATTGGTTCGGCACATAGAGGACACGTTGAGAGATTTTTCGTACATCTCAGGCATGCCACCAGATGACCTCAAAGGCTGTAAAGTAACCTTCATTTCCAATTCCGTACTAATTTTACAAAGTCGTTCGTCCTTGTCGTTGTTTAAAGGGTATGATTTTACATCGGGTTTTATAAAAACACTAGTTGGCCTAGAGCCTGCTCGCTAACCCCCGGAGGATTGCTTTGCACTCCTCATTGGTTCCCTGCGCGAATCTTGCTCGCATCAATGAATATATTGTTTACAAGTATGGTATTCCAAAAATATATTTTTCAAACATAAATTTGTTGTACTACAGAAAAAATTACAGTTCCTATGGAATCAGAACTCGAACAATTTTGAATTCAAATGAAAACTTTGAGCAAATTTAGACTCGAAGTGTGAGCGATGCTTTGGAAATCGAATACCCACCATTTTGCTAGTAAGCTGCAACAGCTCTACAAATATTCGTTTTTTTTTTTCAATAAAATTTTATCCGATAACGTTTTAAATTCAATTGAGGTGCGAGGCTTCGTGGTAAACAAACAATCGTAGTGTTGCAGGGATTGAAGTGACCATATGATAAAATATAGGATTTTTTTAACAAAAATTATGGGGTTTTTTTACAAAAAATATAGCATTTTTTTTTACAAAAAAATATATTACAATCTATATATATATTTCTCTTACGTGGCACGCAAAAAAGACGTTATTTGTTACCGCGTTTTGGCAACATTGTGCGATTGTTTGTTTACTAGGAGCCTCGCGAGTCATTTGAATCTATAGCGTTATCGGATGAAATTTTATTGAAAAAAATGAATTTTAGACGAGCTGTTGCGGTTCGTAATAGAAATCTAAGAAAGCGGAGGATCTTTTCAGGGCTATTTAAAAAACGGTCCTTTTCAAGGCTAACAATTATAGTACAACAAGACGCGTGCACTACAACTTTCGACAACAAACTCAGTCAAAAAGTGTATGGGTGGCTCGAGTACTGGGGAAATGTACACACAAACAACATGCTGGGTATTCAATTTCCAAAGCAGCGCTCACATTGCCAGTAAAAATTTGCTCAAAGTTTTCATCTAAATTCTGATTCCAGAGGTACTGTATATATCTTTTATGTAATACAACAAATTTAGATTTGAAAAATATTTTTTTGGAATATATTTTGTAATCAATCCCTTCTGCTAGGACACATGTCTTCATTGATGCGAGCGAAGCGAGCATAGGTTCGCGCAGCGAACCAATGAGAATTGCGAAGCAATCCTCCGGGGGTTGGCGAGCGTTAGCGAGCAGGGTTCGGGCCCCCTAGTAATAGATAATTTCGCACCCCATTTTCACCTTGATATGCTCCATCCTGATAATAATACATCTATGATTTCATATAAATGATGGCAGGTCTCTCTCCAAAATGTACAGCAATTACAACTAATCATTTAACATTTTAAATAAATGCCAAAAGTGTCTTTATTCCTATTCCCAGCATATCTTTGTTGCTAAAAGTAAGGAAAATAAATTTATAAAACACACCATCACAGTAGCCAATTTTTACACACCAATAATTAGAAACCTTAAAAAAGCACATAATAAATTTCTGTTTACCACAATTTATAAACTCTGAAGTAAATTACCTTACCATATAATTTACACAAACTCTGAAATATACATAACACAAAAGAGTAAAAATAGTGATTTTTTCTTACTCTAAATATTATCTATCAGTTAAAAAAAAAACTATTTTTCACATTGTTGCAAACTTAATAAATTTTATTAGATAGCATAAATATTATACGAAAAAATAAGTCAACACTAAAAATAAAAATTAGCATAATTGTAGCTTTTCACCGATTTAACCTTAATAAATCGCTAATAATATACTTAGTTTAAAACAAGTGAAAACATGTTTTGGAACAGCTTCAGTCTACGTTTATAACGGTACCAACGGTCTTGGCGCACTTCTAGTAGCAAGTAATGACAGATTAAGGAAACCCATCTGTATTACGGATTTTAAGACAACCCAAGCGAAAAGTTTAAAATTTTCATTTTGGATATTCTAGAAAGTTCTTTCAGAGTCCGTTAGGCCCAGTGCACAAATCACATCTCTTAACGTGCGGCATTGAAGCCCAGCTGTGCACACATCACCGTGAAACGACACAAGTACTCATTTTGTGCCATTTGCGATAAATATTCTATCAAAGAAAACGTGTTTATTTCGCTTCCTTGGTGTAAAAAAAGTATATTTTGAAACAAAATAGACGTTACTGGATGCAATAATTTTTACTTATAATTCATATTTATGAATACAAAGTACTTCAGACCGGAGAAGGTGCGGCGCCATGTGGAACTGCGTTACAAATTGCACTCGCGTCGCCGGAGGCATGTGTGCACTACTCCATTGGATCTAATGTATCTCAGACCGCACTTGTGTCGCAATGCGCTAAGTCCGCAGCCACCGCTATAAACATAGACTGAAACTGTACCCTTGCTTTAAATAGAATATAACTTAATTCAGTTTTATTTACAACCTATTTTCGAATATAACATACCTTTTATCAAAATCTATAGTCAATATCCGTCGGCTTATATTTTTTTGTAAATATTCTTATTTTCTAATTAAATCAAATAAAACTTTAAATTAATAACTCATATTATCCAAGAAATAATTTAACTTATTAAAACAATCATAAATATTGTCCTTAAAAGAAGCATCATTTTGAAAATTTCCGTTGCAAAAAATAGCTGCAGTCTATGTTTAAAGCGGTGGCCACCGCCTTGGAGCACCAGTAAAGTCACCAAAGAGAGAAGTTTTAACGGATTTTGAAAGATTGGTAATTTTAGTTAACGTCGTACTAGAGCAACACAACGGGCTATTGACGACGGTCCGGAATCAGTCCCCTAAGGGAAAGATTCGAGGACAACACCTCGTAATTTTGAACCACGGTCAGATGACGAAGCAACACTCTCCAAACTTCCACGCCAACCCAACGTGAGGACTTTCGGCCACGACAGATTTAAGGTGCACCAGCCGCCTCTACACCATACGTTTACAAACATCCATGCCCGGACCCGGGATTCGAACCAGGAACCATCCGATCTAGAGGCTAACACCTTAACCACTATACCGGTTGGCCGGCGGGATTTTGAAAGAACTTTCTAGAATATTCAAATTGAAAATTTAAACTTTCCGCTTGCCGGGGTAGCCATAAGAGACGAAATAACCTTACGGGTTAAATAACCGAGCATCTTATTTTCTAGTTGAAAGAAAAATCACAATAAGAGCAGATCGACTTAAAATATTTCATTTATACCTTTTCCGCCGCATCATGACGTATCACGGCCGCTAGATAACAGCACCGCTTCCTTAGGAATGAAACCGTTGCTTTACCTACGAAATTTGCAGCAACAACGTACGCTAACTAGTTCAAATTCCAAGTTCTCCAGGTTTGCCAAAAACTTATAAGATTTTCGCAAAGGATTCTTTTCAAAGAGGAATTTGCAAGACATATCAGCTTGGCAAAATTTAGGAGTGCAATGTTGGTGAGATGTCTCGTTTGGCGCATTTTACGTTTTTAAAAGACAAAAAAAAAATCGCAATTTTTTCTTAAAAAACGATAAAAATCGGTCATTTTCTCAAAAATTTAAGAAATGTCGGAAATACTTACAAAAGTTGGAAGAATCTCATCCTTGATATGGAGGTGGAAAATAACTGCATCCATGAAGAAATATAGGAAATGTAGGGCAATTACTGAAATGTAGGAAGTTTTTAAAGGTTTTGAAATGTATATAGGAAATATAGGACGACTTCGATCCCTGGTGTTGCCAAAACGCGATAGTAAACAACGTCTTTTTTTGTGTGCCACGCAAGAGAATTATGTATATATATTGGTATTATTCTTGATTTCACAAAGGGTAGGCAACGTTTAGTAACAAATAAATGTTTTAATTTTGTGTAAAATATTGGTTCGGCACATAGAGGACACGATGACAGACTTTTCGTACATCTCACATGCATATCACCAAATGACCGCAAGTCTTTAAAGTAGCATCCATTTCCAATTCCGTACGAATTTAACAAAGACGTTCGTCCTTGTTGTTTGAAGGGTATGGATTTACATCGGGTTTTATAAAAACATTAGTATTATTTTTTATCTCATCCACTTGTACTATTTCATCGATTGGTGTTCTTTTTGATCCAGGGTTAACAATCACTTTTTGTTGTTGGGCTACCAAATACTTTGTACAAAACTTTATGTGTTCGTATCTCACTATATCATCTTCTTATCAATTTTAGAGCCCTTCGTCACACCAATATCACCTACCTAACCCTGTCTGAGACACCCGTATAAAACAATCAGTTTTCGGCGAAGTCCCAAATGTCGTAGTTTGTGCGTGGCCAATCTCTAAACGTAGATAGGCGCTTATTAAGCATAGACGTGCTTGGAAATTTCGGTTTAAAATTTACAAAATGGTCATTCATTTTCCTAAAAACTATAAAGCTCTGTTACTCTTAAGTGTAAAATTATAGGGCCTATTGAGTTAAATCCCCTAAAAAAGGTTATCTTAGTCAATTAAAAAAAATCTGATACTAGTCAAAGAAAATAATTTCTGCTCAGCAAAAGGCAAAGATTTGTGCTTACAAGCAAGTGTTTTCTGAGTACATTCTTCACTTATGAGTTCATTGTTACTCACAAAAGATAGAACTAAAATGAGATTAACTTTACTGATTAGAAAGTGTATGGTGTTATATAGTTTAATTTCTTCATGCCTCCAGTTTACAATTATTTTTTCAAGAGATAAAGCTTTTCAATAGCGATGGTTAAAATTCGTGCAATTGTTGATTTTGATGAATTTCAGACACGGAGGAGGTTTCTTATTACTTGAACACGGATACATTGCTATAAAATCGCAAGTAGCTTCAAGTTTTCGTTTTAACTTAGTGTTATAATTTACTTTGTTTCTATGTGATTTCCTTCCATATGTTTTATAATTATTTTTCAATATGTTTTTGTATAGATTGAAAAATACATATAATTCAGATTTAACCATTATTTCAATAATATTTGTTCATTTAAAAATTAATTAGTATTTAAAATTTCTTGTTGTTATTTAATTTTACTCATGTGTAAAACTATCGGTGTTGTAAGTCTTTAGATTATGCATTAACTATCAAGACAGGGCAAAAATTTATTTTGTTCAGCAGCACAGAAATGTACACATTATTTTCAAAATAAGAAAATCCCACTTACTATCCATTTAACATAGCATTGTAGCATATATATTTAAAATTTAAAGACCAATACGAAGTATCTTTTAAAATACTTGTACTCTATTGGTATTTGGCTCTGCAATTTAAATTGCATAATAAACTCGAGGTTTTCAAATAAATAAAAGGAAGTTCATATGTTTAGTAAAATGTATGGTTATCAAGTGCATTAGAAAAAAAGAACATTTATTTTAGAACTTCAAGAACAAAACTTTTTATTTTAATACCCTTTTTTCACTACTTTTAATGCACAAGGATACATCTTCTTAGTATGGGTCGTGCAAAGTTTCAAATAAAGGCAAAACACATTTTACTTTTACAAGTTTCTTAAATTTTTTTATCATGCCTAAGAAACACGCTTTAGGAAACAAACTGTTAAATGTCTAAATTGTAAAATGAAAATAAAACTTTTTTGTTATCTGCATTTAAATGTTTGTAATAATATCCAATGTATATGTTTCAATCGTATGTTTTAAAAATCTTTATTAATGAAACATGTGGAATAGTATCTAATTTATGTGTAAAAGCATCTAACTTTAAAAATATAAACAAAAAATTTCATTAAAATTTTTTGTAAACCTAAGAAATTAAATCACTAGCTGTGAGTTCAAAACTAGGCTAGTCTGTAGACCGCCGTGTACACAGTGGTCAGTGCACGTTATATCTGTTGTCTCCTAAAATGTCCTCATATTAGCGTGGTGTAATAATTTGGAGAGTGGGGTGTCAGTTCAGGTGTTCTTGTCATCTGACTGAGGTTCCGAATTACGAGATTGTCTCGGAAAATGTCTTTCGAGATTGGTCCCAGATTGTTACCAAAAGTAGTTAGTATGTATTGGTACGATGTACATTCAACTACTCTCAATTATATTTTTAAATTAGAGTAAAAAGCTTCATAACAAAAAATTTGCTTCCTGTTGTTTATCCAAAACGAAGAATTAATGTAGATGAGGCTATGGATTTGTTAAGAACACTAAATACAAATGAGATAAAAACCCTTTCGTAGTTAGTAGAATTAAACGTCGTACCTTAGCGACTCTACGGTCAATTGGCCTCGATCCAGGATCAATCCGTGCGCGATAAATCTATGGACAACGTATATTTTTGTGAACAACAGTCAGATGACAAAAATAGCACATGATCTTGCACCCATTCAAGAATGTTCCTCCAAGAAAACGTGAGGACATTTAGGGTTACGACCAGGCCCTGATTTACCATTAGGCCCGTGAGGCACGGGCCTAGGGCCCCCATAATTTAGAAGGCCCCTAAGTTTCAAAAATATCTAAAAATTTAAAAAAGTTTTTAAGTAGTAACATAAATTATTGGGTATTTACGTAAATGTCCGTCGACCGTTTCCCCTACTATCACATTCTTGTAATTATATTAATTATCTAACTATTATGTTTTTAATTTTCGATTCTTTATTTTGTTTTGCCAAGAGTTATATAAGTAATGTCACGATTTTCTCAAACTTTTTGGTGACATCTGTGAAACGGTCAACAGTCAAATATGTAAGTACCAATTATTGTTATAAAATTAGTTTTTGTGATGAACAAATAACATGGAGGAGGGGGGGGGCCTTCCTGCCTGTTGTGCCTACTATACCAAATTTTCTAAATCGGGCCCTGGTTACGACATATTTAGCATGAACCCTTCACTGTGCATACGAAGGGCAATTTCGAATGGCGGGGTCGAATTTCGAATTTCAAACCTACTGTTGCTAATCCGTATATCTTCTAATATCCTACCCAACCACAGCCTTATAAAGTAGAATAAAATCACACGGTATCTCTGAATATAGCTGCAACACCATTCACTTTTTTTTTAATCAAGTCTTGTCCACAAAATCAAAAACAACAGCTATTACATAATCAGATCAAAGTAAAAATAACAATCTAATATGATACAATAGGTTCATACAAATAAAATGATGATTGATTGACCAATTGCGCCACTGACCGTATAAAATCTTACATATTTCTAAAAAGGTAATTAGCTTTGTAGGACATTTGCAGAACCCACAAATTGAAAGAAACATAATGAAAATTTCAGCAACTAGTGGGACACCTGAAATAGCAATATATTAAACATTAGTAGAACGGTAAAACAAATAACAGCACAATAGCAAGTAATGAGTAGATGAAAACATTAGTAAAGCGTCACAAAGAAAACAGCGAAACTTATAGTAACACTGGGTCGTTGTTGTCGTGCGGGCTATATATGGCCCAATTGGGGGTGCCATTGCCCCGGAGGGATGGACTTCTCATACATGACGCATCCGTTTTACAGGAAGGTCCCTTTCACACATCCATTCACTCACAGATATCGTAATTTAGATCCCAATCAATCGATAACCCCTTGATCAGAAGTTTTACATCTTTATAATCTGTACAAAATTTTCTTCTTTTCATCTTTGCAAAAACAATTTTAAACATCTTATTTTATCTAATATTTAGTTTCAAAAATTGGAAAATTGTTATTTTTGACAGAATTAAAAACATTTATATGGGCTTAAGAAATTTTAAGGCATTGTTGCAATTCATGCCAGTTACAGTGCTAGGCATGATGATATTACTGATGGAGTTTGGAAGTGGCATTTTAATTATTACACCTCGAAAATAGCTAACGAAAAAGGAAATGACAATTTTAATATGTTGCTTCTCATGCCTACACTGGCAGACCAAAGGAGTGCTAGACCCGTCGAAGACGGCAAGAGGCGAGGGGGGTGCACCTTCCATGTAATTGAGCCCCATTGGGAGGAAGTCCGACTTTGCTCGTCATACATGACACATCCGTTTTACAGGACGGTCCCTTTCATACATCCGTACTCACACATATCGTAATTTAGATCCCAATCATAGGCCGATAACCCCATGATCTGGTACCCCCAGAGGTATTGATTTGGTATGGGAACATGGGGGACTTTGTGACCACGACCGATTTAACGTGCCCCAGTTACCATTAGTGAACACAACGGTCTTTAGCCAGGTCGAAGAGCCGATCTCGCAATCATCAGAATTACAGGCTCTGCCAAGGACAGAACCCACAACCCTTCTGATGTGAGCCCGACGCTCTACTGCTGAGCTACCGCGGCTCACAGTTTAATATGTTAAGTACTTGTGAAAAAAAAATTGAGGTTTGTAATCTGAGTCCTAAGCAACAATAATAAAATCAAAATCACAACATCTGCTTCCCAGTCTATGTATATTACGATAACTTCAATGATAACAGAGAAATTAAATACAGATAATGAAACCCTAAATCCACAAAGAAATACCAAATCATTTTTAACTTAAAAAGTGAATTATAAAAGCAGAAAAAATTCATTGTCAAAACAAGCTAAAAAAATTCTAATTAGTAACTAGATATTATGACTTTTAATTACTTACCTTTTTAAATTCGCTATGTGGTAAAACCATATGGTAAAACCTCCATGTTAAATTTTGTATCTTTTATAATTGAAACGTGATTTTTTGTGTGCTGCCGAAATCTTTTAAAATTTTTTACTGGTGATTGTGATAAATACGAAACACGAATTTGTTACGTACAATTGGGAATACGAAAGTAGCAATGATTGTAACGCTTTCCCGTAATGGCTGCGGTCACTGATGGAACACTTCTGGATTGCCATAGAACATTCGTCGGTGTTCGAAAGCTTTTGGTTTAGCAAACCAAACGCATTTATAACCATAATTCATTTAATAGTGTTTATTTATTCGGTTATTTGCCATTGAATGTAATAGCATCTCTTTAAAAGGCGAAAATGGATATCTATTGGCCAGTTCACGCCATTTTTTTTATTCATCATGCGATAAAATAAAATGATAATTTCCATCTAGTTTTTACCAGGACGAAAATAAACAAATTACAATGATAGAAATTTCAAGACATATAATATACATCTTGAAGAATAATACTGAAAATTTGTGAGGTCTTCGGAGTTGTCCTTCACAACAAAATTTGTATTTAAAAAAAAATAGAAAAATCGCTGTTTTCAATTATTTTACTTTTTTATTATTGTTTTCTTAACTAAGGAATAGAAACATAATTACTAAATTATACCAAACTTTTAAAAAGAAGAAGTTCTTTGAAAAGAATAATTTTTGATACTGTCTGTCCTTATTTTTAGAGGTACTATAGCAATTTGAAATTTGTATCAAATAGGCAAAATGGCTATTTTTTCTGATCCCTGAGAATGAGCAGTGACGGATTTAAAACTATATTATGACATTTCCTAAAATACCTTTTACTGAAGAATGTAACAATATAAAATTTTTTAATTTGTGTCAATAACTTATTGAAATATAGAGTCTCAAACAGGCCACTATTTGGGCTAAATATTTACACTTGTGTGACCTTGAACTTTAAAATTCAATAACAAATAAGATATATATTTTGGACACCTAATATTTGGCAGTTCCTCCTTACTATATGTGATCTATTGAAAAATTAACTTTCATTAAAATCGGTGATGTGTCACCCACAGCCGATTTGCTCATTTTGCGTGGAATGACCCTACTTCCATATGCTTGCAACCCCAGGAGCAGAAACTATAGATTGATGAAAGCATACTAGCATAGTAATTAAAGTATTGTTGACAAATTAAGTATGGGGTGTTCGACTGTTGTGGATCTCATTTCATAACTACCTGAACATTCTAACATTGATTTATACTGTGAAAATTTATTCACTTCTGAATTAATTGGTTATTTTTCCAATAAAGGATTTAATGTGACTGGAATGGTGCGTCTCTATCACACTGAAACATGCGCAATGCTTTCCGACGTTTCATCTTTAAAAAAAAAAAAGGTATCCTTGAGTATAAGTACGATGAAAAGCAAGACAACGTAATCCTAGTTAGATGGA
This sequence comes from Metellina segmentata, assembly GCA_947359465.1. Lineage (NCBI taxonomy): Eukaryota > Metazoa > Arthropoda > Arachnida > Araneae > Tetragnathidae > Metellina > Metellina segmentata. The sequence continues at coordinate 90,767,741 of OX375880.1, read as the reverse complement.
ACGACTGCAATGCTGTTACCATAGCTTCAAATGTTCATGGTGTTTACCCATTGGTAAAAGCTAAACGGTGGATAAACACAGAAAAAAAAGTGAAATTGATCGACAGAATGTGATTTATAAATATAATTATTGCATGGGGGTACTGACAGAATGGATCAGAACATTGCAAGTTAATATTGTTTCGTCCGAAGCAAGAATTGGTGATGGACTCTTCATATTTGGATTAGAGACTGATATGTAAAATGCGTGGCAGTTATATCGTCTTTGTGCATCATCAAACACAAACCCTTGCATTTTCTCCAATTCTGAGGAGATATATTTGGCCAATTTCAGGAAATATACAACAGAAAGGAAGTTACAACCGGGATGACCTTTAGAAAAAACAATGTCCATAAAATCCAGAGTATCAAATTTCATTAGATATGACGGGGAAAAGCATTTTGTAATTGTTAATAAAATTCAGGTGGAATACGCAAATTGCGTGGGAAAAAATCTATCGGAAATAAAGCAAGTGCTGGTGGGTTTGCGTGACAACTGCTTTGTAGAATTTCATACCAAACAAAAAAAAATCTGCCATATTTACTGGTATTTTTAACGTCTTTAAATGCTTTACATGACATTCTTTAACCAAAAAAATCATTATTATAAAAATAAACATGGTTTTTAAAAATCATTTAATGCGGATAACAATGTACCCTCTGGTGCCTAACGTCAACTTTTAGGGACGTTTGAGTTTTTTTATCAGTAAAAATCTCAATTTTTCGTTTGGATTTAAAAAAAAAAAATATTTTTCCAGTTGATCTCACGATATTTACTTACAGTATACAAAATATCTTCGAGGGAAAAAATGTGCTAGTTTCAATCAAGTCATATCTACTATAGAATGCAAGCTTTCAGTACTTACGCATATATGTGTTTCCATTACTGAGGTCTAGATTTTCTTGTATTTCGTAGTGTATGAGGAACAAATACTCGTCTTGAGGCTCCATGATTTGATGGGGATCCTCCTGTACATTTTCTATGTCTTGAAAGATGTCCACCAATTCCCACTTCATTCTGTTATAAGGATACCCGAAACAAAAAGATTGTTTAGGTGAGTATGGAAAAGTTGTACTTTACAATGAAATCATTTTTGAAATATTTTGTTCGTAATTATATACTATTACAAGTTAAGCACAATTCACACTTGAGCTGGCATTCCAATTTAAAAAAATTCCACACCGCACAAAGCAAGGCGAGGAGATTTAAGGCCCTGGACAGATTTAACATGCACCAGCTGTCTTTGTACATGACGGTTTTATTCATTTGTAAGTATGGTGATTTTTAGAAGGTCTTGACAACTGACTTAAATTAATTAAAACGACATAAATTATAAGTATACTAAAGCGAATTTTTAATTAAAATTACCTACATCTACAACGCAAAACAAAGGTAAAACTTTAATAATGGTAATATATTTTTTAAATGGTAAAATACTTTAGTAATGGTAAAATATTTTAAAACATAAACGTGCTTTCATTCCATACAAACCAATCTTTCTTCTATTTAATCTATCCTTTTCAAGTTGTGCAAAATAAAGTTCTACGTCATTTTGCTTTTCATTGCAAAAGGAGTTTATCACGTATTCAGAGAATTGCGGTGCTTCAGGCTTATTTAGAATGTAAATCATATGAAAGATATAAAGATTTTTGCTAACATCAATGTACAGATGATACAATACTGAGTAAAGATTCGCTATTAAAAATTCATTCGGGGATTGCGTGAGACAGATTTGGTGGAAGACCGTAAGCCTTAGTGCAACCACTAAGATAAATAATAATTTTTATAGATAAATCAAATCATAATTGCCATAGATTCGAAAAATTATTTATTAAAAGAAAAATCAAAAGTTAAATTTTCTGCAGATTTCAAATCCATTGAAATTTTTAATCTATCTTTAACGATCCCGATTCTACAATAAAGAACTAAACGATGCCAGTCAAAATGTTTTTTTTATTTGTTTTGCTTTTCTTCGCTGGGGAAAGGTTTGAGCTCAGGAAATGTAATCTTTGATATCTCGAATCAAAGGAATGTCATTCTTCGTAGTTTCGATCGTATGAGAAAAAATATAAAAGTTTCAATTTAAAAATTATTCATTTAAAGAAAATCATATTTTTGGTATTGATCTAATTTGAAATTTTCCGCAGATTTCAAATCCGCTGAAGAAAATCTCTATCTTCAACGATCTAGGAGATTTTTTTAGCCTGCTGACAAATCGTTCCTCCACAAAATGAAAACGGAAGCGGAAAAAATAAATTTTAAATCTACCATCTCTTTATGCTGTTGCATTTCCAAAGATAACAATAATAATTAATTTCCATTAAATTCATTTAAATATATTCTAGATTGAATTTTAAAATTTGGGCTGTACACAAAAATTGCAAAAAGTTCGGACTACCTGTTTCCCAAATTTCATTTTGTAAGTGCCATAGTTTCGTCAGGACACTGCGTAGTGGAGGTCGGATACTTACTTCTATAATAGTAAAGGTGCAAGATCAATTTTTTTTTCTCCTACGTCATGCTTTTCAACATAAGCATAAAAATTGTCGCATTAAAGTTTGTTGTTTTTGTATAATAAATTCACGAATCATCAGTACGGAACCTTTTAGGGCACTCTGTATATCATATATGATAAAGATTAAACACAATGATCCAATTTAGATCACATCACGAACAGTAAATAAAAATTTACAATTAACATTCCATTGTGTTTCGTTTATCTAATTTGCCAGAGGTTCCTCTTTAAAGCCCAGTAGGAATCGGAACAGACACAAAAAGATCTAAATTATTTCCATCTGAGAAGGTAGGTAGTGTCATTTTGATAGTCAATCATCCAAAAATTCTATCAGACACGCCCCTCTTGCAGACACACGACCCGCCAGAATCTCTAGGGGATTCATCGTTCCTTTTTCCAAACATTCCTTACTGTGTTGGCAGCAGAACCGCAAAACCTCACTGATTCCTTGTACTCATTGGTAGCGAATGCATTGTAAAAGGGAAATAGACCTGAGAGATATAGTAATGATTACTACTCTTGAAGCTAAATTTAACCTATCGCAGATTTAAGTTGGAGATTGACCAAAACTAATTGTACCTTATCACATGAAGCATATTAGGAACCACTGTAACGTCCATTTAAACGGTTCAGAGGTCAACAAGTGTACTACTGACTGCCGGTCGTACATCTCGACTATTGGGAAGGCATCTTTCTAGTCCAGATGGTCTATAAACCTCTCGATGGTTATCTCCACGAGATACAGCTCGCCATTAGCAAAAAGGACTAGATCTGGATGGTCCAAATGTCGAAGCCACAGAGTAAAAAATACTATCACACACGCTCCTCTAGCAGACACACGACCCGCTAGAATCTCTAGGGGATTCATCGATCCTTTCTCCAAACATTCCTTACTGTGTTGGCAGCAGAACCGCAAAAACTCACTGATTCCTTGTACTCATTGGTAGCGAATGCATTGTAAAAGGGAAATAGACCTGAGAGATATAGTAATGATTACTACTCTTGAAGCTAAATTTAACCTATCGCAGATTTAAGTTGGAGATTGACCAAAACTAATTGTACCTTATCACAGGAAGCATATTAGGAACCACTGTAACGTCCATTTAAACGGTTCAGAGGTCAACAAGTGTACGACTGCCGGTCGTTCATTTCGGCTTATCTATTGGGAAGGCAGCTTTCTTGTCCAGATGGTCTATAAACCTCTCGATGGTTATCTCCACGAGATACAGCTCGCCATTAGCAAAAAGGACTAGATCTGGATGGTCCAAATGTCGAAGCCACAGAGGGTTGACGGACTCCTCCTCCTAATTAAGTGAGAACTGGGGTGACAATTCTACTGTCACTTTTTTAGCAACCATAACCTACGGGCACAAATCCCTTAATTAACTTTGTAAACGCTTAAATAAAGATTTTAATCGTATTTTGGCTGCTACGTTCGTTTAAAGCCCACTTAACTTGAACATGAAAGGATTTTCCTGCACATCAAAAGAGGAAGTATCTGGTTGATTATCCAGACCCCTCTCTCTCTCCCATTAGTGGAATATCGAGTCTTCGAATCGAGTTCAGCTTCAGTGACAGTATTGTTTTGCGTTTGAAAATTTATTTTAAAGAGTACAACTTTTTTCTTACACGATTGTTTTTCGGCTTTTCTTATGTAATTTCCAATGAGGAAGTCTCATTTCCAATGAATTTCTAATAGCCCGTTGTGTTGATCAAGCGTGACGCTAATTTACAATCTACTCATTATTTTATCTCTCTTAAAGGTGTTTTTTAATATTTGTTATACACCATTGATTAATAAATCTGAAGAGATGGTGAAATGTTAGGTATGATGCGGTTTTTTTTAATCTGATTAAAGAAATATTGGGTACTTTTTGAGAGTTATAAATACTGTCCGACCACTCCCTTCCTGTTCAGTTGTGATCTGTTTCAAACCGTTTAACTCTTTGTGCTTAATGAATGTGTATTTATGATATTTTTAGAAGCGGTACTTGGTAAAGAGGTGAATTAAAAAAGACAATCTTATGAATTACATGAAATAATTTTTTTTTCAATATGATTTCATTTAGAATCGAAATATATCTGCGTCCATAACAATTAAAAGGTATAAAATATGATTGACGATACTTTGAAGGAAAAAGAAAATTTTTTTTTTAAAGTTTCTGAGGTTTATTCAAAAGCCTTATTTTGCCTCTATTAAAAAACTAATGTTACCGACACTAGCCCTACGTCAAATACAAATCAAACCTACGTCATACAATTCCTACGTCAGAAGAAAATACAATTTTTTTATGCAGGTGGGAATCGCAATGAGTTTATTTCGCATTATTAAGTAGTACTATAAATGTACACTGAATACTTTGTTATATTATCTTCGATTAAAAAATATGTTTAAGAATAAAATAACTGTATTTATGTATTAATCTTCTTTACATATTGTTATAGCTTAATTACTGAGCCTTCATTAGGGTTGAACCAAGAAACAATGCGTTTCAGGCTAACTTTTAATATCGACGAGAGTCAAAACTTGTTGCTATAAAAGGAAACTATTCTTGAGCAATTTAACATTCATGGAGCCCCTTACACATATTGTACGTATATGAATTTCGTTATTTTGGTTAGAAAAAGGGTTAATATCCAAATGCAATAATTTCTATTTACAAGGAAAAGTAACTTAAATGTATGCACACCTTTAATGAATAAATACTAAATCAAAATCAAGGGAACAAATACTGTGGTATCAAAACAATGTGAGAGACAAAACAGTGAAAAGGCACTTTGGGTACGCAATATCAAAAACTAGAAAAAAATACTATATCCGGTTTTCTATATAAACCACAAAATGGACACGGGCTATTTTTCTACTTATGCACAAATTTATAGATGACGATCAATCAGGAATGGTAGCTCTGACTGTGCATTTTTAAGAATGACACAAAAATATTGAGACTCAGTTTGGTTTTTTGTAACTTTGCATATTTTAGAAATTATTTCGTACAGTTCGACAGTCAATAAGTTAAAACCTGACCTGAGACCAAAAACCTGATTCAAATACAAACGCAATCTTTATACTTCCAAGAGATAAGTATAAAATTATGTTGACATTAATTCCTCAGTTTTTCATAGCTGTTTTAGAATTTTTGTAAATAAATTAATTCTGAAAACGATATTCCTTTGCAATTTACATCATTTAGTAAAATATCCATTTTGTATTTCTTTCACAGCTCTTGTACTGAGAGGATGTACGCGCGAAATTACAATTTATTTCTATTTGATATTTTGGCATTTTTTGATTAACATCACACTGGAGCAACACAAACAATTCATTTATATATTTCTGTCAAAAACAATTTTTATATGATAAGTATTTAAAATTAATCCACTGCAAGTTTACGTTTTTAAGTGAAGTTTTTATCACAAACGGCAAAACACGAATATCCTTTAATAAATCTATACATAAACAGAATAAATAATTAATATTAAAAGATAATAAAAGTTAAATACATGAAAAAGGACTTACATGTTACCAATTTTCTTGCACATGTTTTTGCAATTCAGAGCAGAAGTTAAGCTTTTTACCAAAGATATTCCGCAAATGCTAAAAAAAAAATACGTATTTGCATTACCTATAGATATGAGAAATTTAAATGTTTGCTATGAATCTCAAAGAACTTATATTTAATAAAAGCATTCATTTACATTTTAATTTACTTTATATTTTTTTGCAGTACGTATAGCAAAATATAATTGTTGGGAGACCTCTGAAACAATAATGTAAAATATTGATACGTTAAAATACAACACTTCTAAAATACAGTTTTTTACCGAGCTCACTGCATAACAATATGTTTAAAATTTAAACAAGCAAGCCATAGGCAATTCCCGCAGAACTGAGCAAATACAGATTTTTATTTTTAGTATAATTTAATAATGTATCCCTATGGCTACGAAAAGTGCACACAAAGATACCCGACTCAGAAATGGACACAAAAAATTCAGTAATTGACATTACGTAGCAAAGCAAATCTAGCACTTCAAAAACAGTTTTTTGTTTACTTATATTGTGGGCACGAACACAAATTAATAAAAACTATAAAATAAATCATCATTTTTTAAAAATTACTTCAATATTAATATTTAAATGAAATATGATTGTTTAAATGTTTAAAAATTTTCACTATTATTCTTGTACTTTCAAAAGTTATATTATTGATTCGATTTACAGATTTTACGAATGAAAACGTTGAGAAAAGGGGTCAACAACTTCAGTTTATCCATTTCCTCAACCATTTTCCTAGCTTATCCTTTTAAACATACATAATCTTTAAAATTTTTGAAAATTAATCTAATAATATATTAATCGAATCACTTGATAAAATCATCCTTTAATCTTGCACTTTTATTTTAACCATCACTTATTATTAATAATCAATTCTTTTCATTTTCCCGACTGATGAACCTATAAAAAATGTTTTTAACTGCTTAATTCATTGCCTATAAGATAAATCTTTCTCACAATAATGCATTGTAAAACCTTTTGGGATTTAAGCATGTTATTTACTGTATGAAATGTCTACTAAAAGCACTCAACAATGCTCATTTTCCAGGTATAAAATTTTACTAAAATTCTAATGACAATCGAAATGAAGATGAAAAATTAAATCACAATATCCAAGAGCACTTGGACTCGGTTTTCTACAAATTTAACGCAATTAATTCCACGTATAACTTCCAAGTTCTGAATTTAATTCATATCACACATGAACATGTATGAAAATTTCTAAAAATTAGTAATCTAAGTACTTTTACTGTAATCGGTATTAAAATTAACGTTGGCTGGTTGAGACTTTTTTGCGTAAGGGCCACAGTTGGACGTGCTGCGTCAAACACACATGACATACAATATCAATTAATTGGCACACACAACGAAAGTTTTAGACATAAAATTTAGAAATAAACCCAGTGAAGAATATCTATTAAAATGAGGAATATTCTGCAGCAATATTTACTCAGAGATAGACAAAACAATGCATAAGATGGACAAGATATTGAGTACCTACCGAAAGTTGTAGTGACACTGGAGAGAGAATTAAGTAGAAATACGGTTTCGTCAATGACAGAGCTCGACTGAAGTTTGAAGCAGTAGGTCTGAAACTGGTTTGGTCTGGCCACTGGGAGGAATTACAATACCGGTGATTGGCTACTTTTAAACTAACGTGTTTCAGGTATGGTCGGGTATAGAATTGAAAACTAGGTGTGATACCAAAATTTGTAGAAGGGGTATAGGCCTGCTCCCTTTCAGCGGAAACTCGTTCTTGGCGGGAAAGTGATCGTGATGTATTGGCGAGAAAGTCACTCTGGCGCCAAGTCGTTTCCTACACAACTGTATCGTTTTTTAACATGAATTTTTAAACGCGCTTAAGACGAATTCGACCCCACAAAAGATGATTTTTGAGATTTTCTTGTGCTTGGACAGAGAGCGATGAGTCTTCCTTATAACTGGTGTTCCCTAAGGTCATATGTACTGCAGGATATGTTCGTTCTTTGTCACTGGAGTACTGCAAAGGGGTGAAAACCAGTGTATGCTAAAGCGTAGCAAAGTTATATTTTGCGAGTTGACGCCCCAAGTTCAAACTGAAGAGAGAACCCTTATCCATACGCTCTCCACTACGCACCGTCGAATTCATCCGCGTTTTACTGCGTTCGTTGACTGAACTTATATAATTTAATACTCATTATGTATAGGTTGACTTATTGAAGTTAATTATCGGAAGAAGTTATTAAACTCTTTTTTTAAGTATCCTAAGCCGCTACCACTTTTTTAATGTAATTTTTTTTTGCCATTTTGTCAGCCTCGTCTGTGATGATACCCGAGGCGGCCTGAACTGAATAATTCTCGGCTAGGTACAGGTACATAAAACAATGGGTACGTACCAGGAACATAAAACAATGGGCCGAGTCCTAACCAGAAAAACACCCCCACACTAAGATGGATTTTCCTTCGAATTTTTGCATTGTCCGAATACTTTTGTCCATATAGTGTGTGTGCGTGTTTGTGAATAGCAAATTTGCCAGTGTGGCCTGAACGATTAAAAAAAACCCTAATTATACTCTCAAATGTACATATATTCCTTATTTTATGGTAAATACCACACAACAATATTTGGTAATTGGTAATTTTAGTTAACGTCGTACTAGAGCAACACAACGGGCTATTGACGACGGTCCGGGATCAGACCCTCAAGGGAAAGATCCGAGGACAACACCTCGTAATTTTGAACCACGGTCAGATGACGAAGCAACATCTGAGCTGGCACCCCACTCTCCAAACTTCCACGCCAACCCAACGTGAGGACTTTCGGCCACGACAGATTTAAGGTGCACCAGCCGCCTCTACACCATACGCTTACAAACATCCATGCCCGGACCCGGATTCGAACAAGGAACCTTCCCATCTAGAGGCTAACACCTTAACCACTATACCGGTTGGTCGGCCACAACAATATTTGAATAAAGCGTGATTTAACAGATAATGTATTGTTACTCTTCCACTCCAGTCATACCAATCTTGAATTTCGCTAATTTAAACCAAAATGCATTGTTCCAGTCACATTTCGTGGCGTGGAAGTTTAGAGAGTGGGGTGAAAGCTCCGGTGTGACCTCGTCATCTGACAGTGTTTCAAAATTGTGTGGTGTTGTTCTCGAATCTTTACCTTACCGAGTAGCAATCGGAGGGTTGCGAGATCGAATCTAACTAGAGACGGTCGTGAAGAAAGGGGCTAGTGCATGTTAAATCTGTTGCGGGCTTAAATTTACTCACGTTGGCGTGATGGAAATTTAGAGAGTTGGGTGCCAATTCAAGTGTGTCCTCGTTATGCGACCGTAATTCGGAATTACGTGGTGTTGTCCTCGGATTGTTCCCTTAGGTTTGATCCTGAAACGTCGCAATAGACCATAGTGCTGCTCCATTGCGACGTTATTAAAATGCCTACCTACCTTCGCATGCTGCCTCATCTCTCGTTCGACAAAACAGAAAAGAGGAGAAAAGTTTTCCCTTTTCGACTGAACAAGACCTTTTCTCCTCGACTTTTGCCAGTCAAGCGACAATCCCCAAGTTCCGCCCTTACATCGAAGATCATATCATCAAAACAGGGCTTCTTACCTTCATCAGGAAAAGCAACTATTTACACGAGCCAATTGATAAGTAAAAGATTGGTTACACAAAATTACATTTTGGTCATTGTGAATAACATTTTAAACTTGTAGCTCTTAGCAGGGAGAAGGAACACACCAGGAATCTTTTGATCATGTTTCCCCTGTTGTGAGAGCCATAGAAAATAAATTTCAGGTATAGTTGGTCTCACCGTACTTGGTGATTTCTAATTTTTTCGGGAAGGTTTTCCGTTGCGGACAAGCGATGCAAATCCTTGTCTTGCGCCCATACTTACCAGGCATTAAATGTGGAGGTGTTTGAACTATTTTGATTGCATCGGCAAAATGTTCAGGAAAAGAACTTTGTTCAACCAAAGAATTTTCTTGTTTATCAAAATGTTTCCACAATGGTATCTCACAAGAAATGATATTTTCCCGAGCGTTTTGGCCCTTCAGAAATACATTAAATGCGAGCTTTGTGAGTGATGTGCCACTGGCAACTGGGAAGCAGAAGAATTTGTAATTGGTAATCACCGTCGTACTAGAGCAACACAACGGGCTATTGACGGCGGTCCGGGATCAATCCCTTACGGAGGACAACACCTCGTAATTTTGAACCACGGTCAGAGTACGATGCAACACCTGAGCTGGCATCCCACTCTCCAAACTTCCACACCAACCCAACGCGAGGACTTTCTGCCACGACAGATTTCAGGTGCACCAGCCGCCTCTACACCATACGCTTACAAACATACATGCCCGGACTCGGATTCGAACCAGGAATCGTCCGATCTAGAGGCTAACACCTTAACCACAATGCCAGTTGGTCGGCGGGTAATGGTAATTTTTGTTAACGTCGTACTAGAGCAACACAATGGGCTATTGACGACGGTCCGGGATCAACCCCTTTAAGGGAAAGATCCGAGGACAACACCTCGTAATTTTGAACCACGGTCAGATGACGAGGCAACACCTGAGCTGGCACCCCACTCTCCAAACTTCCACGCCAACCCAACGTGAGGACTTTCGGCCACGACAGATTTAAGATGCACCAGCCGCCTCTACACCATACGCTTACAAACATCCATGCCCGGACCCGGATTCGAACCAGGAACCTTCCGATCTAGAGGCTAACACCTTAACCACTATACCGATTGGTCGGCGGGAAACAGAAGAAATGTACTCAATTTATATAAAACATCGATTAGTAATTTCGGATTATAATAGTACGGGATGATATCGTAAAAGTAGTATCGATAAACAGGTCTGTGTGATGTTTTATAATAATTAGTTTTATTGCATAAAATAAAGTTTTTTTCTTATTTTTGGGATGCTAATTACTCGAAAAGTAATTAAAAAATTCCCTCTCGTACAGTTTTAGCACAAATCACAGGTCTAGTGTGTACGAATTTTGAATAATTAAGATCAACGTAGTATTACTTGTAAGAAATTATCTTTACTATTATAAATAGAAGTTTGTGTGTGCCTCTGTCATTGGAGGTGTCCACACGTATCTATATTTTTTTCCAACGAAGAGTTTATTAGAAATTTGGCTCCATTTGGCTTGAAATAATAAAATTTCAGTGTTTAGGCATTGTTTTTAACACTGTTGTTCCAAAATATTACTAACATCTCTTCCCGGAACGGGATTTGAACCAAGGGTTAAGAAGACGCGTATATACTAACTAGGGATTAATCCAGTTTACGATACATTTGCTCTCCTTCATTATTCGCCAACACTAGATCAGTTCTTGGTTACGCAAACTCACAAAGAATTGTGTAACTTTTCCAGACTTTAAATTATTAGTTAAGTTTTTGAGATTTTATTCCACATTGAACATAGCTTAAAGATTCTGTACAGTTGCTTGAAATCTATAAAACATCATTAATTAATGTTTGCGATGCCTTTAATCATTAACTAAAGCAGTACCAATTAATAAATACAAAGAAACAAACTGAAAAGTTATTCCTATTGAGCTATAAATCTATATGTACCTTGTGCAGATAAATTACAACAGTGTATGTTTGTGTGAACTGAACAATGTAAGTAGAATAGTAAGTATAGGAATAACTTTTCTGTTTGTTTATCTTGTATTGATTATTTGGTGTTGCTTTAGTTAAAGATATATATATATATATATTCCAGACCTTAAATTATTAGTTTAAAAGGGTTTTATTCTCAGAACGTTTAGAGATTGAGCGTTTTTCTTCTATTCCGAAGAAGTAGTCAAAATGACCTTCAACCCAGGATAAGTTCAACTAGTAAAACCGCAAACACAATTCACATGTCCAATCCACAATGAAACAGCAGGGAGGTGTGGTTAATGGTCTTTGAGATTTCTTTTCATCTGCCAGTTCGTGGGGTTGGATTCGTCTTCAGTGAGTTTAACAATTCAAGACGAAATCTGATTCTGTTGTTCGAAAAATGTCTCTCTCTCTCTCTCTTATTGCCCCATGGTCTCAAAACTACATCTGCTGAAGGGGTTACCCGCATTGCTGTCATTACCCCTTTTCTACGATACAAGAATGTTCACGATTAGGGTTGATTTAGAGAATGGGGACGATCGATGATGGTCGAAAACTGTCTCTTTCAGGACAGCCCAGCAGGACACGGGCACTTGCCATTAGTCACCTGTTTTCGGACAATGTATTCATTGAAATAGATGCCAGGGACTGTGAGCGGTGCTTCCTTCGTAAAACTGGTCTTCTCCAAGGTCAGTAAGAGATGGTCGATTGATTTCTGCATAGGTGTGAAAGCCAGTGATGGGCAAATTGATTTTTTTGAAAGATTTTGTTGATTCTGTTTTTATTCGTTTGGTTTGAGTCAGTAAAAAGATTCGTTTAACGGAAGCGACTCACGTTGGCAAAATATTTTCCATCTTGGTCATTTGATTTCTGCATAGGTGTGGGCAAATTGAGTTTTTGAAAGATTTGTTGATTGATTTGGTTGATTCTTTTTTGATTGATTTGGTTCGTGGAAGTAAAAAGATTCGTTCAACGCAAGCGACTCACTTTGGCATTACGGTATCAGCTAAGCTCGTTTAGTTTTCAAATTTTACTGCTCTTTCTTTAGGAAGCGATCATAATTTTGCTTTCGAGAGTACATTCGGATGTAATGAGTTTTTCTTAAACATTTCAAATTCTTACCTAAGATCTGCAAATAGTTTATATTTCCTGAGTGGTCGTTTTATCCAGTCTGTCACTGTAGTTTTTTTCCAAACCCATACTTCACAACTTACCTTAATGTTAGAGCTTGGGAAAGGATTGTGGGGATGAAGTCCGTCACAGTTGGAGATGATTGGCAATCGCTGAAAATAATAAGCAGAGCTCAAAACGTTTGTCTTAAATTTTCTGTGGAGGGAATAAAACAAAGGCGCCGAATCACAGTTGTCATGTTTCATATTTGTCGAGAAAATTAACAGGCTAAGATATCCCATTCAAAAAGTCTCTTCAAGAAATGTTATAGTAACTGTGCTGACCAAAACAACGGTTCGCCTGTGTCAGGTGGTTTCTTTTGTCGTTCTACGGTATTTTTAGCTACAGGACAGCTAATTGAATCTGAGATGTACGGCTTTAAGTAGATTCCGAACCACTACCAATATTTATGCTATGACCAGGATTTGAACCCAGAGCCTGTTAAATAGGGTTTATATAGCTCTCCAATATGTCTAAATTAAAAGGTCTTTCATACTTTTAGTTCAAAAAATTGTATGTATCAACTTTTATATGAGATTAAAGTTATTATTTATTACTTTAATAACGCATGTAGCAGAAATTTTAAATAATACTTTAAAAAATATTTATTATTTGTTTACAAATTGAGTTTATTTATTGCATTCGAAGATTTTAATTCATGTTTAATGAGGTCTAAGTGCAATGCCCCCTGACAAGTAAATTGTAGAAATTTTGAAGACATAAAACAGTAAATATCTTCAAGCATCAGCTTAAAACATTTTGTACAACATACTACACATTTTCCTATTTCTTCGGGAAAAGGTAATTAACGAGGGACGGGAATATAGCAATGGACTCAACTTCGGAAACGGTGGATTAAACTATTCAATCAGACTCAACGTTACGACAAACATTACCATTTTATTGCAATCGACATCGTATGTGCTTATTGAACGGAAAGCATCGATGATCTCATCTTAGCGTGTTGGTTCGTCATCTGACCGTGGTTCCAAATTACGTGGTGTTGTCCTAGGATATTTCCCTTGGTAATTTGGTAATTTTTAGTTAACGTCGTACGTTAACTAAACGTTAGAGCAACACAACGGGCTATTGATGACGGTCCGGGATCAGTCCCTTAAGGGAAAGATTCGACATATTTCCCTTGGAGATTGATCCCGGATCGTCGCCAATAGACCGTTGATTTGCGCAATGGTGAAGTTAATTAAAATACCTGCTTACCGATCTAGCTTCGCTTGGTGCCTCTTCTCTCTTTCTTGAAAACAGAAAGGGGGCAAAGGACCCTATTTCGTTAGAAAAAGAACCTCGTTAGAAAAGAACTGTAGCAAATCCAGTGATACACCAAATAAAGCGAGGACCATCGAAGATAATAACATAACAATTCATTATTGCCTCCAATGTATTCGAGATTCGAATAAAACTTCAGGCTTCTTTTGACATCAGTAATGGCAAATTATTTACACCAGTCAACTGCTTAGTGGGAGATAGATTACCCAAAGTCACCTTTGGTCATTGTGAAGGACATTTTTTAATTGTAGCTGAGAGCGCGAACACAGTAGGAATATGTCGATCCAGCTTCTACTATTGTGAGAGTGTTGAAAAGAATTCTCACATACAGTTAGTCACCGCCTGAGGCTATATATTTCGTGCTTTCTGGTTTCCTCAGGAAGATTTTCCGCTGTGAACTTGTGATGCTAATCCTTATCCTGCACCCGTGCTTTTCGAGCACAATTTGGAGTTGCATCAATTATTTCATTGAATCGTACAAATTTTCAGAAAATAACTTTTTACAATAATTTCTTGTAAATCAAAAATGTTTCACTCACACACAATCCAGTCTTTGATCTTTTTAGTAGCCTCTTTGCCGCCGAGTGTAGGCTCTCAGCGTTGCCCGGAAAACACCACGTGGAGGTGGGCTACTTTTGTTCCCTATAGGGTTGTTTCACACTCCCGCTACTGTGGAGCAACCCCCAATAAGCTGGATTCGGCAGGGTATGTCTTCCATGTAACCATATTGCTGTCTTGGTGGCCTTCTGTGTCCTACTCTCGCTGTTTTGCTTTTTTTTTCTGATGTGGATTCAGCTGGGCATGTCGCATCGTTTCTTACAGCTTGGCCTTCCCTGTTCTCTTGCTGTCGTATTGCCCGATTCCTTTCAAAAGACGGTGGATTTGTGTTCATTTTGAAGTCCTTACTGGCATTTCTAGGAAACTCCAACACCTGCAAGTTATCAATAAACATTGATGAAAAATGTGAAAATACAGCAACTTAAAAAATATATTTATCTTTACACTATAGTGTGTATGTATTAGCAGATGTACCATCATAGTATCAGAACTAACAGTAAACCATAGCATAAAAGTTCATATATTCTCCAATACTGTTAAAACTCGTAAAATTGGGTATGGAGAACCGTTCAGATAGGTAAAACTTTGTTTTTTAGAATAAACGGAAGGCTCTCTTTAAACAATGACAGGCGAGTCCGTAACTGCCTATGAACACTAATAAACACATTTTTAAGTGTCAAATTTAAAAAAAAAGTTTTTTTACCTTTGTTTTGTGAATGCCTCCCAGACGAATCCAGTCCAGAAAGACAAGCGAATAAGGTGATATGGCCATTTCGGGTGGAGGTGGGTCTCATGAACGTTACAACATTCACACGACATGGCCATATAGCCTCATTCGCTTCTCTTTCTGGAATGGATTCGGCTGGGCATGTTTTCCATGTTACAATCTTGCTGTCTTAATGGCATTCTCTAGCTGTCTTGCTCAGCTTCAATTATCTGTCCTCGTGACTGACACGGACATGTCACCATCTTCCCATTTAATACTGCCGAATTTCATTTTGGTTGTTCTCTCCACTGGGCTTCGAACTGATTCTTGCTTAGAGAGCTTCTTGATACACGATGTTTAACGTCCTGCCATTTGAAGCTAGGATGTAAATACTCTCGGCTTTTCCAACTCTCGAACACCCCACATACAGTTGACAGTGTGAGAAACACGGTTTAATGAGTCCTACAACTTTCAGCGACTGTCCCTGTGTCATGAACATTTCGAGACTTATGAGAGCTTTTTGCTTTTGATGGAAGACTCTTGCCAACAAATCATGACGATCATATGGTTTTTGCCCAACAAATACTTCTTGCTGTATCTCGGTCCACTTTGGATTGCATGTGAAGGTGACGAAGAGGTCCGGTCTACCATAGTTTCTCACGTAGGTCATGGCATCTTGAGTACGCTCATGCATGTACATGGGACCACCAGTAAAGCTGAAAGGCAAGATGATCAACTGACCAATGACTGCAACATTTCCATCGTTCATAACCGCATCCCTCAAATGTATATACTGTTCTTCTCTCAGCGTCCTCTGATGCAGTCGTATGTACAACAGCCTTTGTGATTAAATCTTGGCATACATGACCATAAATTTATGGAACAGGTCTTTGCTTCTTAGTAAAATGAAATTCGAAGAGCGCATCATTATCCTGTGAGCGTAGAACTGCAAAGCCGAAATCTTAGTTTTAAGCATTCCTATAGTTGGGTTTGTCTGTCGTAGTTCAAAATTATATCCATCCTCCCCCTGCAAGAACATGAGTGGATACTGCAGCTCATCGTAGTACCTGTGCGTATCGGGAATTCTCTTGATGGTGGCTCTTCTTTCATCTAAAACTATGTCCCTTGGTCCATGGTATTCCACCATGACCAAAGCCATTTCTCCTGTTGTCGGTGCATTGGCCCACTTCTCATGTTCCTCATATGGGGTTTTGTCGGCTAAGATTACCACTTTCAATTCAGGGCTGATCTTATCCATGGCCGATTTGAAGCTCTGGATGCATGAGTTGTGCCGACCCAGCATGTTTTGCAACTGAAGCACTACATCTCGTCTCGTCTGCGGAACGTTTTTGCAACTCTGTTCTGCTAGTTGTGTATCATCTCCAACGAAATAAACTTGCAGCAGTTTAGGCTCTTCGTATGGTAGATGCAGTAGACTTCCGATGCGGTGACAAACTTGACCTTGAACGTTAAATTTCGGCATGTACCCGGACTCTCTGATTTCTTTTGTCGTGCCGAAAGAGGTCATCTGGAAACAGGACTTGTACCTTCTAATATGTGCCAGGATATGTTTCGATTCTGTTGAATAGGAGTATCAGTAGAGCACTTAGGGGCTCGGGTGGATCCGTTGACAGTGGCCGTTGAACCTTCCCTCCACTGCAGCACAGAAGTAGGGCTTCACCTTTCTAATTCTTTGCTCCACACTGTTGACATGTAACGGACATGGATTCAATGTCGTTCAAAGGATGGGATTCATAATCTGCAGATTGGTCGTAATTAAAAGCCGCATTCTCAAAATTTATAAACACGAGCATTTGAGCAGTACTTCTTGCTGTTCTAACATGGCGCACTCTTTTTTCTCTTTCGGGGGTGGATTCAGCTTCTCTTCTTGTTTCAGTTCTTTCTCTTGCTCTCGAAGTCCTCTTTCTCTTTCTGGAGTGGATTGGATTTCTCTTCTTGTCATATCTTTCTCTTTGCTCTCGCAGTCTTCTTTCTCTTTCTGTAGTGGATTTAGCTTCTCTTCTTCTTTGCGTTCTTTCTCTGGTCTCTCGATGTCGTTTTTCCAAATATTTCATTCGTCGTTTTCTGGGAGGCAGTGGCATCTTGAAAGCTATCCCTATACTTTAAAAAATAATACAAAAACAAATACACAAAAACAAACCAAGAACTGCAAAAATGAGAAAAAATTAAATTGTTACTTTAAAATAATGCTTTCAAAAATAATTAACTATAATAATTCCAAGTAAACAGCACGAAAAAAAAAATAAAAGTTTTAAAAGAAAAGTTTCCAAAAGAATTATCTACGTAATCCAAAAGAAGCAGTACGAAACGAATTTTCATGAGAAAAATTAAATAATCCAAAGTAAACAGTATAATATAGTAATAAGTAATTAATAAATTAACTACGTAATCCAAAGTAAACAGAACGAAACAAGTTTTCAAAATTAACTACGTAATCCAAAGTAAACGGTACGAATCGTTAAAGATTAAAAACAATACTCCAAACCAAAAGCGTTTATGCTTTTAAAAAAAGCAATAATACATAAATTATTAAATTTCCAAGAATGGCTGAAGCACAGTCAAGTCCGTTAGTGGAAAATCCACCGCAGATTTCAAATCCAAGTGTAAAAGTCGCGACGTCATTCTCTAATGCGGCCTATTCTGTTGCCATTAAAAAAACCAATAATAATTAAATTTCATTGAATTCATTTTAAAATGTTCTAGATTGAATTTTAGAATTTGTCGCGACCCTAAAATTGCAAAAAATACGGACTACCTGATGGTTTAGTTTGATGCAAATAATATTACTCCCAATTATGTACTTGAATTAGAATAAAAAGGTTCATAATTAAAAATTCGTCACCTATAGTTAATAGTTAATTTATACCGAAGAATCAAAGTTGATGAGCCTATGAATTAGTTGAAAACAATAAATAACTGTGACATAAAAATTATTTGGTAGATAGCTGAATTAAACGTGTACATGAGCCACGCAACGGTCTATTGACATCTAGGTTCAATCCGTAAGGGAAAGAACCAAGAACAAAGTTGTCCTCCAACCGGTCTGGTGATTATGGTGTGAACTCTAGATCTAAAAGTACCAATACCTAAGGTAAGTAGGTTCTTAATTAATGTCGTACTGAAGCAACTCAACGGGCTATTTACGACGGTCCATCATCAGTCCCCAGTGGTATGATCCAAGAACACCACTATATAATCTTGTACCACGGTCAGATGATGAGGCAACACCTGAGCTGACATACCACTGTAAGAGTAAACACAAATTACAGCTGACATACCACCAAACTTTCACACCAAGCTAATGTGAGGATATTTAAGGCCAGGACAGATTTAAAGTGCACAAGCCCCTTTTCTACTTGACGATTTTTTTTTGGATTCGAACTCGCAACCCTCCGGTCGCTTTCTCGTTTCTCTTCCGACCGGGACACTGTGACCCCAATCTACCTTTGACAAAATAAAAAATTTTCTTTTGCAGAAACAGCAATAAACAGATAAATCGATAAAAATTTTAGTTGTACGGGAGGTTGATTTTATTGGAGTTTAATGGTGCAAGGGCTATAATTGACCATGCTGCAGAGACATACAATATCAGGAAACAGACACAAGGAAAGCAATTTCAAATAATTAAGATCATCCGGTATCGCGCGTCTCTAATTAATCATTAGAAGAATAAGCTTGAGGGACATTTCTTCTTGAAAATGTGTTTTTTTTTAAATTAAGTCAAGCACAGATTGATAAGAATTAGGATGATTACACGTCCATCTGGTAGTTAGATATTTTAATTATCATCGTTCTGGAGCAACACATGGGCTATTGACGACGGTCCGGCATCAAAAAATGGAATCTAAATATTCCGGCAGGTCTGTAACAATAATAGAATAAAAGTTTAGTAGAACGGTCACCAAAATAAGAATAAACACAATAGTAAAGCATGAAACAGCAATAAATGAACAGACCAAAACACTAGACAAACGTCATAAAGAAAACAGCAAAACCTAAAATAGCAAAGAATGGTAGGTATTTGAATTAGAGTCGCAGTGGAGGAACACAGCGTGCTTTTGGAGACGGTCCTGGGAAAATCCGAGATCGTGGTGATATGGAGAGCCTATATAATAAGAGTGACGACAAGGCACCCAATTTGGACCAATGCGCATGCGCGGCAGCCATTTTTCTACCAGAATCGTCGCAAAGAAGGTTGCTGGGCGAATTAATATATCATTTCAAGGAGAACAAAAAGCATACGATTGTTATAATATGGATACATTCGGTATAATTGAATCATATAAACGCTCAATTACATGCGTATTTGATGAGATGGATTGCACAACGCGCTAACTTAGATTGCGGGAAACCCCATGTTGTTCAAAAAAAGCCTTTTACATAAAAAGTCTTCAAATTTACACTGACAAAACACTAAAATGATAATAAATAAACATTCTAGAACACGAAATGGAACATGAAGAAGCTATATTTTCTTTTTAATTTAATGTACACACGTTTTTTTCGAACACACAAAAAGTTCCCATGTTAAGTCTACGGGAGCTAGGAAAAGACCGCCATGGGAGGTAGAAAAGGTCTCTAAGCCAATCAGAAAGTGTTTCCCGTATGTCGTCACCCTTATTATATAGGCACTCTATGGTAATCCAGTTGGAAGAGCAACGGGGAGTTGCAAGTTTGACACTTGGTCCAGTCGTGTACGCGAGGGCTGAGTACAGAAAATCTCCTCACCTTGGCGTGGTGTGGAAATTTGGAGAGTGGGTTGCCAGCTCAGGTGTGACCTCGTCATTTGACATTGGTTTAAAATTATGAGTTGTTGTCGTTGGAAGATTCCTTTCGGGATTAATCTCGTACCACCGCCAACAGCCCGTCGTGCTGCTCCACGCAACAGAAGTGTATCACTATAATGGTTTATACTTGGTCTTCAAATGTAATAATCATTTGTTCACCTTTTAAATAGAATTCTCGTTTACAATCTATTTGTTTTTAATGAGTAACATATTTACATCTGTGCGGTAGTTAATTCATGCGGCAATTAACGCAGTAGGAATCTTAGGACTGGAAAACAAAACGGTACCTTCCAGATTCAAATAATTAAGGTCATCCGGTATTGCGCGCTTCTAATCACTGATCGGAGAGATAGACTTGAGGGACATTTTTCCTTCAAAATATTTTTTCTCTACTGAATATAGCATGTCAGATCTAACGTATCATTTATACTCTAACTACATAAACAAAGAAACTCCATGCAACACAAGCCCCATTAAAGTAATTAAAACTCATATACCTTGAAGTCAGAATCAAAGAAGTCCTCCCTTCCTTTTTTTTTAAACTATGTACGCCCATCATACCGAACAGGAACGGTCTGAATCAATTACCACTTTAAAATGTGAAGAAAAGTAAATATTTTTATGTTCAGAGAGCCGTCCCGTTTCTTAATGATGGCTCTGGTGATTGATCAGACGGTGAACGCGAGTAAACCCAAAAAACGCCGTCCAAATTCAGCGCGCACAAACAGTCAATTTCTTTTGTTGTACCAACACGATGGCGGATCACGTTTGTTCACTGTCCTAACAGAGCGCGCAATCACTGCTGCACAGGGCAGCGCGTCCTGTGTGGACAGGGCTTTAAAAACGGTTTATCATCACGCATTTGATTAACTGTATTTTGTTTCTAGACATTTCCTTCTACTCTGGAAACAGCTTTCTACCCCCATCCAACTACTCAGACGAACCGAACATGTCTTTGAAGGATTTGGCAATAATCTAAGCACTACTACGATCTTCCTTGATGTTCCTAAGCCTTTCATAGGGTTTGGATGAACTGTCTTCTTCGCAGATTAATCCCGTTTGGCATCCCTGCCTCTCTAATCAGTGTTATTTTCCCTGTTTAACAGGTAGGTGTTTCGTCGTTCGTGTTAACAAGACCCACCTGCTATACAGGATGGCACTCCACAGGGTTCAATCCTGGACTCAAACTACTTAATCTGTTTGTTAACGACATACCTCAAAACCAGTCATCTATGCTTTGCATGTTTGCAGATAATACAGCTGTGTTAGCCAGACACCATGATCTTATAGATGTCATGACCACACTCACAAATGACCTACACTCACTTGAATCTTGGCCTGCAACTTGGAAAATTAAAATTAATGTTGACAAATACCAAGCAATATTTACTAGAAAAAGAAAGAATATTTATGATCTCCTATTTTTTATGGAAATTAAATATCGTGGTCCCTTAATTGCACCTATCTTGAAGTCATATTGGATTCCCATTTAACGTGGAAAAACCACATCTCCTCCCTCAGAAACAAAGCCCTTGGTGCTAGATCCAATCTTTACCTCTTAATTGATCGAAATTCAACACTTTCTATCGACAATAAACTGCTTCTTTGATAAACCATGATCAGACCAAAACTCAGCTACAGTCTTGTATGGGGCTATGTAGCGAAAAGTAACCTCCAAAAATATGAAGCTATTCAAACTTCTACACTTCGTATTATCAACGGTAATCCCTGGTACTACAGAAACAATAAAATCCGAGATCTTGAAATTACTGAACTCAAACAATTCGTCAGTAAACTTGCTATTAAATTCTACGCTAATCTTGAAATTATTGATTATCTCGCCATCCAGTGATCCTATATTGACTAGAGTCATATCCACAGATATGACTCTAGTGAACCAAAATTCAACAAAAGACCTAAGGTCATTCTTAATATTTAATTAATTTTTGGTTTCTTAATCCTTCTTTTTTTGTTTTTCTAGTTTTATCTCAATTATGTCATTTTCTATCAGCTGTACAGCTAAAATTCGACCTGCTTCGTGACACCTCCTACCTGACTTATCCACCCAATCTTATTGAACCACCACCCCCTCAGCACACTACAGTATAAAAAGTCATGTTAACTAATTTTTGTTCGGTTCCTGAAGGAGATAGAAAGCCTTCGGCCAAGGATCTCCATCCCACACATTATTTCATCTGACCCCCACGAGTTGGCAGTCGGGTTCCGCGGTTTTGAACGAGTCCATTAATTAAATTAGAGGACCGATGGCAAAGTAAACAAATAGTCCGGGAGGCAGCAACATTTGGAGGGTGATTATTTTACACCGGCTGAATTTCGTACCAGTAATTGGTCTTGGATAGATTATTTATGAAACGTAACTCAGCTGAACCAGTTAGGGTGGATGTATGCTGGAGGCATTCGGAACATGTAAAAAAAAAAGTGTTTTTTATTTTCATTTTACACCGGCTGAAAATTTATTTACATGTTATTTGGACTATTTTATGATGTTTCTAGGTATTCAGCTGGTATTCTGAGAGTGGGTTATACTTCAGCTGCTCGTTTGTTTATGTTTAAAAAAACATTCTGTAAAAATATTTTACACCGTATGAAAATTTAACACGAGATAGTCATTTAGGTATTAATAAAGAGAATATTGTTCAGCTGGCTCGGTAGTGGCGGAAATACTTTCAGCTGAGGCTATGAAGTGGTTGCGCACTAAATTATATTCGAGCGCCACGGAGGTATCTTCAATCATCCAGCTGATGGCCTTTTCACAACTACCGATCCAACTGAATGGGAGTTTTTTAAACTTTACGTTTCATACGATAACATACTCGAGTTTCGTGTGGTGTAAAATTGATGTGATTGGGAAATCATTAGCAAACATCGGCAAAACATTCAAAATATAAAGAGTTTTTTTTACGTTTTATTTCGTTATTCCTCAAAAGCGGAAAATATGGATTATTATGTCATACATGAATATTAATAACATTAAAAAATTAAAAATTAAATATTCTTACTATCAGAAAGATCAAAATCACCTGTAAAATGAATTTCACCGTCTTCTAGTATATTTTCTTCATAATTTTCATCACTATAGATTTCCAGTGATATGTCTGCAACATTTTCTGCTTCAGTACCATCTGATCAAATAAAGAACGTTTTTAGTTTAAAATAAATAAAATAATTGTGTAAATTGAAAATAGTAATAGAAGAGATTTTCTAAATAAGAAAAACTGCCCACAACTATTATTATCGAACAATGAATATCTATGGATATTAGCATTTGCTACAGACATCGTGGGATATCTTAACGAATTTAAGATAACATTACAGGGTAAAACAGTGCACATATGTGAAATGTATGCTATCGTTAGTCATATCGCCGAAAATTTGCATTGTTTGAAACACAAATCACATCATACAAAGTTGACCATTTTGCATGCTGAAAAAAATTTCAACTATCATCGAAATCCCCTTTTACAAAAACAATTCGCGGTGGATATATTTTTTGAACTTAACTTAGAGTTACAACAGCGTTTTTGTATCTTGATGCAAGTGCTAAAGACATTGACATTTCCTCACTTCAAAAACTATTTGACTGCACAATTGTAGACCTTCCGTCAATCCCCCCCCCCTAAAAAAAACATGCAAAATGATGAAAGAATTTAAAGAAAGGTATGTAACGCAATTTTATAAATATATTTAGTAAGATAAATACGGTCAATTAAAATAAAATGCACGAGGATTTATATTTGTATTTGGGTGTACTACTTACCAATGTGAAAGGGCATTTTTGATCATTTGCAAACAACAACTTTAATGATAGAAAATAGTAACTTCGATCTCCAGTATGATGGAATATTATCTCAGTAAAAAACAATTCCATTCATCGCATTAGTACAAAATTTAACCTGTTCTACTATATACGTTGATTAATAAATTGAATACATTTTTAGCTTCTTTTTTTTTTTTTTAGTGTCAGCAAAATGTGTAAAAATATTATGTAAAAATATCCCTTCCTAAAAAATATTAATAAAAATATTCCGTGCTTTCTCTTTGCTCTATGAGTAGAATTACCCAAGTAAATATCTTCGAGTTTGCTACCTGGCCCGCCGAGCCTAAAAATGTTACGATATGGCCCTTTCCAAGATGTTTGCCGACCAATAATTTAGAGTCTTGTATCCAACACTTGACATATGAATTCTTCGATGATTTCAAAGAGCTGATTTATATTGCAATCTGACTCCCCGAGGTCTAAATATGCTTTAGTGCAGTTTTTAGAATTCCTTAAAGTAATGAATGGCTTTTGCTTCCCTTTCTTGAAGAAAGCGGGATTAAAATATCACCCGGTCAAAGCATTGGATTGGATTGGACGCCCTAGGCGGACTCTGTTTCACCTTTGCGGCTTTCAGCTGTAAAGTCGGCCTTACGGAGGAGATTCTGGGATAAGGGAGTGCCGAGCAATCCCCAATACATATAAAACCTTTGAGTACACTGAAAAAGGAAAGGCAAAACATAAAAGCACAAAAGTACTTAATGACAAAAGAAAAGGATGACATAGTGCCAAAATTGACACAGAACAAAACAAAAGCAAATAATATAAACAATAAACAAAAGCCATACATAAAAACAGGAAATTGTATTCAGAGGGGGAAAAAACATAAAATCCTAAAATCAGAACTTTTAAAGGCAGCCAAAGTGACGTACCTATACTAGTGTCGAAAGAAAAGCAGCTTGGAACAGGTGGGAACTTTCGACTTTTCAGCTTTTACTGATGTAATCAATGTTGGAACTGAGAAATTAAAGGATTTTGTGGATTTTAAGGATTTTGTGGTGTCTGTTCTTGGCAGTACTTTAGCACCAATGAGAGTAGTTTGGAAGAGAAGGTTTCACCAAATGCCACGGACTTGTGAGATCACAGCCAGAAAAGTAGTGAATGGGACCACCTTCGCAGCCGCAGATGCACAGCGTACTAGTTCTAAGATGGAAACGTTCTAGATATGCCGGAAATGGTTCATGTCCTGCGAAAAATTGTACCAGCTTTGAGTTCTGGTATTCTAATCTCCCGTTGGTAGAAGCATCCCATTCTGCTTGCCATTGGTTCAAGACCAATGTATCAATAGAACTTAGTAATTTGCACCTAGGCCACTTTAAACTGGCTGTTTGGTAAGATATCCTATTTGCTGCAGATTTTGCAAGTAAGTCTTGCTTGTTCATTTCTCTCAATGCCAGCGTGTGCTTTAACACATGAGATGTTAATTTAGGGTATATCAGTGGCTTCAAGAAGAAGTGTTTCCTTGACCTCATTGACGATTCGGTTATGGGAGAATATCAAAAGTGGCGATACTTGACACTGTCTGTCATGACGTTGGATGCTATTCTCTCTGAAACACAATAGTAGACTGCGTCCTTAAGAACAAGCAGTTCAACTTGGTATACATAGTTGCAAGGATGTTTTTGAAATATCGACATGAGGATAGTTGAAATCGATATTGTACACTTGAAAAATAATCTTCGTGTCGGTCTCTTCACGAGATGGATACGATAGATTTTCTTGATTTGATACAACTTCATCAGCAATTACCTCATATTTGAAGCAATCCACATAATTTATATAGATGATTTTTCCATTGATGTAAGGAGCTATAGGTGATTGTTTCTCCAATCATCGCATATGAACATAACCAAGGCCGCTTTGAAATTAATGTTTTTCAATTAAGCGTGAAAATCTGAAGGACGAAGTTGGACAGGTCAACGTGATATCTTCAATCGTCCAGCTGAAGGTCTTTCCACCACTATCAAGCCAGCTGAACATTACTTTTTTTATTAATACCTAAGTAACTATATCGTGTTAAATGTTCATACGGTGTAAAGTATTTTTACAGAACGTTCTTTTTTAAGTAAACTAATGAGCAGCTGAAGTATAACACAACCTCAGAATACCAGATGACTGCCTAAAAATATCATAAAATAGTCCAAATAACATGTAAATAAATTTTCAGCCAGTGTAAAATATTTATAAAACAATTTTGTTTACATATTCCCACCCCCCCCGCCTACACACACCGCGATCGTGTCTGCTGAATTTTATTTTTGACATTACTTTTAAATTAGCAACTATTGTTATACACAAATCAGTCGGTGTAAAATGTGGTCCACAAGGGTCGCTGCCTCTCTAAGCACTACCACAACAGGCGTCTCAGACGCGGATTCTGTATTTATTGATAGATCGTTGCTGAAAGCGATAGCAGTGGTAGACCATTGGATAGATGGGATAACATCCGCGGGGATAGCTTTTATGTACGGAAGTTAATTCATCTTGGAATGAATTTTAAGTCTTGGCGAGTGGATTTAAGCATAGAAAATGGTTTAAAACAGCACGTTTAATTAGATTAAATATAAAGTATCTACAGTAAAACAATTAATTTATTCTTTAAACTAAGGTCAGTACAGCAGTTGTACCTTGATGTATAAGAATCGTGCCAGTCGAAGTCAGATTTTGAGGCTAATCTAGAGTGTAATCCAAATGGTTCCAGTGGTGCAGACCTGCTATGTTTCCCTTCACTTCCAAAACTTCAGGGTCACTCCTCTAGTATTGGCTCATATTTGAAGCAATCCAGATAATTTATATAGATGATTTTTCCATTGATGAAAGGAGCTATAGGTGATTGTTTCTCTAAACATCGCATATGAACATTAAACTATCCCATTAAAAAAAATATATAAAATTATCCCATTTAAACTATCCCATAAGAAATTTAAACTATCCCATTTCGTTAACGAAGAGGGATAGTTTAAAAAACGAGGGGTTTGTGTTCCTTTGACCCATTCTCGTAAACTCTCCTGACCATTACCATCTGGAGGATTCGTCATTGACGTCAAATTCACGTTAGGAAGGAATTCAAGCCACCGAAGAAGGGAAAAGATGAAGCTACAAATCCTTATAGTACGCTTACACACTTTTTCAAAAATCGACTGACCCAAAATGGCCGATCGTCTCGTCAGAACCTCTCCTTAAAGAAAAGTCTAGAATTATGAACCAAAAATGAGGATTTCCATCAGTTATTGGGAATTTACTGGAAAAGTTTTAAAAACTTTTAAACAATCAACAAGTCATATCAACAATAGAATGTAAGCCTTCAGTACTTACTGGTTACGAGTTCCATTAACAAGTCGGAGTTTATTGCTGCCTGGACTGCTGTAGCTAATGTAAATAACAAATTCTCCTGTTGTGGAACTTCATTTTGATGTGGGACTTCCTGTACATTTTCACTTTCGTGAAATGCGTCCAAGACCACAGACTTCATTCTGTTATAAGGATATCTGAAATAATAAGTTTGTTTGAGTGAGAATGGAAAAGTACTTTGCAATGACATCATTGTTCATCAATTTTCACTAACAATCATAAAATAACAACTCGATGTATCTAACTTCTTGAGGTAGCTCGGTCGGAAGTGTAACAGTTGGAACCCAACCAAAAACCGTCTTTGCCTCAAATTTCCGTACGTTGGCGTGGTGTGGAAAATAGGAGACTGTGGTGATAGCTCAGGTGTTGCCTTGACATCTGACCATAGTTTAAAATTGCGCTGTGTTGTCCTCGGATCTTTCCCTTCTGGTGTTGTTGAAGAACCGTTTCCAATAGACCCTGTGTTACTCAAGGTTTTGCCGTTATTGAAATACCTATCGGACCTTCTTGATGGACGAAAAAATGACTATTGTATCATGGTTTTTGGAAACTTAAAAAATAGTTAAAAGGAAGGTGCTATAGCCTAGTAGTCTAGATGCGTAGCTGGGGGGGGGAGGCACTGGGGCTCATTATCTAGAAGGGCGGTATTTCTGAAATTTTACTTTTGATTCACAAACAAAAAAGTTTTTCGTTTTCTATATTTTCTTTACATCAGTTTTATGATTGCTAAATACTTATGCCTGGATAACCGTTGGAGGATAATCTTTATAGCACTATAATATACACTATCAAACAATAATGAACCTGACGCATGCGGATTTGCATAAATTCCCACTACTTGTTTGGGGGTGTTTTTCATCGTATGTCCTGGGACCTTTGCATGTTGTTTCTGGTAAATTGAACACAGGCGCTTACAAGAACATTTTGGACAGTCCGGTTTTTCCTACGCTATGGCAATTTTATGGGATGTACGAATGTTACTTCCAGGACAACAGCGCTCCATGTTATGTTGCAGCCTTTTTTAAGCAGTGATATCAATATATGGATGTCAAACGTCTTCCCTGACCTGCTCAGAGTCCTAACCTAAACCTATTGAACATTGTTGGACGAGTTAGAGCGAAGCTTACGGACCAGGGAACTCCGTCCGAAATCTACAGCCGAGCTGGCGTCATTCTTGCAGCAGGAATGGACACAAATATCCATAGCTGTGTATCAAAAACATGTTGAAAGTATGCCCAGAAGGGTTGCTAGTGTAATTGCAGTACGTGGGGGACCATCCTCCTATTAAAGCATATATTCTTTCCCTTATAACATCACATCTTGCTCTCCAGTCAATTACTTCAGGGTAGTGCATAAACACAGCTATATAATGTGTACCATGATCATTATATAGCTGTGATTATATATCGTAGTGTGATACAGATTATCATCCAACGATTCTACGTCATCCGCCACGGCTTGTAACTGATGGAAAGGGTCACACTCTTTCATATGGGGTATATTTAAAGCATGTTATTATCACATTTCTTGGTTATATATTTATATTACAGGAAGTCCAAATCGCATCGGAAGCTTCTCGTAAAGGTGGGTCCACACTAGCCGAGCAGAACTGCACCATTCAAAATATTTTGCACGTCGCTGTACGAGAATGCGCAAAACTGCGCGAAACTATGGAGCCAGGTGTTTGTGGCGGGACGATTCGTTCTCAGCTTGTTCCATTGTGTACGTCTGAGTAGTGGAGGTTGTGTGTTGAAATTAAACTGAAAACTTATTGTTTAAAACAAACTGTTTAAATGTCCCGTTCTTTACGAAGTCGGCACATAATCGGAAGTGCTGCGTATATTATCATTGACGATTTATAGTAGAGAAACGGGTGAAAAGTTTAAGAATAGGCGACATATTGAGTGACAATCGTGCTGGGAAGTCCACAAACTTGCGGCGGGAGTTAAATTTTAAGGAATTTGCAGTATATAAAGGTGTTTAGCTTGTCAAAAATAGTTATTTTTACTATGAAAACAGTTCAACTAATGAAAACATATTTACAAATCATTTTTACTTTGTGATCAATTTTAAATTTCCTTTCGTAAGATTAAACATCTCTTTTTATTTATTTCCTCTATGAAGTTCGTAAATTAACACTTTCAGTTTTGGCGATATGAAATCAATGTTATATATATATATATATATATATATATATATATATATATATATATATATATATATATATATACAATTTCAAAAACACAGGAATTCCCGAAAAATTAAAACAAAAGTCTTAAAAAATGGAGAAATGTTGGTGGTTTAGGGCGTCATCAGGGAGGAGCCTGACCCAGACACCATAAAATGGTGTTTTCTACATATGAGCAGCATTAGGCTGGAAAAATTGCTCATACACCCCTTCATTTTTTAAGACTTTTGTTGAAATTGTTTTGGAAATTCCTGTGTTCTTGAAATTATATTGCTTACCATGCTATGTCTGCAGCTTCAGCGCGCTTGCATGGGTTGTTTCGAGTTTCTGGTTAAAGCACCCCGGCTGTTAGGTTATTTTGTGTGTTTTATGTTTATATATATATATATATATAGAAATCATGCTGCATCCACCTATATATGCAAGATTGATATTTTAATATCAATCTTCCTATATATCCTACTATACAAGATTGATACTTTTAAGCAGATTACTTCCCGTAACAAGATAAAAATTTCTTACTGGAATTGTCGAAAACGGCCTCGCAAATTTGTATGTAAATTTCAAGTGGCGCTGTCGTCGCTCTTTGAGTACATATAAACGCATCGCTTGAAAGCCTTTTATGTTCTTATAATTCGGCGCAGATGTGTCAGTCAGTGTATTATTTCAATCATGATTAAACTTATTTTATTTTAAAGGCAGACTACTTGATAATTTTGAATTTCTTGATTTATTTTTTGTAATAGAAAAACATAGGCAAGCTCAGCCCGGATTAGAATTTGGAGAAGAGAGGGTAAGTGCAAACTTACTTTTCGTCGTCGAAAGTTTTTGAATTCCACTTTGAAAATTCAACAGGAATATTACACAAATAATAAGTTACATAATATTGAATGTTTCTTTTAATTCAGCTTATTTTGGTAAAACGTGTCAATATTGCAAAGCGACAGCTATATATTTTCTTCAATTACAAATAAGTCGAAATATATGATAATTAAAATAACCACCCCTACATTATCTTAAATTTAGAGGTGCAATGTTTCCACAGTATCACTATTTGTCTAACTAAACAAGGATGGACGCTTCAATTTTGACAATATGGGCATATTAAATTTTCCCTTCATCTTAAGGGACACTTCCTCTTCCAAATGATTTTTCTCTATTCAAGCCCTCACCTAGATAGCTTGTAATCTCCCGTATCATTTATACTAACATTAACAAAGAAAAGCGCCTTTGAATCCCCATAAAAATAACTAAAACTCACATACCGTGAAGTCTGAAAAGAAGAAAGATGGGCGAAAGTCTCTTTTTCACCCATCATACCGTTCAAGAACAGTCTGAATAAAAATCACTTTAAAAACTGTAGAAAAATAAATTTTTGTATGTTCCTAGCGCCGGCCCGTTTCTTACAGATGAATACGATCATACGAAGTGTGTAAGTGAGCTGAAATGCTGTTCAAATACAGAGCGCACAAACACTTTCCTTTTATGTACCGGCGATCACATTCATGCGTGTTCGAAGGTGGACTACATTGCAAAGTTCATCTTCCAAATAGCCCGTGGAATCCCGCGCTGACCACGTCTGCGCAGCTCCAGAAGTGCAATGGACATGGCTCCTTGGGCATTATCTTGGGTCGAGTTTTCTTTACCGTTCTCCTGCCCCAGTGACCTTTCAAGGACACCCCCGCCAGAGTAGGGGATTCTTCATTCCCTCCTGTGATGTCAGGATAACCGTAGAACCTCACAAATTCCTTTTGTTGTCAAGTACCGGTTTCTTCAGGCCAAAGTACCGGTTTCTTGAAGTAGCCCAACTTGGGTCGAGTTTTCTTTACCGTTCTCCTGCCCCAGTGACCTTTCAAGGACACCCCCGCCAGAGTAGGGGATTCTTCATTCCCTCCTGTGTTGTCAGGATAACCGTAGAACCTCGCAAATTCCTTTTGTTGTCAAGTACCGGTTTCTTCAGGTCAAAGTACCGGTTTCTTGAAGTAGCCCAACTTGGGCCGTGTAGAATCAGCCCAGAGGATACCCAACTAACCATTTAAGTTTTGTGCTTCTTGGCAACTAAATATTGAGTTTTGTGCTTCTTAGGCCATTAAATATTGACTCTTGCGCTAGTTAAATCTCAACTTACATTAAACTTAATACTGCCATCTTTGTATAGTTTTACTACACTATACAAAGATGGGTATACTTATTGAAAATCAAGTAGAAATATCTATTTCAACCTCATATTTTTTTGCCGAAGGAATTTTTGTTGCATGAATAAGTGGTACCTTGCAGTAAAGTAAGGCTTGTACAAACAGGTATACCAACTGAGAAATTGCAGGTTTTGGTATAATCTCATACACAATTTTTCAGATTACTTCAAAAAGGTTTGCTTTAGTCCAAATCTATAAAAAAAAGCACACACAATCTATAGTAGCGAAGTATAATTGTTGTATTTTAGGATATAAGGGTGAGTTAGTTAGTCACTTTTTCTGCCCTATTAGTTAAATATCAAAGGATTTTCCTTCACATAAGTAGAGAAATTAACTTTGTAAACGCAGTACAATAATATTTTTATTCAATTTTGGTTGCATTCGCTTATAGCGCACCACTCTGTCATCTAAGTTAAACCTCAAAGGATTTTATCGTTCACATAAGAGGAATTAATTTGTAGATTATCAAACCTCTCTTTACCATTGGTACAATTTCGAGTCCTTGAATCGAGTTCATCTTCAGTGACAGTAATTTTTTCTCGGTTGCAAATATTTTTTTAAGACGTTAAGAAAACCTACCCATCTATGATTTTCTTTTTCTTTGACATGGGGCGTTGTCCTGCTGGATGATTTCATTTCCAGTTGTGAAGACACGCCATGTAAGAGACTGCTCCGCAATGATGTTCAGATAGTTCGCAGCGTTCATGGTCTGTTCTACCACAATTACGGGTCCCAGAGTCGCCCATGAGAATGTCCACCAAAGCGTAATACCGCCACCACCTGCCTGTGTATGACTTGCTGTACAAGAGGGGAGCAACTGTTCGCCTGGCAGACGGCGTATCCTGACAACTGACAAAACCATCGACGTGATGAATGAGAAATCGAGATGCACCCGACCAGGCAACTCTCTTTCACTCATCCATGGTCTCAATGTTCCCGGGCTCACTGTAGGCGTAGTTGACGATGACGCTTGGTCAACAGAGGCACACGAGTGGGACGTCTGATGCACAGTCTTATATCCAACAGTGTTCGCTGAACTGTGTGTTCCGAAACACTTGCGCTTGTACCTGCATTGCACTGGGCTGCCAGTTGAGCCACTGTCTCGTGCCGATTTTGCTTTACCAAGCGGGACAGTCTCCGACGTACTTTTGCTTTGATGACGCGTGGACGACGAACACCTTGGCGTCTACTACTGCTGTCACCGTCATTTATCCACTTTGTATGAATACTAACAACGGCAGATTGTGAACAACCTACAAGTCGTGCTGTTTCGGTGATAGTCGTTGCGAGTCTTCGGGCCATTACGATCTGCCCTCTATCAAATTCGCTTAGATCAGCAGCCTTTCCCATCACTCGCAAAAGTAAGTGCAAGAATGATTACTTACCTTCTCCAGCAGCAGTTAAATACCGTTCTCACTTAATCACGTGCCCTCCACTTCATCGAGACGAGTTCATTGAAAAATGTGGGGATGGTCATAATGTTTTGGTAATGTATATATAATAAAGAACAAAAGGTAAATATCTACAAACAGGACTTACGCTACATCTATTTTCTTGCACATCTTACTGCAATAAAAGATTCAGGGCTGAAATTCAATTTCTTACTTCCAAAGGAATTCCGCAAAAGGCTAAATGAATACAAACATATTAACATTTACAATATAATAAAAGCATTCAGTTATATTTAATTTGCATTATATTTTTTAATAACTATACCAAAAGATTATTGTTGCGATGCCTTTGAAACAATAATTACCCAATATCGATACATTAAGATACCTCACTGCTAAAATATATTTTTGCGAGCTCACTGGAGAACGATATGATCAAAATTTAAACAAGTAAGTCATAGGCAATACGAGCAGAAACTGTGCAAATAGAGATATACATTTTTAGTATAATTTAGTAATTTATTGCCAAAGCTCAGTAAAGTGCATGCAGATATATTTCTGACTCAGAAATGGACAAAACAAATCTAGTAATTGACTTTATGTAACAAATCTCAAAGAACTTTTTTATTATGCCTTTTTTAAACTCTAAGTATATAGTTATATAGATAAAAATAGTTTTTCATAAAGTTTGCATATATACATATATAGAGAGAGGGAGTATGTACACATATAGATATCAGAAGCTTTACATATAGAGGAAATGGGTATGTATGAAAACATTACAGCTCACTATACATTTGATAGAATGTATCGAGTAAAAAGTTTAAAATATCATACACTTTAAAGACAGTTTGTTGTTAATTTACCGGAGGGCATAATAAAAATGAACAAAAAACTATAAGCTTTGAAATAGCACCTTATAAAGATTATTCAATATTGATATTCAAATGAAATTTGATTGCTGAAATATTTAAAAAATTTCAAAACCATTCATGCGCTTCTTACAAAAAATGAATTATTCGTAAGAACTACAGATTTTACGCATTAAAGACATAAAGGTTCAACAACCTCAGTTCCAAACCACCTTTTTCCTAGCTGATCCTTAGAAACATAAATATTCTTTAAAGTTTTTAAGCCTAATAATAAATTAATCCAATCAATTAATAAAATTACCCTTTCGACGAACAGTTTTCTTCTTAACTATCAATTATTATTATATGTTTAATATTTTTATTTCCTCACTATAAAAATATTTTTAAGACAAGAATTCCTTTTTAAAAAGATGTCTTTCTCACAATAAAACCAAATAAAACCATTTGCGATTTAAACATTTTATTTATTGCATGATAGGTCTACTAAAAACTCGATGTTGCTCATCATTAGCCAGATGTCATGTTTTCTTAATATTCAAACGAAAATTAAAGGAAGCTGAATAATTCAATCTAAAAATCAAATAGTACTTGGACTTCAATTTCCCTACAAATTTAGCGTAATTAATTCCACATATAACTTCCAAGTTCTCAATTTAATTCGTACCACATGAACATGCGTTGAAATTTCTAAGAACTAAGTGATCTCTGTATATCCATTGTAATCCGTTCACGGTATTAAAATAAAGTTGGCTGTTAGAGATTTTATAACGCAAGGACCACACACACACACACACACACACACACACACACAATTGTCCTTGCTACGCCAGGCAGAGAGTACATACAATATCAAGTAATAGACATACCCTCAACGAAAGTTTTACGGGCATAGATCTGAGAAATACACCCATGGAGGAATATCTATAGAAATACGGAATTTTCTGGAGCAATTTTTACTCAGAGATAGACATAACAATGCAGAAGGTGGACAAGATAGTGAGTTCTTACCTAAAATATTACTGAGTGCAAATTTCATCCCCTTTGCCCAGTGTCCTATTTAGAGGACGGGTCAGATTTCTTATATAAAATTAAAAAAAAAGTTCAAATTTTGTTATATTTAGGTATAAGTACCTTATAAAATACGATTCTTTTCGAATTTGAAAAATAAATAAATTGGGATAAAACGGGTTAAAATAAAGTTGGCTGTTGGAGATTTTATAACGCAAGGACCACACACAAATGGCCTGGCTGCCCCAGACACAGAGGACATAAATATCAAGTAATAGACATAACCTTCAACGAAAGTTTTACGAACATGGAATTGAAAAATACACCCAATGAGGAATATATATTAAACTAAAGAACATTCTGCACCAATTTTTACTCAGAGATACGCAAAACAATGTATAACATAGACAAGATAGTGAGTACTTACCTAAAATATTACTGACACTGTAGAGAGAAATAAAAAAAAGTAGTAATACGGTTTCAACGACAAGGCTTGACTCAAGGTTTGTGGAAGGGTGGTTCGAGTCAAGGTTTATAGAAGGGGAATAGGTTTGCTCCTTCACAGCGGAAACTCGTTCTGAACGCGAAAGTGATCGTGACGTACCGGCGGGGAAATCCAACCCTGGCGCCACGACGTTTTCTACACAACTGAATCGGATTTCGTCTTGAATTGTAAAACTCGCTGAAGACGAATCCTACACCACAAAACGACGATTTTTGTTTTAATCAATAGCTGATACTTTAAAGCATTTACACACGAATGCTCATCAACCACATGAGTACCGTTTTTGAGTAAAACGTTGCTGAAAAGTGTGAAAAACTGAAATCTTAAAGTCCATTAACCACTCCCCCCTGCTGTTTTATTGCCCTTGTGAATTGGACTCCCTGGTTCCCTCGTTTCGCGGTTTTACCAGGCATCTGTATAACCTCAAGGGATTTGCTTCGTGAAAGGCGATTGTTAGCTGTTCAACAATGTAGTGTTCGTATCAGTCATGATAAAATTTAATATAATTTGAAAATAAGAATCGTTGGAAAACAAAGAATATTCTTTTTTTTTATTTGATTTTATTGCTCTATTTAATAAAAAATACAGCATATTTTGTGCATCATATAAATAGATTATAATTGGTATGAGCTAAGTTCTTGCGTTTAATTAGCGTAGTAATTTAGGTATGTTTACACATATTTGAGTATGTATTTAATTCATTGAACGCGATTAACACTCAATTAAAGACACCCTATTTTAATTTAAAATAATCGGTTTGCAATCTGCAGATTACGTAGAAGATTTATTCTTTAAAAAAAATCAGGGTCATCGTAGTTGTTAACATTTACTCACCATAAGCAGATCCCTTGTGAAATATAAGAGGACAGCTAAACAAAATTGAAAATCATTAACTACAGCATTGTTTGAAAAGTGCACGAGTACTGTGGAACAAAACTATAGTATTTATGACAATTTATAGTTCCATCAAACTGCAGGAAGAGTTCTTAAACCCGAAAGAAATATTCTACAAGTAACTTTAAGTTTGAAAGGGTTTATCAATTTCCACAGAATACTTAATGTGATTTAAAGGAAAGTGTTTTAATTTTTTTTAAATTGATAACATTTTAATTGAAGAGAGGAATAGAAATGAAGCACAGTGTTTTTTTGTTTTTTTTCTTAAGCATCGCTGAGATATATTGCGAGGAGTACTAGACTTTCGAGGGGTTTCCATTGAAGTGTGTGTGTGTGTACTCTTTATTTATTGGAGTCTTGTTTAGAGATTCATAGAAAATATACGCGTCAATAATCCACAAATTAAAATTTAAAACAATCAATTAATATCAACACTATATTTCTGTATAAAATATATAAAATTGTGACTAAGCAATGGAATGCATGGAAAGTAAAATTATTTTGTTTTGTTTTCTCTCATTTGAATTGGTATCAGTAAGAACTTGATCCATGTATAATGTTCGAAATATATTCTTTAATAATTAGATTCATGTTAAACTATTTGTAGAAAGAATATTTTGAAAAAGAGCTTTATATAAAACAGCATACAACAAAAACTCCAAAATATCCCTAAAAGAATGTACTAATAGAAATAAGCAAAAAACATTTGAAAACTATTTTTAGATGAACTAGGGGGCTCCGCCTCCTTCTCGTTTACGCTCGTCAACCCCCGGGGATCGCTACGCAATCCCATTTGGTTTGCTTCGCAAACCAACATTCCTTTCGCAGAGTGAAACTAGAACTACTCGAATACACGAAAAAAAACGGTTAATCGATATAAGAATCAGACTTACTATACATGGCTCTTATTTG
This sequence comes from Metellina segmentata, assembly GCA_947359465.1. NCBI lineage: Eukaryota > Metazoa > Arthropoda > Arachnida > Araneae > Tetragnathidae > Metellina > Metellina segmentata. The sequence continues at coordinate 90,730,330 of OX375880.1, read as the reverse complement.
AAAAACACACTCGTATGTCATGTGCTGCTTGGTGTAGTGGTTGGAGGCACGGCATTGGAGTAATTTGGAACAGGGTTCGAATCCAGTACAAGGAATGTGCTTCCCTATGCAAATATTATACAAAATCAAATTGGTTTTATTTTTATTTTTGCTTGATAAAATAATTGAGTTTTTTTTCCACAAAACTCAAAATATTTTCTAAATTAAATATTTAAACTTTTTTTTTCTTCCGAATTATTGAAATAAATTTTTAAAAAGTATTGTGAGTATAAAAATTGCTATTAATTCTCTTTCTGAAGTTGTTAAAAAAACAACTATTTCAAAAAACATAAAAAAACAAATTGATGATTTTTTTATTTTTATCTCAATTTTACAAATTATTTTTAAATTTAAGTTTTTGCATTTTATGTATTTTGTTTCCTACCATAAATGTTGTTTATTACCATCAAATTATGAGGAAATAATCACTCAACAGGAAATAAAACATAATTTTATTTTGAAGGGAACCCCAAAGATAATTTATTTTGATAATAAAATTTATTTTGTATAAAACTCTAAAAATGTTTTAAAATATGTACGAGTGTTATTTTTAATACCACGATCTGAAACTTTAAACTATTTCTGTAAACTTAGCCCCCTTATTTAAATTCTTGAAATCTTTTTTTAATATGGTATATTCATATATATAGTAATATTGATAACGATATACATATTAAATTTTTAACATTTGAGGATTTTTGCTTCACATACTGTGCAATATAGGGCTCTTACAATGACAAAATAGGAGGGCATTTATCATCGTTTCGTAAACTTATTTTATAGTTCGGAAACCTGTTCGATGAGACGTTAAAAATTCAACTAAAATAGGACTTTATTTCTAGTCATCTTCTATAAGTTCGCATAGTGGCTTTATTTTCCCTACTTGCTTCCTTTCAATATTATTTTAAATCAGTCACAGGAATACTCCCAAGTGTTGCATTTGCATTAACCGTCCTGGCGGTCATGTTTGACGAGGTTTGTTTCATTAGCAAAACTGACCATATCTTGATGGACAATATATCTCATAACTAGAGGAAAACTGACCATTCTTTATCTTGTCATCCGAAAATGGACTATATCTTGATATTTTACGCTGCAACTACTAGGGTGGTTAAACTAAATTCTTTTTAAATTTGAAATTTTTAGAAACTTCAAAGCTTATTGTTGTGAACTTAATGTTTCTCAACTAAATTAATTTCAAATTTTTAAAATACCACTTGGAGTTAAATTTAGAATAAATATTTTTATTCCAATAAATTGAATACAAACACCCAAGCTTGTAAAATCCGTATATTTAAACTGGGTTTGCTTTTGTGTAAAGAACCACAAATTAGTAATATTTTGTTAAACCCACTGATACTGGTACACATCTCAAGACCATGTCATAAACGACCCAACACGACTGAGTATCAGTACAATAACCAACAAATTAATGTAAATGCCGAGAATGGAACAAGTAATGTTCAGGGCTGTTTCTTATGGTGTCTCATTTCTCTCTCGCTTCCAAGGAAGGCACTTTTGACACAACTGTCTTGTTCGAGAATTCTACTGCTACGAACGATAAGCACCACTATTTAATAACAGGGCGCCGTTTAAAGGCAACGCCATCTACATTTATAACAATTATGTCATGACTGAATACACCAATTTGATGTTTTGAAAGCTACCACAACTATATTCTATAACTTATAACGTCCTAAAGTGAACGACACCATTTCCACATCATCTATGGGGTAGGAATCATGATGCACTTTTTTATAGAGGTATCGCCTAGAGCTCTAATCCTCTTTAGCAGACGTTCTCACCTCTAAATTTAATAACCAGTTTGCGTTGTAAACTGATTTTTCCCGAAAGAACACTAGATATTGAATACATGAAAAATTAAATTTAAAATTACGAAAATTGCAAACATTTAAATTACTTTAAAAACTTTAAGGAGGGGAAACACAGCAAAGATTAAGCTCACATATAAAATTTTATTAGAATGGGATATAATCTTCTGTCCGGATTGACGTTAGATAATACGTAGTCTCTTTTGATGAGTTATTACAGCAAGGTTGAATAGGTTTAAAAATGTGTTTATGCAACTAATTTGAAATTCTATAAGTAACATTTATTTATTACAAGAAAAAATTCACAAAAATCAGATATTTTTATAATAATGTTTCATTTAGCGCTAAAATGCTTCTTGTTATCGAATTTCGACATTGCTTTTCGAGACTATTTGATTTTTATGAGAAGCCCTCGCTTAGATTTTTTGCTCAATGTGGCTGAAGCTTTTGTCAGTCTTGGCCGCCCTTTTAACAGCTTGCGTGCGACATGGCAGCCGTAGTAAAGACAGTTCTGCTTTTTGAACGCCAAACAGTTGGACGCCTTCGTCAGGAATGGATTTCAATATTGGCGAATCAGATATATTCTCCTGAGTCGCAGTCTATTTTCCAGAATGCTGCAGGCTTTCAAAATGTGACAGGCTGCCAGTTCACTGTTGTGCAATTCAGAGACGATCAGCATTGCATTCAATAAATTTTCGAGGTGTCTGTTTATTAGAATTATGTGATCTATTTTGACTTTCAGTTCTGTGGGCAAATATCTAGTTACAGCGATGAGTTTGAACAGGTACCGTGCTCAGTCTTTACAGAAAGGGTGAATTTTGAAAGCAAACCAGGTTGAAGCGTAAATCTTGACGTCATACGTTGTAAAAATTACTAACAGCCCTATTCACAAGTCTCGAGTTTACTCGAGGATCCGTTGATCCGCGAGTAAGAGTTAACTCAAGGATTATCAAGAACGGTATTCTCAAACGGCGTGATAAGTGATCCGGGGATTAAAATGAGAGACTCTGTGATTGGCAACTATCGTTTCCTCACGATCACGTGATATTGTTTATATTGGTTGTCACGCCCGAATCTGCATTCATACTGATCAAGCAAGTAAATACTTCGCCGTAGAATTGATTCCAAATTGTGATTAAATAGAACGCATACGGCATTTTAATTTGAGTTAGGGAAAAGAAATGCAAAGGTTTTTAATTTCAAATTGGATTTTTATTTAAACCTAAATTTTGCAAGAAAGAATTGTACACAATGTATTGACAAATGAATGTAATTCGATTATTTTCGTGCTTGTCAGTATGGATGTGTGTTTTGGAATGAAAAGTAACCTGCATTGTCAATTTTTTTTTCATTCATAATAAATCAACAGAATAATTCTACGACGAATTTGCTTCTACCATGATCATATTATACCTTTCGCTCTTAGCGGACGGAGGTGCCGCCATCTATCGTTTCGCCAAGCTGCTTGTTTACGTTTACGCAGCTACCTTTATTTTCACTTTTCTTTTGAATTTTGATAAAATTAAGTTTTAAATTTTCCCATTTCAGCAATATTATGATGAGGAGATGAGCTGCTATTTAGCAGGTACTCCGTAATGATAGGCTCAGTCCAGTCGTCGCAAGAATACTGTAACTGAGCATAGAATGAAATGTGTCATACATTTTGTTTCGCTCGAATACATCGCAAAAGGATAGTACTGCGCATGCGTTAAATGTAACTCGCGAGTTAACTCGCCGATTTCGGAGGATCAAAATGTAACACCGAAACGGCAGTTTAAACCACGGATCAGGTATTGTAAATATGGTTTTTTCGATAATTCGGGGATTATCGTTGATCCACGAGTTAACTCGGACTTGCAAATACGGCCGTAAATTTTCATAAGGAGAATCTATCAACACGTACAAATGTAGAATTCAATTCGCACAAGTTAGCCATCGTGCATGATACATTTTGACTGATGATTTATTTATAAAAATCCTTAGGAGATATGCCTGTTGAAACCGCTGAGATCATTCTGTATAAATATGTTTGATCTGTGCTAATACCTTCAACAAAAAGCTTAGGTTGAAATACGTTGAACCGAAAAACGGACCTGTTTTCACACATTGCTAAATTTTTGCTGATTCTCCCTTAACATGTCTCGGGTCCCAATTTTTTGCCATCAATATGTAAAAATAGGTTTATATAGGAAGGGTAATTCGCGTTCATATAACCGTTTACAGATAATCCACGCCGATGTTGAGGCTTGTGAATGGCTGGAATACATTGTCATTGTCCGATAGACTAGATTCAGATGAATTCGACACATTAAGTCTCAAAAAGAAAGCACAAGAATCGTAAACTTTAATTTTTTCACTAGCATTTTCCTTTTCAATGTTTTAACTGTAATTATATATACGGTTCCAATCACCATTCTTGAAGTGGTTTGTTGGTCGATTAGGAATCTTTTCTCTCTGATAGGTATTTTTTTTTTGTGTCTGGGACAAATGCGCAGCGATGTTTTTACACTTGCAGGATGACATGTCTAATACTTTACTGATACGGCGGAACTCTTCTAATTTATTTTTCGTTATTTTAGGGTGAGATTTTAAAAGATTTTTGCAGATTAATTGCATTTTAAATGTCTGTAGGAATGGAGAATCGCTCTCTCTCTCTCTCGACCATATTTTTTCAATTTTTTCCAATGTCCTCCATTTTCTTAAACATGAGTTCTTTATTAGTTTCATTGTGATTTATCTTATGCCAGTTACAGTCAGAAAACTTCATAACATCTTCGTGGGTTGGTAATATTGCATTCAATATCACTTGTGTGAACCACCCAACAATGGTAGGTATTGAATTAACGTCGTACAGGAGCAACAAAATTTGCCAAACAACTAACAGCCGTATTCACAAGTCCGAGTTAACTCGGGGATCAACGATAATCGGCGAGTTATCGAAAAAACCGTATTCACAAGTCCTGATCCGTGGTTTAAACTGCCGGTTCGGTGTTACATTTTGATCCTCCGAAATCGGCGAGTTAACTCGCGAGTAAGAGTTACGCATGCGCAGTACTACCTTTTTGCGAAGGAAATTCAGCATAACAAAATGGATGACACATTTCATTCTATGCTAAATTGCAGTAATCTTGCGACGACTGGATTGAACGTATCATTACGGAGCACCTGCTTCATTGCAGCTCATGTCCTCATCATAATATTGCTTAAATGGAAAATTTAAAACAATTTTATTGAAATTCAAAAGAAAATGTAAATAAAGGTAGCTGCGGTAATCTTAAAGAAGCAGCTTGGCGAAAAGATAGATGGCGGCACCTCTGTCCACTAAGCCGGAGAGAGCGAACGTAAAAATACGACCATGGCAGATACAAAAATTCGTCGAAGAATAAAAATTATTATGTTGATTTATTACGAATGAAAGAAAATTGACTATGCAAGTCACTTTTCACACCACCAACACACACCCATACTGCCAAGTACAAAGATAATCGAATTACGTACATCTGTCAAGACATTGTGTACAATTCTTTCTTGCAAAATTTAGGTTTCCATAAAAATCCAATTTGAAATTAAATACCTTTTGTATTTATTTCCCCAAACCCATATTTAAATGCTGTATGAGTCCTATTTATTCACAATTTGGAATCAATTCTACGGGGAAGTACGTGATTGATCAGTATGAAAGCAGATTGAACCAAAACTACGAAATCGGCGAGTTAACTCGCGAGTTACATTTAACGCATGCACAGTAATATCTTTTTGGAAAAACAAAATGGATGACACATTTCATTCTATGCTCAATTACAGTATTCTTGCGCCGACTGGACTGGATCTGTCATTACGGAGGCCCTGCTAAATAGCAGCTCATCTACTCATCACAATATTGCTTAAATGGAAAAATTTAAACATATTTTTATTGAAATTCAAAAGAAAAATGGAAATAAAGATAGCTGAGTAAATGTAAACAAGCAGCTTGGCGAAAAGATAGATGGCGGCACCTCCGTCGGCTAAGAGGAGAAGATAGAATAAGACCATGGCAGATGCAAATTCGTCGTAGAATAAAAATTATTCTGTTGATTTATTACAATTAAAGAAAATTGACGATGCAAGTTACTTTTCACACCACCAACACACACATACTGACAAGTACAAAGATAATCGACAATGTCTTGATTAATTTGTCAAGACATTGTGTACAATTTCTTCTTGCAAAATTTAGGTTTCCATAAAAATCTAATTTGAAATTAAAAACCTTTGCATTTCTTTTCCCTAACCCAAATTAAAATGTCGCATGCGTTCTATTGAATCACAATTTGGAATCAATTCTACGGCGAAGTACGTGCTTAATCAGTATGAGTGTAGATTCGGCAGTCGTAACCAGTATAAACAATATCACGTGATCGTGAAGAGACGGCAGTAGCCAATCACAGCGAGCGTCTCATTTTAATCCCCGGATCGCTTAACACGCCTTTTGAGAATACCGTTTTTGATAATCCTCGAGTTAACTCTTACTCACGGATCAACTGATCCTCGAGTTAACTCGAGACTTGTAAATATGGCCGTAAGTGTTTCCAACATAACGGAAAAGGTTAACCTGAGCGTCGGTGCAGTTCATGCCATTATCAAGAACACGCTCCAGGACCGTAAAGTCTGCAAGAAATGATTTCTCATCATTTGGAAGCAGCACAAGCAGCCTTTCGCATGGCCATGTCATTGGAATTTCTGCAACTTTTTGTGGGCGAAGATGCGAATTTCTTGTTCAACATTGTTACGGGGGACGAGAGCTGGTGACAACATTATGAACCGGAATCCGGAATCAAAGCGCCAAAGTCTCCAATGGAAACGCACAGGTTCTCTACCGCCAAGAAAAAGCAAGGCCGTTCGCAGCAGTGGGGGGCGAAGTCATTTAATTAACATTTTTTTTCGACCAACACGGACCACAACTCATCAAGTTCCTGCCTAAAGGCGCCTCTATGACGCAGTCCGTTATCAAGAGATAATGACCAATTCGCGAAAGGAAGTCAAATCAAAAAGGCCTGCCAAACTGTCTCGAGGCGTTATTCTCTTACACTATAATGCCCGTCACCATAAAGCAAATGCCGTTAAAGATCAGCTGGTGAAATTTAAGTGGTAGGTCCTAAACCATCCTCCTTACTGTCCTGACCTATCTCCCTGCCTTTTTCATGAATTTGGAGAACTCAAAAAACATTTACGTGAAAGATTTCAGTCTGACATTGAAGTGCAGGAAGAGTTTCGAAATTGGTTCTTGCAGCAACCGAAGACTTTCCCATGAGAGGAAAATATCCCGCCTAAATTCACAGTGAGTAATAGTAATTTTTAGTTAACGTGGTACTAGAGCAACACAACGGGCTATTGACGACGGTCCGGGATCAGTCCCTTAATGGAAAGATCCGAGGACAACACCTCGTAATTTTGAACCACGGTCAGATGACGTAGCAACACCTGAGCTGGCACCCCATTCTCCAAACTTCCGCACAAACCCAACGTGGATAAATACTTGAACCACCAGGGTAAATATTTTTGAATAAAAAGAACCGATATTGTCACAAGTGAGCATGGCTCGTTATTTAGTGAATGTACCTTATACAGGGGTTGGTAATGGTAATTTTAGTTAACGTCGTACTAGAGCAATACAACGGGCTATTATACAGGGGTTGGACAAAATAATATGAACACTTGTGGAAAAAATAGCACTCGAAAGAAACCTCTCGTATGCTCCTGCCCTCTAGCGGTGAAGGATGCCACCTAGCGGATGAGAAGGTACACACATCAGCCTGCTATTAGCAGCGATAGAAGTCGGATGCGAAATATATTTCTGTGTTAAAATTGCGTTATGGCTGACCTCTCTGATTTCGAAAGAGGCACGATTGTTGGGGCCCGTCTTGCTGGAGCCTCAATAACGATAACGGCCACCCTTCTAGGTGTTGGGAGAAGTAGTGTCGACTGCAATGTCAGCATATTTGAAATAGGGAAAAACATCTAAAAAGCGCAACAGTGGTCGAAAATCGAAGCTGAATGACAGAGACAGAAGTGTTTTGAAGCGCATTGTGTGGCAATAAAACACAAGACAACAGCATCCCAGATAACATCCGAGATGAATACATATCTACAGGAAGCAGTTTCATCACAAACTATCCGGCGTGAACTGCATATGGCAAATATTCATGGTAGAGCGGCCATTTCAAAACCATTGATTACACCATGCAATGGCCTTGAAGCGACGAATATGGTGTCGCGAGCATAAAAATTGGACCCAACAACAATGGGAGAGTGTAATATGGTCAGACGAATCGTCGTTCACATTATTCTCAACAAATGGACGTGTTTACGTTTGGAGACCGCAACCAGAAGCCTATCAAGTTGACTGTCTTCGGCCTACGGTTAAGCATGGCGGCGGTTCAGTGATGATCTGGGGTGCGATATCACATCGTGGTCTTGGCCCACTTGTTCTGAATGGCCGTGTTACAGGAGAGGATTATGTCAGTCTTCTGGCCAACCCAATGGTTCGAACTGCGTTTCCTGATAAACGACCAGTCTTCCAAGATGATAATGCCCCCATTCACACTTGTGGAACTGCCCGAGACTGGTTTTATGAACACGACGATGAAATAAAGCACCTCATCTGGCCCCCCTCAGTCCCCTGATCTCAATATAATTGAACCTTTGTGGGGTATTTTGGAAAACAAGCTGCGGAGTCGATTCGCTCCTCCAAGGACACTTCCTGAACTCGGGACTTTTTAAGCAGTTTGAGTGGGTACGTATCCCTCTGAATGATGTACATGACTTGTATTTGTCAATTCCACTTCGGATACAAGCTGTAATTCATGCAAAAGTAGGACCAACGGCCTATTAATAAAAAAAATTATCTTTTCACAGGTGTTCACATTATTTTGTCCAACCCCTGTATATATAACTACCTATATATACCTCATCCAATTACTAGCGAATATTTGTTGTTCAAAACCAGTTTTTCATATTGTCGGGTAGCCCAGATGAATTTGTAGCGGAACAGCAACCATAGGGTGTCGAATAAAAGATTGGTACAAGATTGGTAAGATCTGAGGACAATGCCACGCAGAGAGGTTCATCACAGTCAATTGCGAATTGCCAGTTGTTTTGCTGCAAAACGATCGTAATTAAACTACCTAATAAACCTTGATTGTGGGAACTAATTTGTGTTATAAAATATGTTGGATAAGCCTATCATTTCTGTTGAATAACTTTGCAATGAACTTATGTTGTCAGGATACATTCGAGTCTGACATAGTAAATGCGAAACCAATAAGTTTCATTTAATTATACTGCCCAAGAGCGTTTTTTTATATACATAACTAAATCTCGAGTCTCGTATGTAAAATTCCGTTTTGTCAAACACTTTGTATTTGCCGGGTAGAAATCTTTTTATCCAAGAAATAAATTCTATTACAAATTCCTTAGCACAGCTTCAAGGTTAATACCTAGAAATAAATTATTTCCAAGAAAATGCCCTCCTATTGCATGGATAGGCATACCTGCAACGCAAACCTTAAGGTCTCCAAACCGTTTCGTTTTCCAGATGTAAGACAATTTAATGCATGTCTATTCCACGCATTATTCTAAAGAGAAGATTCTTAAAGGGCTTCATCGCCGGCTATCGGAGAATTCGCACTCACCTACTGACGTGTTATTCGGATATGTAAAAAAAATCAAATTTTAAGGACTTTCAACTCAAGTATCGTAAAAACAAAATAATGAACACCAATTTCGTTCGAGAAGCTTTTCTTTTGTTCAAGCTACTAAAAATGAAATTAACTCTAGAGTAAATATATTTTAACAAAGTATGATCATTTAAGACTAAAACGAATGCACTGAAAAGATGATATTCGTGATTTGAAAATTATTCATAACATAAACGAATGAGGAAATATTTAGGCGTGAAAATTGAGAAATGTATACCAATCAGTTTTACTCAAAAATGCGTCGAAGGGAAAATAACAACTGCCTCACCTACAACTTAATTCAAACGTTTGGTTTGAAAAGTTTAATTAATTTATGGAATTGAGCGTTTAATCATTTTCATTCATAACAATTTGAGATCGTGGACACTAATACCCGATACTTACAACATAATATATGCTTGCATGATTACTTTAAAAAAGCGATTTCTATTATTGATATAACATGCTTGTACATACGTACCCTTTTCATAGGAAGAGGGATGAATTGAGTCTCTCATTCTTAAGGTGATTAATAGGCATATTCTTGGCAGAAAAAAAAAATGTCGATTATCCGATGGTCGAATAAGCGAACCGGATGTGACCAATGGTGATAGAGGATGCAGAGCTCCAAAACACTTGTCGACTCGTTTCTACTTGCAGTAGTCTTATTCTGCACACAATTGTGTATTCCAGGAAATTAAAAATCACTCATGCAGGATACAATAAAGCTCGCCCTGGAGCCATTTCCTGTGTAAAAGTGAACATTTTATTTTGGAGTTGCCTTACAATGTATTTTTCTATCCACTTTTCTTTTGAGCACTTAAAACCCCTTTTTAATCTATTTTTCGAGATTCAGCATATGGAATTTGAATAACCAAAAAGTAAAGAGCATAAGAGACTTTATTATAGGTTTCAGTTACTTCGTAAAAGTAAAACGATACAAAATGAAAGGCGTCAAAACGGGTGTACAAAATGAAAGGCGTGATGTGTGCCCGACGATTAACAATTTAAAAACACTAAAACAATTCAACTTAAAATTATCGTCTTGTCATTTCCTTAAAACTTCCTGGTCAAGAATTAAAATCTTGTTCAATACCGTCTTTGTTGACGTGGAGAAGTTTCCGAGTTTCCACTTGGGTGCCGTAGCTGTTGTCGTGGACCTTGGCTCGGTCCTGGTCCTTGGCTCGGTCTCTGTGGTCGTTGCACATTCGGTGGGTTTGGTTCAAGGGAGGGTCTCTGCTGTCGCGGCATATTCGGTGGGTTTGGTCCAAGGGAGGGTCTCTGCTGTCGTGGCATATTCGGTGGATTTGGTCTTGGCACCGATCTGTCCTCATCACTGCCAGTAGGATGCCTGGATCTTAAACTTGATGGAGATACCCCTCCAGGAATATGTAATACCTGAAGTCTCTCCCACTGTGTGCTTGTACTTTGGCTCGGCCTCTGTCGCGAGTTGTCTTGCAGAATCCACGGACTTGGTCGCCATACGTCCTCATCACCGTCCGTAGAGTGTCTGGGTTGAAAATTTTCCGTACACACGGCTCCAGGAATCTGTAGTGTCTCAAGTCCCGTGGACTGCCGAACTGGTTCCTGTTGACGTGGCATATTCTTCGATCTCTCCTCATCAAGGTGCCTGGACCGTAATTCTGATTCAGACACTGCTCCAGGGACCTGTGGTGTGTCATATTTAGCCAGTTCTCTGTTCAATCGTCTCGTTGCAGTCGCAGGTCCAGGACAACGTTCATCATATTTAGCTTTTGCAAGTACAGGAGCCGATGACCCCCTTGTTTGGTATCGTACGAACTGTCCAATGGGGGTTTCACTTTCTCCTTGTGGAGTACTCTCGGGTGAAGGGTCGTCTCCAGTCGAAGAAGAATCATCACCTTGTTCGTCTGGAAGAGGCACGTTCCTTGGCACTTCAGGAACAATTACTGGCATGGGGACGGCACGGGGAGCTTCTAGGCGTTGACGCCGCCGTCGTCTCACCCTGCGCATCGCACGACCTGCCCAGCGCCTTACATCGCGTATAAGACCTACGTCCCTTCTACGTTTGTATTCCCACACCTAAAAGAAAAGGTCAATTCGAATTTAAATATGTATTAATTTTTTTCTATTTCTTAACAAGACATTCATGACCAAAGGAAAATTCACGAAAGTTTAATTTTAAGGACGAGGTTTCTCCGGGGCAAGAATGTAACGAGAACAGTTTGTAAGGACATTGATGCAACTTGGCAGCTAACGAGAGAAGAACCTTTATACATATGCATGAACAATCACGAACCCAATGGACTGATATGCTTGTCCCCTCTAGTTAGAGTATGACATGCGCGGTGACCAAGCGAGTAGAGGAGTGAATTTGAATCAAGTTTAACGTAAAGCATGAAAATTTGTCCCCGGAAACCAACTTTCCTAAACAGAATTCAGAATAGAAGACGCCTAGTTCTTACCACCCGAAGGCGCTACAAAACCAGGAGCATGCGGACATTTGAGTGTGACGTTGATGTCTATCAATAGCAATCAAAACCAAGGCAAACAATAAGGAGTATTATCTATGTTCTTCGCCGATTGAAAGCTACAGTACGAAGAAATAGCGCTCGGTTGTAGGCAATTGGGGAGTGGTATTTATCTAAGTGGATGCTCTATCCCACATTGGAAGTCCAGTGACCACTCTGGTTCCCCAAAACTAAACATTACCGCCGAAACTAGAGATTTCAGACCATGGATGCAATTCAGATGAACACAACGAAGCAGCCAAGGGCAATTCCAACAATGTACTTTGCAGCGTCTTCAAAAGTGTACGAGATTCTGGGAGAATCACGAGGTTCCAAGGGGCTTGCCTCGAAGGAGACTAGTCAAAGTTTTTGATACAATCTACCTTGTTTTACTTAACATGGCTGGATACCTTCTGGGTAGACCGCGTAGAAATGTTGTGACAAATATGCAATTCAAAAGCATCTCTCATTGTTCCTTAACATTTCATTCTTCACTCATTGTTCCTTAACATTTCATTCTTCACTCATTGTTCCTTAACATTTCATTCTTCACTCATTGTTCCTTAACATTTCATTCTTCACTCATTGTTCCTTAACATTTCATTCTTCACTCATTGTTCCTTAACATTTCATTCTTCACTCATTGTTCCTTAACATTTCATTCTTCACTCATTGTTCCTTAACATTTCATTCTTCACTCATTGTTCCTTAACATTTCATTCTTCACTCATTGTTCCTTAACATTTCATTCTTCACTCATTGTTCCTTAACATTTCATTCTTCACTCATTGTTCCTTAACATTTCATTCTTCACTCATTGTTCCTTAACATTTCATTCTTCACTCATTGTTCCTTAACATTTCATTCTTCACTCATTGTTCTTTAACATTTTCCATTGTTAATAGATAAGCAGTTTCTAAGTAATTACTGTATGTGTACTTGGAGTTATTCAAAAATAATAGGGTAGATGAAATATGGTTGCTGTGTGCCTCCATGTGTAAGTAAGCATGCCCAGTAATTAAAATTTTAGCTATCGTTTTTACAATAGTTTGTTCTTTGTAGGTTGGTACTGACTATAAGATACACTGGACAATGAAAATTTTCCAAATGCAGCAATTTAACTGTTTCACTACAGTTATTCCTAGACTGACCCGGCAGCATACATCTATGCGAAATTGCAGTTCTAAGGTAGGTTTTTAACTAATGTCTGACCTTGAAAACACACACCGGGCTACTGTCGACGGTCCGGGATCAACCCAAAGATAAAGATACGAGAACTTCACTTAAATTTTGAACCACGATGAGACGACAAGGTCACAACCTTGTTGATGTACCCCTTTCGAAACGTCCACACCACTTCAACTTGAGGACATGTGGCCACGAGTAATTTAACGCACACCAGCCCCCTTTTTACACGAAGGTGTGGTTGGATTCAGACTCTCAACCCTCCGGCTGCTAATCCGCAACCCTTCCACCATGCTACCGCGGCCCGAGTTAAAAGGAAGCGAGATACTGTAACTCTTGCCACACTTACCGCAAGAACTATGGAAACGAAAATCGATGCTCCAAGCAGACACAAACCGGCGGTAAAACAATCGTCTGGTATATAACCTAAGCCAGAGAAGACGAGCAGGCATAGCGAGATGACGAGCACAATTCCCATCGCATAGTAACCCTTTTGGATGGATCGATCAACGTCCAGAACGCAGAAACATTCCAAACACGATTGCTATAAAAAAAATGGTTAGATGAGGCATGAATTAAGCTACAGTAGAACCTCATTATAACGGTCCCAGTTGTAACGGGCGTCGCTTATATACAGTGTGCGAAGTGAAACAGCGTTTAAATTTTGCTATTCAATATGTTAAACAATCGGCTAATGAAAATGTGTTTGCATATTACGAACACTTACGACACCTTCGTCAGTTATTTACTGAAGAAATAGAAGCAGTAAACAAGTTATTTTTTCAAAGCAATGAATGTAAGCAGTCAATATGATCAGCAAACTTCTTGTTGTAATGCAGTGGTCCTCAACCTTTACTAAATCATGGAGCACTTAACAAATTTACAAGATTTTCGCGGAACAGTCCTAAAATAAAATTCTATATACAGAGTGAACAGAGTTTATACAGTCTCTTGATATGAAATGAACCGCTCTCGCAAAGCTGGCGGTGTAAACGAGGAAAAATTTTGTGATCAGGCATTGTTCTATTGGAGAAGCGTTCATGGTACAACCTTAACACCTCTCTTCCGCAACCCCGTACATAAGATGCATGTATGCTTTCTCTGAGAAGGTAAATTGCTCACGCAAAAATAACAGCAAATAGTTTTCAACAGCAAAGATTCTAACATAAACCTAATTCTCTAACAGCATAGAATCGTTTGCAGCTCGCGTAATGCCATTCAATCTCAATAAAATTATTTTGCAGACGATTTGATCATACAAACTAAATAAACTTCTACTATTCAATATTTTTCTTCCCAAAAATTAATCTTTTTTTTTTCGCTACGTCTCTAAACGTTTCTATCGTCTGCTCTAAAAATATTACGCAAGTAAAGAGCTTTTTTTTCATTTCCTCAGCATTTCTTGTTTTTTCCACCTGCTCTTTTCATTTCCGACCCCATGTTGCTACACAAAAAACGCTTCTTTATATGCATTTTACTTACCCTTAAAGTTTGGCCCATGAATTCAGGGACACCCTGTATATCGTTCCCTTCGCTTTTAAAAAACGTTGACAGTTCATCCTTAAGTTCCAAATTCGGTTGAGCACTTTAACCTCACCCTAACTGTCTTACCTCAGAATTTACAAGTAAACATTCGTGCCGAGCTTCCATAAATGCACAAAGTTTTTTTTAAAATACGCATGTTCGAAAAGATCACGATTTGATGTAGTTAACCATATTTACAAGGGTCGACATCGAGGTTCTCTCGATCACAATCCCGATTCTCTTGCATTTTTCCGATTATTCTAAAAGTCCGAACATCTCACAAAAATTTAGCTCGTCAATTTTTGACAAAAGTTCAAGTAAAACAATTAGTTATCAATGATCACAATCGCTGATAAGATGTTTCTAAACTTTGGAACTGTCAAAGCTTGGTGGCAAACAATCCTCATAAACTAGGAAACTAGTTGATTTGAAATTTTGATGCTAAAAGTTAAACCCAGAGTTCGGTTATACTGATATTAACGTTAGCGTGGAAACGTTATGTGCGCGTGTACTGCATAAAAGTTACGAGTCTTAAAAACAGGATGTTAAAAAGTTTGTTACATTTACCATATAAAGGGTGCAAGGAATTTCTCATCAAAAGCTTAGACATATGTAATGTTTAAGTTGTCCACCGTTACTGCAATTAATATATGTAATTCAATCAAAAAGTTGAATTTGATTACTAGCGACAGATTCTACAGAAATCTTTGAACTAGGGCAAGCAATCTACGAAATAAATTATCAAATTTAATGCAGCATTTTATTTAGAAGACTTTTTGCATCGAGTTCTTCAGACACTTGAATATTTGTAATCATGGTGGGAGTTATAAACACATACTGAAGACATTAATTTAGTACCAAAGTTAAAATCAAGACACATGCAAAGATTCTAAACAAAACAATCATATTTCAGAACGTGGTGTCGAGAAATTAAAAGCACATGTGTATAGTTAAAATCTTCCACAATACTTACACGATTACTTAAAAAAAAAAAAATTCTATAATATGGTCTAATTATTGCATGAATGCTGGTTTAAAACGTGTAAAACGCTGAAGTTTCATGGCACAAAGCCAATCGTTGTCAAACACCATGTTTGACAAATTAAATTTGCATTGAAAATTTTAAAAGCTCTTAATTAAAAAGAAAAGCTGTTTTACCAATACGAAACCATGAGGTACTTCTCCTGCGTTAATCATCTTGAAGAATAAACTAATTCTCACGTTTACCAACCGAGAACTAGTTTATTTCACTTTTATATTGATGTCAACCACAATGTGCACATGCGCATGAATTCGGTTTAATGATTTTTCTCATAATATACTACGGTAATGGTAATGGTAATTTTTAGTTAACGTCGTACTAGAGCAACACAACGGGCTATGGACGACGGTCCGGGATCAGTCCCTTAAGGGAAAGATCCGAGGACAAAACCTCGAAATTTTGAACCACCATAATATACTACGGTAATTTGGTAATTTGTAATTAACGACGTAGTAGAGCAGCACAACGGGCTATTGACGACGGTCCGGGTAATTGGTAATTTTTTAGTTAACGTCGTACTAGAGCAACACAACGGGCTATTGACGACGGTCCGGGATCAGTCCCTTAAGGGAAAGAACCGAGGACAACACCTCGAAATTTTGAACCACCATAATATACTACGGTAATTTGGTAATTTGTAATTAACGACGTAGTAGAGCAGCACAACGGGCTATTGACGACGGTCCGGGTAATTGGTAATTTTTTAGTTAACGTCGTACTAGAGCAACACAACGGGCTATTGACGACGGTCCGGGATCAGTCCCTTAAGGGAAAGAACCGAGGACAACACCTCGAAATTTTGAACCACCATAATATACTACGGTAATTTGGTAATTTGTAATTAACGACGTAGTAGAGCAGCACAACGGGCTATTGACGACGGTCCGGGTAATTGGTAATTTTTTAGTTAACGTCGTACTAGAGCAACACAACGGGCTATTGACGACGGTCCGGGATCAGTCCCTTAAGGGAAAGAACCGAGGACAACACCTCGAAATTTTGAACCACCATAATATACTACGGTAATTTGGTAATTTGTAATTAACGACGTAGTAGAGCAGCACAACGGGCTATTGACGACGGTCCGGGTAATTGGTAATTTTTTAGTTAACGTCGTACTAGAGCAACACAACGGGCTATTGACGACGGTCCGGGATCAGTCCCTTAAGGGAAAGATCCGAGGACAACACCTCGAAATTTTGAACCACCATAATATACTACGGTAATTTGGTAATTTGTAATTAACGACGTAGTAGAGCAGCACAACGGGCTATTGACGACGGTCCGGGTAATTGGTAATTTTTTAGTTAACGTCGTACTAGAGCAACACAACGGGCTATTGACGATGGTCCGGTATCAATCCCCTGAGGGTAATGGTAATGGTAATGGTAATTTTTAGTTAACGTCGTACTAGAGCAACACAACGGGCTATTGACGACGGTCCGGGATCAGTCCCTTAAGGGAAAGATCCGAGGACAACACCTCGTAATTTTGAACCACGGTCAGATGACGAAGCAACACCTGAGCTGGCACCCCACTCTCCAAACTTCCACGCCAACCCAACGTGAGGACTTTCGGCCACGACAGATTTAAGGTGCACCAGCCGCCTCTACACCATACGTTTACAAACATCCATGCCCGAACCCGGATTCGAACCAGGAACCTTCCGATCTAGAGGCTAACACCTTAACCACTATACCGGTTGGTCGGCTCAATCCCCTGAGGGAAAGATCCAAAGACACCACCTAATATTAAACCATGGTCAGATGACGAGGTTACATCTGAGTTGACACCACCACTCTCCAAATTTCCACACCAACCCAACGTGAGGACTTTCAGCCGACTGATTTAAGGTGCACCAGTCGGCCTCTACAGGATATGCTTTCAAACATTCATGCAATGACCCGGTTTTGAACCAGGAATTTTCCAATCTAAGGGTAATACCTTAACCACCAGACAGGTTGGTCAGAGCAAAGATCCGAGGACAAACCACGTAATTTTGATTCAAGGTCAGATTAGAAAGTCACATTCAAGCCAAGGATGAATCATTACCCGATAGGAATTGAACCTCGTTTCTAAACCTCGCAGGTTTCTTGTGCAGTTGGCATACGCATGGCGAGTGTATATATAGCCTATAATACAGTATTAATCCTTCTTGGCATAGACTCTACGAAATGTTGATAGGTCGTTTGTGAAATCTGTGGCATTGCTTGGAAGAATGGCACTTTCCAACAGTGTGAGGTTGGATGGTTGTGGATCTAGATATCTGATTGCTCTTTTAAATTCATCTCACAAATGCTCAATATGATAGTTTTCTGGGGATTGTGGGGTAGGGTGGGCCGAAAAACACTTTTTTTCGAAATCGCTATTCTAATAGTGCGGAAATAGTTCTCTCTGGGTTGAATAAACACGGTGTAAAATATTTTTTTGATTGGGTAATATTTTCTGCCCCCGCATCGCACTTAAATTTTGGAAATTTGGATAAAAATTGGCAATTTTTATTCTCGGCATAGGAAATATTATTATTTTCAATATTTCTATTTTAATAGTGTGGAAGAGGTGCCCACTGGGTTCAATAAGAAAGGTGTAAAATATTTTTTCGATCGAATATCTTCTGTTCTCGCATCGCATCTGAAATTTTGCTATTTTTTAAGAAAAATGCACTTTTTTCGTCTTTTCATGCTCCCTGTATGTTGAGTGACTTCCCTGACAGGAAATGAAAGGAGGGTTTGGGGGTTCACAGTTCACATTCCTCTGCAGATATATCTGAAGTAGATTTAAATCTGGACATTTACAAACTATCGACAGCGAATCATTTAATCTCTCTTACTGATCGTAAGTACAAACAATTATAACTAACTCCGTTTGTATCTAAATCATCACAAATGCAACTTGGCCTCCCTTCAACTGCTATGGTTGCCGACAGGTTTGGAGTCTCGTACGGACCGGGCTGTGGCTTCAATTTCTGTAAGTGTTTTTCACGATTCCGGACTCATAACTAGAAACAACTCAGATTTGGTGGTTGACAAAAACACACAAGCTGCGAAGG
Organism: Metellina segmentata; assembly: GCA_947359465.1. NCBI lineage: Eukaryota > Metazoa > Arthropoda > Arachnida > Araneae > Tetragnathidae > Metellina > Metellina segmentata. The sequence continues at coordinate 90,711,455 of OX375880.1, read as the reverse complement.
GAAAGACTGAAGTTAGAAACAATTTAAAATTTCAAGTTTTAAAGCTCAGCTCAGACATTACCGTTGAAGGGGCTGTATTTAGATGGTCGTAAAGATTCTACATTAATAGAGGAGAGAGTAGATACTAAAAGATACTCGAGAAAAGCAAAAGGGGAACATTTATCTCTTATTGAAGAATCGGGTTCACGTTACATTACTCATTTGAGTCCATCCTCTGGCACCGCAAAACAGATTTCCGCGACTATTATCGGATATTTTGAAGGGATCACAAGAGATCTTTCACAGCTTCTGGCAATTGGCTGTGACTGCACATCTGTTAATACCGGATGGAAATTTGGTATAATTCGGTTTTTGGAATTGAAACTTGGTAAACTTCTGCAGTGGGTAATATGTTTCCTGCATTTTAATGAACTAACTCTGAGGCATCTGTTTGAAACGTTGGATGCGCCAACAAATGATCCAAAATCTTATTTTGGTAATATTGGGAAGGCGCTGGTTACATGTGAAACTTTGCCAGTGACAACTTTCGAAATTATTGACGGCGAGTTACCAACAACTGATAGACGTGACTTAAGCAAGGATCAAATGTACTTACTAGAAATATATCAAGCGGTGCGATTGGGTAAGTGTTCTGATGAGCTGGCTAGACGCAGTCCTGGTCCATTATCACATTCACGCTGGCTAACAACAGCAAACAGAGTTCTAAGACTATATGTTAGTTCTCCGGATCCTTCTTTGAAGTTGAAACAAATCGTTAAATTTGTCATGAAAGTTTGCACTTCAAACTGGTTTAATATAAAGTCTAAACATTAGCTGAAAGATAGAGCTAACTAAGCATGTGTGGAATACTATTTCTAGATCCAGGTATTTATCTCAAGACCTCGACGACCAACCGGTCTAATGGTTAAGGTGTTGGCCTCTGGATCGGAAATTTCCTGGTTCGAATCCGGGTCAGAGCATGGATCTAATTGTGTGGACCTTTGTTAGGGACATTGATGGTCCTCCTACTGGGTGCTCCTTTACAAGTGGCCGTCACTTCCGGCCTTGTAGTGGCCAATGATTAAGTTCATATGTACCCGCCATTGGATAAAAAAATCTCAAGACCTCAAGGACGTCGTTGATGGAGCAATGTGTAGAAATTCGTTCTTTGCTCGTGTCTCAGTATGTTGAACGATGAAATACCGCACATCAGAGAACTTGCTGCACGACGTATAATTAAATCTAGAGAGTCATCTTCTAATGTAAAGTCAGTACATGTATTTCTCCCACCAAAACTGAATTTTGTAGCTGCTGACTGTACGGAATGGATTGACTGGTCATCAGTTACTATGACTTCTCCACCAATTCTCAGTGATATATCCACTGCCGTATTTAGTTCCATTGTTCGTGATAAGAAAAATATAGAATGGGACTTGTTCACTTTTCATGTCACACACACAGGCAGTTGAACGGTGTGCCAAGTTAGTGACAGAAGCATCCGCTAAGGTTTATGGATTTCAATGTAGAGATGGGTTCTTAGATCAACATTCTTTTCCCGTTTTAATATGCCTGAATTCGACCATATGGCTGATTTCAAGCCTCTTTTTGCTGATGAAGTGTAAGTGAACTTTTGGTATTGGCATGTCATAACATTTCTATGGTTACAATATTCTTAACAAATATTATATTAATATATTGCGAATCAGCTATAATTTAATAATTTTCAGGCAATATAATCAAATGTAAAATACAATACAGCAATAAACAGTACCTGTACCCATCTATTTTTCGTGTTTGATTTACTTCTATAACACATAAAAAAGTGCAATTTTCTTTAAAAACTGCAAACTTTCAATTGCGATGCGGAAACAGAAGATATTATTCGATCGAAAAAATATTTTACGCCTTTCTTATTGAAACAAGTGGGCACCACTTCCGCACTATAAGAATAGCAATAGTGAAAATAATTATATTTCCTACGCCAAATAAAAAATGCCAATTTTTACCAAAATTTTCAAAATTCAAGTGCGATGCGGGGGCAGAAGATATTATCCAATCAAAAAAATATTTTACACCGTGTTTATTGAACCTAGAGAGAATCCTTTCCGCACTATTAGAATAGCGATTTCGAAAAAAAGTGTTTTTCGGAACACCCTATTGTGAGGGCTACCTGAACACAGTGACTTCTCTTTCATATTTCTTAAACCAATCTGTACAATACCAGCCTTATGGCAGGACGCATTATCCTGTTAAAAATATCCATCGCCATTGCGTTAAACAATCAGCATTACAGGATGTACTTGGTCAGCAGTGATGTTTAGGTATGATGTCTGATTCAGACTTCCATGCACACGAAATAAAGGGCCTAAAGCATACCACGAAAATATTCCCCTTGTCATCATATTGCCTCCACCAGCTTGAAGGGCTGTAGGAATGCACTGAGAACCCATGCTTCTGTGCTGTTTCTTTCTAACTCTAACTGACCCATCTGCATGGTGTAACTTAAAACGGGATTCATTGAACCACATTACGTTTTTACAATTGTCCACTGTCCAATCCTCGTGTGCCTAAGCGAATTTGAGACGTTTTATCTTGTTTGTTGCAGTGAGTAACAGAGTTCGCATGGGTCTTCGACTTCCATAGACAATACGATGCAAGGTACGGCGAACAATATGCTCAGAGATTATTTGAGACGATCCTTGATTAGATTAGCTGGAATTTGCTGCAATGATACCGTTATGTTCTCTTTTACAATTAGGGAGACTCTCTGTTCTGCACGATTATTCACCACTAGGGGACGAACGTAATTTACATTTTCAGTTTTTTGCCTGACATTCCAGAGTCTTGATACACTTTAACAACAGCTGCTCGTGAACGTTTCACAAATGCCTTCGAGCTCCTATCATCCCACGTTCAGAGTCCGTCATATCACGTTTTCCCCCTTATATTCACAAACTATTCACCTATACTAATCTTAGGAAATACTTCCCTCGACCAGGAGCGGAAACATTGTGACGCAATAGGTTATTTGCTTAACTGTCAGGTGATCATAATAAAGTGACCGCTCAGTGTGTGCAATTACATATATATATATATATATATACGTATACACACACACACACACACATATATATATATATATATATATATATATATATATATATATATATATATATATATATATATATATAAATATAAATATAAATATATATATATATATATATATATATATATATATATATATATATATATATATAATATATACACATATATCTATACACACACATATAAGGGTGGGTCACCGTTGTATGAAGAATTTTTTTTCTGATTTCTATGCGGCACAGAACGAAAAGAGTGTCAAATGATGTTTTTAGCTCACATATAAAATTTTATTAGAATGGGATATCATCTTCTGTCTGGATTGACGTTAGATAATACATAGTCTCTTTTGATAGGTTGTTACAGCAAGGTTAAAAAAGGTTTAAAAATGTGTATATACAACAAATTTTTAAATTGTGTAAGTAACATCTATATATATAATTCTCTTACGTGGCACGCAAAAAAGAAGTTATTTGTAATCGCGTTTTGGCAACACTGTACGATTGTTTGTTTATCGCGAAGTCTCGCGCATCGATTGAATTTATAGCGTTATCGGATGAAATTTTATTGAAAAAAAAAAGGAAATTTTAATGAGCTGTTGCAGTTAGTTTATAATAGAAACCAAAGAAAGCGGAGGATCTTTTCAGGGCCATTTAAAAAACGGTCCTTTTCAGGGGCCAACAATTATAGTTCAACAAGACGCGTGCGCTATAACTTTCGGCAACAAACTCAATGAAAGAGTGTGGGTCGTTTGAGTGCTGGGAAAATGTACACACAAACAACATGCTGGGTATTCAATTTCCAAAGCAAACGCTTACATTTCGAGTCAAAATTTGCACAAAGTTTTCATTTGAATTCTGATTTTAGAGTTACTGTATATATTTTTTCTGTAATACAGCAAATTTTGATTTGAAAAACATTTTTTTTGGTAAAATATTTTGTAAACAATCTCTTCTGCTAGGACACATGTCTTCATTGAGGCGAGCGAAGCGAGCATAGGTTCGCGCAGCGATCCAATGAGGATTGCGAAGCAATCCTCCGGGGGTTGGCGAGCGAGCAGGGGGCATGCCCCCTAGTATTTATTTATTACAAGAAAAGTTCACAAAAATCACATTTATATTTTTATAATAATGTTTCATAAAGCGCTAAAATGCTTCTTGTTGTCGAATTTCGACATTGCTTTTCGAGACTATTTGATTTTTATGAGAAGCCCTCTCCTAGATTTTTTGATCAATGTGGCTGAAGTTTCTGTCACAGTCTTGACCGTCCTTTTAGCAGTTTGTTTGCGTTCGTGGCAGCCGTAGTAAAGACAGTTCTGCTTTTTGGACGACAAACAGTTGAATGCCTTCGTCAGGTATCGATTTCAATGTTGGTGGATCAGATATATTCTCCTGCCAGTCAATGAGATCGGTGTAAGTTGATGCATCAAACTTTACAGTAGGAAGTTGAAACGGTCCGAGTCTATTTTCCAGAATGATGCAGACTTTCAAAATGTGACGTGCTGCCAGTTCACGGTTGTGCAATTCAGAGTCGTTCAGCATTGAATTCAATAAATTTTCAAGGTGTCTGTTTCTTAGAATTACGGGATCTATTTTGGATTTCGGTTCTGTGGGCAAATATCTAGTTACATCGATGAGTTTGAACAGGTGCTGTGCTCCGTCTTTACAGAAAGGGTAAATTTTGAAAGCAAATTAGGTTGAAGCGTAAATCTTGACGACCTACGTTGTAAAAATTACTAAGTTTTCATAAGGAGAATCCATCAAAACGTACAAACGTAAAATTCAATTTGCACAAGTTAGACATCGTGCATGATATTTACTTGACGATTTGTTTATAAAAATCCTTAGGGACATGCCTGTTGAAACCGCTGAGACTATTCAGTATAAATGTTTGGTATGTGCTATTACCTTAAAAAAAATTCAGACTGAATTACGCTGAAACCGAAAAACGGGCCTGTTATAACACATGGCTAGATCTTTGCAGATTCTCCCTTAAAATGTCTCTGGTCCCGATTTGTCGCCATCAATACGTAAAAATTAAGTCCATAGGAAGGGTTATGGTAATTTGGTAATTTTTATTTAACGTCGTACTAGAGCAACTTACCGGGCTATTTAAGACGGTCTGGGACCAATCCCTCAAGGAAAAGATACTAGGACACCTCGTAATTTTGATCCACGGTCAGATGATGAGGCAACATCTGAGCAGGCACCCCACTCTCCAAACTTCCACACCAACCCAACGTGGACTTTTGGCCACGAGATTTAAGGAGAACCAGCCGCCGCTACACCATACCCTTACAAACATCCATGACCGGACCGGGCACCTTCCTATCTGGAGGCTAACACGTTAACCACTATACCAGTTGGTCGGCGGATAGGAACGGTAATTCGTTCATTTACAGTAGGCAGATAATTCACGCCGACGTTGAGGCTTGCGACTGGCTGGAAAACATGGACTGCGGAAAGCAATATTTAGGCAGAGTCCAAAAATCGAAAATCTGGCTAAGTCCGAGAAATTATTTGTTGATTTGGATAAAACCGTTAATAGGAGTTCTTGGGAAACCGGTAAATTTTGATATTTCGAAAAATTCCAAATTTCCGAAAATTCGGCAGAGTCCAAACATCGAATTTTTTCGGAGGAGTCGAAAATCTTTTGATATTTCGGTAGAGTCCGTGTTCGGAACTATGGCAAAGTCATAATTTTTGATATGTTCGGAAAATTCCACATTTCGAAAATTTTGTCAGAGTCCAGAAATTCTGAAAATTCGGCTAAGTCCAAATTTCGAAAATTTTGACAAAGACCAAAAAAGGCTTTCGGAGTGGGGGATTCATGCAAGTACGGATATACTGACACGAGAAATTTTCTTGACTTTAAAAAAATTTGACCCTCGGGACTTTTTCAAATCATATTATACGCCGAGGCACATTTGTACCCCCGCTCAAGTAACGGCAGGGACCTCCCCGTGGTGCGGTCTGGTAATTGACTGATTAACATCAGTCAAGCTAACTCCTGTTCGTTTACGTATGGCTCCTTTAGGCGACTTTGTGGTTTAAATCGGTATACTTGAGGGTAGAAGGAACGCTTGCCAAGCCGCCCTGACCTAAGATAACTGAAACTCACAGATAAACCGAGGCTTTACAACTGAGAACTTTGTTCGAAGAAGGGAAGAATGCCTAAACCTTGTACCTTGTACGCCCCTTCCGCTTCGATGGAGTGAGAAGGGAGACCCGGTTAAACCCACCAGGGTTGCCGGAGTTGTCCGTAGGGACACTGGTTGGTAACCAGGGCAGAAGGCTGTCGTTGTGGTGTTGTTGGAAGAGGAGTCGAAAATCCCTTATAAGTCCCTTATAAGAGGCGCGGGGTAGAACCGTGGGCTCGAGGTAAACCCCTTGGTACGGACGACAAAGGCTGAACCGCTCTAACCAGAGATCGCTAAGGCGTCTTGTGGCTGGGGACGTCGACAGTCGGCCAGGTGCTCAGGCTTCTGTGTCTAGCAAACGTGGTCCGGAATTGATATCGGCAGGACCGTGAGGTCACTTGATCAAGCGGAATGCCGGTTGGAGCCGAGGCTATTTTCACCGGTACTCTCGGGTTCCGTGTAACCGGAATAGCCGATGGTGGGCGGTGGGTGGTTTTCTCGTCGTGGGGTCGAGAGCTGATTGATTTTATTCGAAGGTGCCTGGCCGGGGCTGAAAGGGCTTCCGGTAGGCGGCTGGCGATTCGGATTACTTTCCGACGGCTGGTTATCGGTTCGGGCCGGTAAGGGAAAGGCTGTAGGCTCGTCGGGAGTAGTGACCCGGCGGGTAGGGGCAGGCCGCTATCCTTCCGGTCAAGTAGCGGCAGGAACCTCCTAGAGGTGCCACCTGGTTACTAGGATGGCTGGAGACTGTCTTACCGGGCAATGAGATTGCTCTCAGGACCTACCCTATTCAAATACCTGCACGCTTACGAATTTAGGCTATCTGGTAGGCGGCAGAAGTCTACATATCACCGCGGATGATGGTCCCGGTACTACCGCTCCCGGGCCGGACATTAGGGTGAGAAAACAGTCTGCTGTCCTGCTGGGCTACTGAGGAGGGGGCACTATCCTAGTAGATGCCCGGAGGCTCTCTTCAATGCCGCCTAGGCATTATACACCTATGGGTGGTGTACACGCTACTGTCTGTTGGGGAAGTAGTCGTGGGTCAACCCGGACGGAAAGCTGGTGGTGGCTTTTAATGTCCGGGAAGACTGTCCGTAGGGATGATAGCAAGATGATGGGGCCGAGGACCCGAGATCCGGGCAAAAGGATCGGGGGAGGGCTCTGCGCACTTGGGGCGGTGTGCATCCTGAACCAAGTAACTGATAAACAGTTAGTAACTTGTTATCAGTTTACGTAGACAATGCTTGGGGTCCCTAAGTGGACGTGTGTTAGTTCCAAGGAATGAAGAGTGATGGCCCCCACCACTCGGACCGCGGCTCTTTCTGGAGTTGCAAGGGGACTCCATAACTCCGCAGATCATGGGTCTATCCGTGTAGGAGGAATATGTCAGTCTCTAACGTGGCGAAGCCGCTCTAGCCAGCAGGCTATCGGTTTGGGTCGTAGGAACTGGCACAGGGCGATGCCGCTGTTCCTGCGATCAAGTAGCGACAGGAACCTCCTTAGGTGCCACACGGAAACTAGCGGTGTCGGGACCACTCCCCGGCTGCCCTAGGCCAATACCTGTACGCTAACGAAAGAAGGCTATCTGACGGACTGCAAGGGTCTGCAAGACTCCATAGATGATGGTATCGGCGGCCCACGGTACCGGATAAACAGGGATGTCGGGGCAGCCTGCTGCTCCGTTGGGCTACTCAGGAATGCCGATAGGTTCCTATGAGATGCCTGGGTGTGCGTCTCTGATCACCCCTCGGCACGAATCTATGAAGAAAACTTTTCCGGCTCAAAACGGACCTAAGGTTGACTGATATCATTGAGCCGGACCACATATCTTCAGTTCACACATTCCCGGGTCGACCACGTCCACTCCCTATCGTGTTCATCCTGGGCAGATAAGGGTTTTTCGGACGGCGTGTCACTAGGCCCACTTCTAATATTTTTCATTAGAGGCTTTCCCTAGCTTCGGTTAATCCGCTGTGGGTTTTCAGTAACTCGGTACGGAGGGGTCTGCTTCCATTCGAAGAAAGGAGGGAAGGCTGGAAAACATTGTCACTGTGCAATTGACTAGATTCAGATGTATTCGACACAATGAGATTCTTGTGCTTTCTTTTCGAGATTTAAACTTTGATTTTTGCTTTAGACTGAAGTCCCTCCATCTTGAATAAAGGGCACAACTAAATTCATAAGGTCCAAACCTTTTATTTAGGATTAAAATTAGCTATATACATTTAATTTACAAGTTTTGAAATACGATAATACATCGCTCGAGAGTAGCGTCAGCGAACAACCGCTAAGAGACGCTTCTACTCTTGTTCTGACCCCTCACATTCCTTTCAACCCCTCTAGTCTTAGGGGAGAAAGCGTCCCGCTCCAACTTGGAAGTTGATGGCTCTGACGGCGTGACGTGGATCGCCATCTGAACCTTACAATGAGGAATTTGCATTTTTTTTATATGGTATTATTTGGTAGAAGAGAAAAGAACAGGAATAATGGTATATTTTTTTCTTAATTTTTAAATGCGGATAATTAATTAAAAATTGTCAAGTTTCCTTAAAGTTTGCAGTTAGGCATTTGGCGCGAAAACGCTACTTTTGCAATGGCTGCTCTTGTGACTTCACTGTGCATGTAAACAAACAGCGCAATACGTTGTTTATGTTAGATTCTGTGATTATCATTTGATTTTCTGTGGAAATTCTTTATCTATCTTTTTTTTTTTGCAATGAGTGAGAACGAAAAACCACCTTACAAGTACTGTATTGTACCCTGTTGCGTAAATTCTACTTCAAATTCAGTTGATAAGCTGTTTTTTAGCGTTCCAAAGGATCCAGTTAAAAGAAAAGCGTGGACTAACGCAATGAAACGGGGTGATGAACTAGTGAACAATGAACTAGTACAAGTCAGTTATAGGCCTACAGGCAAAATAGTATTATAGTGTTTCAATGTGCAATAAAAATTAAATTTTTAAGTATTAATGGAGAACTTCCTTAATCTCAATTAGTTTTAGGTCAATTTATGAATGTTATTAAAGATCATTCATACCTCATAGCTTTAACTCCTCGTATTTCTGCTCCTATAAAATGCGGATTTTTTCCCAAGAAAGAAAACATGGAAATCGTATCTATCTTGGGAAGGTTATCAGATTGGCCTTTGACAAATCCTGGTAAAATCGACATCGTAAACGAAATATACAATAAAATAAACGAAAGATGATTATAAAAGTTAAACACAGGTATAAAATTTAGTTAAAAACGATAAAAGGATTGAAGTGGCAAAAAGGCGAGCGAAAACCGCATCAGTTTCAACACGTAAATATTGATACTTCATGCACAGGGACATCAGAGCCAATCACGTAGCGTTGTACGATTACGGCATTTTTCGCTTTTTTAAAACTAAATTTGTAATTTATTTAACTTCTTTCCGATATTTAAAGCGGCATATTCGGAAAAAGTGAAGCTTAAATTACCAGGAAATTATAAATTTTTAGCAATTTCCTCAGATCCGCAACTTTTCCAATAGCATTTTCCTTTTCAATGTGTTCGATATTTTATTCATTGTAATAATATATACTGTTCCGATCACCATTCTTGAAGTGGTTTGTTGGTCGATTAGGACGCTTTTTTAAGTCAGGCATTTTTTTTTGTGTCTGGGACAAATGCACTCAGCGATGTTCTAACACTTACAGGATAAAATGTCTAATAATACTTTACTGATACGGTGAGTTTTATTGATTTTGAGACCATTTAGTACCTTTTTATCGCTGTGCCCCTTAAAAAGTAGAAAATAAAATTACCCCACCCTAATAATATATAAAATTAGGGTGGGTCATTAGGATGATACATATATATATAGATTTCATATACCTAATCAAATTACTAGGGAATATTTGTTGTTCAAATACCAGTTTTTCATATTGGAGTGTAGCCCAATTGAATTTGTAGCGAATCAGCAACCGGAGGGTGTCCAGTAAAGATTGGTACAAGATGCGTGGCATTGTCCTCGGATCTTCCCCTAGAGGTTCATCACTGTCCCTTGCGAATGAACCGTTTTACTGCAAAACAATTTCTGCAAAAAGAGGACCAACGGCCTATTAATTAAAAAAAAATTCTCTTTTCACAGGTGTTCACATTATTTTGTCCAACCCCCTTGTATATATAACTAACTAAGTATACCTCATCAAATTACTAGCGAATATTTGTTGTTCAAATACCAGTTTTTCATATTGGAGGGTAGTCCAGTTGAATTTATAGCGGATCAGCAACCATAGAATATAGAGTAAAAGATTGGTATATAAGATTGCGTGGCATTGTCCTCGGATCTTCCCCTAGAGGTTCATCACTGTCCCTTGCGAATTGCCCGTTTTTCTGTAAAACGATCGTAAGTAAACTACCTACGAATCCTTCATTGCGGGAAATAATTTGTGCTATAAAATATGTTGGATAAGCCTATCTTTTCTGTTGAATTACAGCAATTAACTTATGTTAGCATGATACATTAGAATCTGTCATTGTAAATGCGAAACCAATAAGATTCACTTAATTATATTGTATATATGAGCATTTTTAAATGTATCTAAATCTCGAGTCTTGTATAGAAAATTCCGTTTTGTCAACCTTTTTTTAGTGCCGTGATGAATTTTTTTTTATCGTGTAACTATATTCCATTAAATACCTCAGCACAGCTTCGAGGTTAATACCAAGAAATCAATTGTTTCCAAGAAAATGCCCTCCTGCAGGGATGGCCATACTTGCAGCCAAATCTTAAGTTCTCCAGTCCGTCTCGTTTTCCAGATGTAAGACATAATTTACTGCTTGTCTATTCCACGCACTATTCTAAAGTCGAGAAGATTCTTTTTGGGCTCAATCGCCGGCTATCCGAGAATTCGCACTTACCTACTGACATGTTATTTGGATGTAAAAAATCAAATTTTAAGGACTTTCAACTCAAGGATCGCGGGAACACGGAAGTAATGAACTCTAATTTCGTACGAGTAGCTTTTATCTTCTTTTGTTCAAGCTATAAATGAAGTTACCAAGCGAGTCCATATATTGTAACAAAGTATGACAATTTAAGACTAAAACGAATACGCTGAATAGATAACGTTCGCGATTTAAAAGCTATTCAATAACACAAACGAATGAGGTAATATTTAGTCTTGAAAATACAGAGAAATGTATTGCTATCAGATTTACACAAAAACGCGTCAAAGAAAATTACCCCTGCTTCGCCTACAACTTAATTTAAAAGTTTGGTTGGACAAGTTTAATTAAATTATGAAATTGAGCATTCGATCATTTTCATTCATAAAAGTTAAAGATCGTGGACACTAATACACGATACTTACAATATAATACAGAGTTGTTCGCACATTTTTTAGACGTTTTTGGTTAGCGGTAATAAAAAATAGTTTGCTGCAAAAGAAATAATTGCAGTTGTACTCTCTCTATGTTTTTAAAAGTCAAAATTATCGTCTGCGGCTTGAGAGGTTTGTTTTTATTCAAAATGGAGTTTTTACGAAGCAGTGGTTCGAAAGCTATATTTATGCTCTTTCCGAAGAGAAATATTCATAATCCGTTATCCAAAAACGATGTGAGAGTCATGGTTTTGTGATATCTAAAGCGTCGATAGGTAATATCGTCAACAAGAAAGGGAAAAAAACGTCAAATTGGAGCCTCAAGTGGGACAAAAATTCCAAACAATTATCCAAGGAAGAAACGGACATCTTCGACTATTGCAAAGGTACGTTGTTTAATGTTAAAAGAAAATCCCCTAGTCAAAGGACAGTTGCAAAATCATTAATATGCTCGGTGTCCACTGTAAACAAAATGATAAACGTTGATTTAAATCTTAAGAAAGCGAAAAAACGCAATGTGCATCGTCTTTTTCCAAAGCATATCGCTGAACGCAGGACACGCTGCCGAATTCTATACGAAAAACACTTATCCAAAGAGAAATGGGAAAAAAATTGTCACACTAGATGAATCATGGGTGTATTTAAATGATTGCTGCAAAAAAAGAACCATTTATTATCATAAAACTGATATTTTATTATCATATATCTGACGCTTCAAAAGGCATTATTATCCTGGAAATTACGGTGTCGAAAGATAGTTCAGAATAAGGGCTATCAAATAGAACATTAAAACACAATAATTTTATGTAATTTAGTTTTGTGAATACAATATACACCGTCTAAAAAATGTGTGAACAACCTCTGTATATGCTTGCACGATTACTTTAAAAAAAGCGATTTCTTTTAGTGATATAACATGCTTGTACATACGCACCCTTTTCATGGGAAGAGGAATGAATTGCGTCTCACATTCTTAAAGTGATTAATAGGCATATTCTTGGCAGAAAAAAAATGTCGATTATCCGATGGTCGGTTAAGCGAACCGGATGTGACGAATGGTGATAAAAGATGCAGAGCTCCAATACACTTGTCGAGACTTGTTTCTACTTGCAGTAGTCTAACTTTGCACACAGTTGAGAGATTTTTAATTTCTGGAATACAGATGTAGGATGCAATAAAGCACTCACTGGAGCCATTTCATGAGTAAAGGTGAAAATTTTATTCGGAGTTGCCTTAAAATGTATTTTATTGCTATCCACTTTTCTTTTGAGCACTTTTAAATCTATTTTCGGGATTCAGCGTATGGAATTTGAATAACTAAATGTAAAGAGCATAATAGACTTTATTATAGACTTCAGTTACTTCGTAAAAGTAAAACGATACAAAACGAAAGGCGTCCAAATGGGTGTACAAAATGAAAGGCGTGGTGTTGGCCCGACGATTAACAATTAAAAAAACACTAAAACAATTCAACGTAAAATTTTCGTCATGTTCAATTCCTGAAAGCTTCCTGATTAAGAGTAAAAATCTTGTTCAATACGGTCTTTGTTGATGCGGAGAAGTTTGCGAGTTTCGTCTATGGTGCCATAGCTGTTGTCGTGGCAGATTCTGTGGATCTGGTCTTTGGCGCCATGGTAGTTGTGGTGACGTGGTCTGTGAACCTGGTAATTGGAATGTACTAACCTCACTGCCATTAGGTTGTCTGGGTCGCAAGCTTGATGTTGCTACCGCTCCAGGAATCTGCAATGCCTCAAGTCCCTCCAACTGCGGTTCTGGTTCTTGGATCGGACCTGGTCCTTGGATCGGTCTCTGTGGTCGTTGCATATTCGGTGGGCTTGATCCTAGCCAGGGTCTGTGCTGTCGTGGCATATTAGGCGAGTTTGATCCCCGGTAGGGTCTCTGCTGTCGTGGTATATTCGGTGGGCTTGGTCTCTGCTGTCGTGGCATATTCGGTGGGCTTGGTCTTGGCATATTCGGTGGGCTTGGTCTCTGCTGTCGTGGCATATTCGGTGGGCTTGGTCTTGGCATATTCGGTGGGCTTGGTCTTGGCATATTCGGTGGGCTTGGTCTTGGCACAGGTCTGTCCTTATCACCGCCAATAGGATGCCTAGATCTCAATCTTGATGGAAATACCACTCCAGGAATCTGTAATACCTGAAGTCCCTCCAACTGTGGGTCTGTACTTAGGCTCGGACTCTGTCGCCAATTGCCGTGCAGAATCCGTGAACTTGATCGCCATACGTCCTCATCACCGTCCATAGAGTATCTTGGTTGCAGTCTTTGCTTATCCACTGCACCAGCAATCTGTTTTGTCTCAAGTTCCGCGGACTGACAAACTGGTTCCTCGTACCGTGGCAGATTCTCCGATTTCTCCCAATCAAGGTGCCTTAACCGCAATCCCGATTCAGACACTTCTCCAGAAACCGGTGGTGTGTTATATCTAGCCATTCCTCTTTTCAATCGTCTCGTTGTAGTCTCGGGTTCTGGACAATGTTTATAATTTTTAGCTTTTGTAATTACAGGAGCCGATGATCCCCTCATTTGGTACCGTACAAACTGTCCAATGGGGGTTACACTTCCTCCTTGTGGAGTACTCTCGTGTGAAGTGTCATCTCCGGTCGAAGAAGAATCATCACCTTGTTTGTCTGGAAGAGCCGGAATAGGTTCGTTCCTTGATTCTTTAGGAGCAATTACTGGCGTGGGGATATCAGGGGAAGATTCTTGGCGTTCAAGCCGCCGTCTTACTCTACGCATCATGCGACTAACCTTGCTTGCCATTGCTATAAACCATTGCCTTGCTTGGCTTATAAGACCGGCGTCCCTGTTACGTTTGTATTCCCACACCTAAAAGAGAAGGTAAATATGTATTAATTTTTTTATTTCTTAACACGACATTCATGACCAAAGGAAAATTCATGAAAGTTCAATTTTAAGCACGAGGTATCTCGGGGACAAGAATGTAACGAGAACGGGTTTTGGGGCATTGATGCAACTTGGCAGCAAAAGAGAGAACATTTATACATATGCATGAACAATCACGAACCCAATGAACTGATATGCTTGCCCTCTAGTTATTGTATGTCATGTGCTATGGCCAAGCGAGTAGAGAAGCGAATTTGCATCAAGTTTAACGTAAAGCGTGAAAATTTGTCCTCGGAAACCAACTTTCCTGAACATAATTCTACAGAATAGAAGACGCATAGTTCTTCCCACCCAAAGGCGATACAAGGCCAGCAGCATGCGGACATTTAAATGTGATGTCTATCAATAGTAAGCAAAACCAAGACAAACTATAAGGAGTATTATCCATGTTCTTCGTCGGTTGAAAGCTACAGTACGAAGAAATAGAGCTCGGTTGTAGACAATTGGGGAGTGGTATTTATCAACGGGGATGTTCTATCCTATATTGGAAGTCCAGTAGCCACTCTGGTTCCCCAAAACTAAACATTACCGCCGAAACTAGATATTTCAGACCATGGATGCAATTCAGATGAACACCACGAAGCAGCCAAGGATAATTCCAACAATACACTTTGAAAAGTTTCAAATGTGTACGAGATTTTCGGAGAAGCACGAGGTTCCAAGGGGCTTATCTCGAAGGAGACTTGTCTACCTTGTTTTACTTAACATGGCTGGATACATTCTGGGCAGACCTCGTATAAATAATTTGACAGGTATGCAATTCAAACGCATCTCTTTGTTCCTTAACTTAATATCATAGATAAGCCGTTTCTAAGTGAATTACTGTATGTGTACTTTGAGTTATTCAAAAATAATAGGGTAGATGAAATATGGTTGCTGTGTGCCTCCATGTGTAAGTAAGCATGCCCAGTAGTTAATATTTTAGCTATCTTTTTCACACTAGTTTTTTCTTTGTAGATTTGTAGCGATTATAAGATACACTTCACACTGAAAATCTCAAATGCAGCAATTTAACCGTTTCGCTACCGTTATTCCTAGAATGACCCGGCAGCATACATCCATTACATAACAGAAGTAATGAATGCAAAATGGCAGTTATAAGGTATGTTTTTAACTAATGTCCGACCTTGAAAACACACAACGGGCTACTGGCGACGGTCCGGGATCAACCCAAAGATAAAGATCCGAGAACTTCACATAAATTTTGAACCACGAAGATATGACAATGTCACAACCTAGTTGGTGTATCCCTTTCCAAACGTCCACACCACTCCAACGTGAAGACATTTGTGGCCACGAATAATTTAGCGCGCATCAGCCCCTTTTTACACGAAGGTCGGATTGGATTCAAACTCTCAAGCCTCCACCTGCTTATTTGCCACCCTTCCACCATGCTACCTCGGCCCGAGTTAAAAGGAAGCGAGATACTGTAACTCTTGCCACACTTACCGCAAGAACTATCGCAATGGAAATTGATGCTCCACACAGACACAAACCGACTGCAAAAAATTCTTGTGGTGTATAATCCCAGCCAGAAGAGAGGAGCAGGCATTGCGATGAGACGAGCACAGTTCCCATCGCATAGTAACACGTCCGGATGGCTCTATCAACGTTCCGAATGCAGAAACATTCCAAACACGACTGCTATAAAAAAAATGGTTAGATAAGGCATGAATTAAGCTACAGTAGAACCTCATTATAACGGACATAGTTGTAACGGACGTCGCTTATATACAGTGTGCGAAGTGAAACACCGTTTAAATTTTGCTATTCAATACGTTGAACAATCGGCTAATGAAAATTTGTTTGTATATTATGAACACTTAAGGTACCTTCGTCAGTTATTTACTGAAGAAATATAAGCAGTAAACAAATTATTTTTTCAAACCAATGTATGTATGCAGTCAATATGATCAGTAAACTTGTTGTGAAGCAGTGCTTCTCAACCTTTTTAAAATCATGGAACACTTAACAAATTTACACGATTTTTGCGGAACAGTCTTACAATAAAGCAGTATACGGGGTGGCCAAGCGGGTAATGTTTGAAACGAATGGAAATTTTAAAACTCACAAGACTGATGAAAAGATTTTAATGATGTATATTGAAGTAATAGAAGTATAGTAAGCAATGAATTATAGAGGTTCGAAGTGAGCGCTTTCTTTAACAAGGACAATAGTTAGGCGGTTCACGAATCCATCCATCACGCTTGAGCAGACTTCGATATCAATCGTGCGGACCGCAGCTGTAACGGCAGCTTCCAGTTCAGGAAGTGTCTTAGAACTTGTCTGCCACACTTTGCTCCTTAAATAACCCAACAAGAAATCCCAAGGGTTTAAATCCGGGGAATAGGGCGGCCATTCAATACCAACTTGGAAGTGCGATGGGTAGTCCAACCCATTGATTCGACAGTGAAAATGCTCATTGAACACCTCCGCTGTACGATGCACGTATTTTACCATCCTGCATAAACTAATGACCATGGACCCAAGACCATTACCCCCCCCCAGTCCGGAAACTGTATTTCACAGCGTTTAATGTGCCGTAGATGAAAACTGAGTCATACACTCGTCATGGGAGAATATTGCGCACCACAGAAGTTTGGCCTCACTTGACTCGCTATCTATTACTTTTTTCCAAACATTACCCGCTGGGTCACCCTGTATGTTTTATATTGTATAAATAAAAATCTCATACTTAGCAATTTACATCAGTCAATAGCCAACTAACAATCAGTAATAGAAATTAAAGGAAAGAAAATAGTCACAATTTGTTTTTAGTAGATATTTAGGAATAATGACTTTTACAAATGTTTTCAATATCCCGTCATGCGTAAAATAGGCACTCTCATTTTCTCTTCCATATTTGTCAGCCTTTCACGTTTCTTTTTCTAAAAATATTCGTTAATATTGATAAACAAAGCTCATGTAAGTACGATGTTGAAATTGTAATAAAATGTTAATCGCTTTTTCAGAAAATTTTAAACTCGTCGAACAGAAATATAAAATTTTTCATTTGTTATTTCGGATTTTTTTTAGTATAATTAGTTAACAATACAATGAATTCTCGTGTAACGAAAACTCAACTTATGTTGAATACAGAAAATGGCCTTGGCATCCAATCAATTTTCGATATTCAATGGTAATGGCAATTTTAGTTAACGTCGTACTAGAGCAACACAACGGGCTATTGACGACGGTCCGGGATCAGTCCCTTAAGGGAAATATCCGAGGACAACACCTCGTAATTTTGAACCACGGTCAGATGACGAAGCAACACCTGAGCTGGCACCCCACTCTCCAAACTTCCACGCCAACCCAACGTGAGGACTTTCGACCACGACAGATTTAAGGTGCACCAGCCGCCTCTACACCATACGCTTACAAACATCCATGCCCGGACCCGGATTCGAACCAGGAACCTTCCGATCTAGAGCGATATTCAATGAGGGAAAGTATTTCGCAAGTTTTCTTCTTCTGATAGTGCTAAATGCTGTTTTGGTTGGTTTGGGTGTTATGGCTCCAGGTCCAATAGTAGACACGCTGCGCCAGACACAAGACTAAATATTATAATAAGAATTATTTCATCGATATTGTTATTTTGGACTAAAGAAGGCATGTCTAATGTCCTTTTTGAAATTCGCGTTCTCCAAAGTGATTTTTTTTTATATGCCGACAGTTTGTCAGAGGATGCAAGAATATTTTTAAACCTTGCATACCGGTATCACGTTATTTAAATAATTAAAGATATCAACTAAATATACCATTTCAATATACCAAATATAGCTTGCAAAAAAATGTTTTTCAAATATCGTTCCCTTTGCCTTGAAAAAACATTGACAGTTCATCCTCAAGTTCCAAAATTCGGTTGAAGTGCCGAACCGTACCATCTTACCTCAACATTTACAAGTAAAGATTCGTGCTGAGCTACCATAGATGCAGTTTTTTTAAAAATAGGCATGTTTGTAAGGGTCACGATTTGATTTAGTTTACCATATTTATAATTTGGTCTAATATGGATTTTAATGTAGTAGGTAACGTTTTTGAGACAAGTGACTTGTGTTGTAAGAAACTGTGTGTAGATATCATCATACGATTTTCCTTCTTCACAAGAAATTCTTTAAATGATCCAATCATTAAAGGTGCACCATCGGTACAGATTACTACACATTGGTCCCATGTTGTATAAAATTTTTCTAAATGAGACGAAAGGGAGTCAAAAAATATCCTGTCTTGTGCTTTCGGCAAGTTGTCTATAGCACAAAAATTAATTCACTACTTTGTTTTCAACAATAAAGCGAGCAAATCCTAGTGCGTGAGTTATACCGCAGATATCAATACTCGTCAATTTGTAAAGCATTGTTCTGAAAGCTTATCAAATGTTTTCTCAATATCATCCGATGTGTATATTTCTGTTTTCCAATGCGTTATCAGAATGGGGAGTTGTCATGGTTTCTTTTTCCCCACAAACCACGCAAAGGGGAATTTGACATTTCTTTTTATCAGTGTAAATGAGGCCGACATGTAAATTACAGTTGGAATAATGTGTCGAAATTTTTTATTTTGTTCTCGTCATTAAAGATATTGCTTGGACTTGCACTAGCAGGGCCAGAATCATATTTTCATTTTTGAATTTGTCCATTTTGAGTTCAAATCAATTATTTTTAATTCTTTGCAGGGTAATAAGAGCCATTTAATTTCTAGAAGACCAATTTGTTGCAAATGAACTTCTACCTACAATTACAAAATAATACATTTTACGACACTGGCAATCTAAAAAAAGTTGGACTTTAAGAAAATGAAAACAGTAACCTTTTAAACAAGAAACACGTCCGTACACTTCGGTTGTCATTCAACTGTTGCAATAAACACTTCGCACACACGTGAAAGATTTGATTCATGTTCTAACAGAAATCCATTATAGAAATCGATAAAAGCAAACACAGTTACAAGTAAAGACAATTAATCTAAAAACAATTACTTTTGTTTTTACGTTTTTTTCCGTCTAAATAACCGTTTTAATTCTTCACTGATTTTCAAATTTTGGCGGAAAGCAAGCGGAAATTATCGCAGTTTAAGAAAGAATGTTCTAAAGATTAACCTTTTCTCAACGGCTAAAGTTACGTACAAGTACGATTCTATCCTTGCGCGATTCTAACTTTTAAGTTACAACTTCTGTAACGGCCATAGTCAAAAATCTTTCTTGGCGCGATTATTATAACTTTCAAGGAACAACTTCTGTAACGGGCATAGTCAAAATTCTTTCTTGTCGCGATTATTATAACTTTCAAGGTACAACTGATCTGGTCGTTGTCAATTCTTTCTTGGCGCGATCATGGTACAACTGCTGTACCGTCCGTAGTCTAAAGGTTAATTAAACGTATAGAACCAGAGATACCTTCTAGAACTCTACATCTAGGTTCTCGCAATCGCAATTCCGATTCCCTTGCATTTTTCTGATTTTTCTAGAAGTCTGATCATATCACAAAAATTTAGAAAGAACAATTTTTTGACAAAAGTTTAAGTAAAACAATTAGTTATCAATGATCACAATCGCTGATGAAATGTTTCTAATCTTTGGAACTGTCAAAGCTCGGTGGCAAACAATCCACGATCCTCATAAACTAGGAAACTGTTTTATTTGAAATTTTGATGCCAAAAGTTTAACCCTGAGTTGGGTTATACTGATATTAATGCTAGCGTGGAAACGTTATGTGCGCGTGTACAGCGTAAATGTTACGAGTCTTAATAAAAAGTGTTTACATGCACCATGTATCAAAAGTTTAGACCAATGCATTGTTTAAGTTTTCCACCGTTACTGTAATTAGTTTATGTAATTTAATCAAAAAGTTAGATTTGATTACTAGTGAGATACTACAGAAATCTGTAAGCTAGGGCAAACAATCTACGAAATAAATTATCAAATTTAATGAGCATTTTATTCAGAAGACTTTTCACATCGAGTTCTTCAAACAGATACTTGAATATTTGTAATCATGGGAGTTATAAACATATACTGAAGACTTTAATTTAGTATCAAAGTTAAAAGCAAGACATTTGCAAATATTCTAGACAAAACAATCATATTTCAGAACATGGTGACTCAAAATTAAAAGCATACTAGGGGGCCAGCCCCCTGCTCGCTAGCGCTCGCGAACCCCCGGAGGATTGCTTTGCAATCCTCACTGGTTGGCTGCGCGAATCTATGCTCGCTTCGCTCGCATCAATGAAGACATGTGTCCTAGCAGAAGGGATTGTTTACAAAATGATATATATATTTTTTTTCCAATCTAAATTTGTTGTTTGCAGAAAAGATATATACAGTGCCTCTGAAATCAGAATTAAAATGAAAACTGTGCAAATTTTGACTCGAAATGTGACCGCTGCTTTGGAAATTGAATACCCAGCAAGTTGTTTGTGTGTACATTTCCCCAGCACTCGATCCACTCACTTTTTCATTGAGTTTGTTGTCTAAAGTTGAAGTTCAAGCGTATTGTTGAACTACAATTGTTGGCCCTGAAAAGATACCCCGTTTTCTTTGATTTCTATTATATACAAACTACAACAGCTCCGACTAAAATTAATTTTTTTCAATAAAATTTCACATCCGATTACACTATGAATTCAATTGAGGCGCGAGACTTCGTGATGGTAAACAAACAATCGTACAATGTTGTCAAAACGCAATAACAAATAACGTCTTTTTTGCGTGCCACGTAAGAGAATTATATATATAGATGTTTCGTTAAAATCTTCTGTGATACTGAAACGATTACTTGAAAAACACAACTTCTTCAATATGGTCTAATTATTGCATGAATTCTGGCTTAAAACGTGTAAAACGCTAAAGTTTCATAGTAAAGGGCCAGTCGTTGTCACAGCCCATGTTCAATAAATTTCGTTTGGATTGAAATTTTAAAAGAAGCCCTTAATTAAAAAGAAAAGCTGTTTACCATTAAAAAACCATACGGAACAACTCCTGCGTTCATCATCTTGAAGAATAAACTAATTCTAACGTTAGCCAACAGAGAATTAGTTTATTTCACTTTTAAATTGACGTCAACCACAATGTGCGCATGCGCAGGAATTCGGTTTAATGATTACTCTCATAATACACTACGGTAATGTAAAATGGTAATGGTAATTTTAGTTAACGACGTACTAGAGCAACACAACGTGCTATTGACGACTGTCCGGGTAATGGTAATGGTAATTTTAGTTAACGTCGTACTAGAGCAACACAACGGGCTATTGACGACGGTCCGGGATCAGTTCATTAAGGGAAAGATCCGATGACAACACCTCGTAATTGTGAACCACAGTCAGATGACAAAGCATAATGCACTAAGGTAATTTGTAATTAACGTCGTAAAAGAGCAACATAAAGGGATATTGACAACGGTCCGGGATCAATCCCCAAAGGGAAATATCCGATGAAAACACCACGTAATACTGAACAACTGTCAGATGACGAGGCAAGAACTGTGCTGGCACACCACTCTCCAAACGTCCACACCAACCAACGTGAGGACTTTCGGTCACGACATATTTAAGGAGAACCAACCGCTTCAACACCATACGCTTACTCAATAGCCCGTTGTGTTGCTCTAGTACGACGTTAACTAAAATTACCATTACCGTTACAATACGCTTACAAACATCCTTGCAATGACACGGTTTTGAACAGGAACCTACCGATATAGAGGCTAACACCTTAACCACCAGACCGGTCGGCGATTTTTGGTTGGATTCGAACTAGAAACTCTCTCTCTTTCTCCGGGTGGTTCAAAATTACGAGGTGTTGTCCTCGGATCTCTCCCTTAAGGGACTGATCAGGGACCGTCGTCAATAGCCCGTTGTGTTGCTCTAGTACGACTTAAATAATCATTACCTCTCTCTCGGGTTGCTAGTCCATTACTCCAACATTGTCACCGCGTCCCTTACTGGAGTTTAGAGTTTTTATAGGGAGAGAGGTAGGGTATTTTAACGAACCACACTGGACCAACACAAAGGCCAATTGACCACTATCCGGGATTTATCCGACTAACCGGTATAGTAGCTAACGTGTTAGTCTCTAGATCGGAAGGTTCCTGGTTCGAATCCGGGTCCAGGCATTGATGTTTGTAAGCGTATGGTGTAGAGGCGGCTGGTGCACCTTAAGTATGCCGTGGCCAAAAGTCCTCACGATGGGTTCGTGTGGAAGTTTGGAAAGTGGGGTGCAACCTCAGGTGTTGCTTCGTCATCTGACCGTGGTTTAAAATTACGAGGAGTTGTACTCGGATCTTTCCCTTAAGGGATTGATCCCGGAACGTCGTCAATAACCCTTACTGTTGCTCTAGTACGACGTTAACTAAAGAATTACCAATTACCCGGCCCGTCGTCAATAGCGCGTTGTGTTGCGCTACTACGACGTTAATTAAATATTACCAAATTACCGGGATTTATCCAACGGAAAGATAACCGGTACTGTGGTTGAGGTGTTAGCCTCTAGATGGGAATGTTCCTGGTTGGAATCCGGGTCCGCGCATGGATGTTTGAAAGTGTATAGTGTAGAGACGGCTGGTGCACCTTAAATCTGTCGTGTCCGAAATTCCTCACTTTGGGTTGGTGTGGAAGTTTGGAAAGTGGGGTGCAACCTCAGGTGTTGCTTCGTCATCTGACCGTGGTTCAAAATTACGAGGAGTTGTCCTCGGATCTTTCACTTAAGGAATTGATCCCGGACCGTCGTCAATAACCCGTACTGTTGCTCTAGTGCGACGTTAACTAAACTATTACCAACTACCCGAATCGTCATCAATAGCCCGTTGTATTGCTCTAGTACGACGTTAACTAAAATTACCAACTACCAACGGATGGTAATGGGAATTTTAGTTAACGTCGTACTAGAGCAACAAACGGGCTATTGACGACGGTCCGAGTAATTGGTAATTTTAGTTAACGTCGTACTAGAGCCACACAACGGGCTATTGACGACGTTTCGGGATCAGTCCCTTAAGAGAAAGATCCGAAGACAACACTTCGTAATTTTGAACCACGGTCAATGACGAAGCAACACCTGAGCTGGCACCCTACTCTCCAAACTTCCACACCAACCCAACGTGAGGACTTTCGGCCACGACAGATTTAAGGTGCACCAGCCGCCTCTACACTATACACTTACAAACATCCATGCCCGGATTTGGATTCGAACCAGGAACCTTCCGATCAAGAGGCTAACACCAATTTTTAAATGGTAATTGGTAGTTGGTAATTTTGTAATTAACGTCATACTAGAGGAACACAACGGGATATTTACGTCGATCCGTGATGAATCTCCTATGGGAAAAAGTTAATTTTTTAATTAAAGTAATATTTTAACTAAGGTAATTTTTTAATTTAAAGATCCAAAAACAACACCACGAGCCACAAGCAATACCTGAGCTCTCACCCCATTCTCGAAACTTCCACACCAACCGTATGAGCTGATTGTAGTTACCAAAATTTTATCCTCTGATCTTCTCTTGCTGACCAACCGTCCTGGTGGTTAAGGTGTTAGCCTCTAGATCGGTAGGTTCCTGGTTCGAATCCAAGTCAGTGAATAGATGTTTGTAAGCGTATGGTGTAGAGGTGGCTGGTGCACCTTAAATCTGTCATGACCGAAAGTTCTCACGAGGTGTGGATGTTTAGTGAATGGGGTACCAGCTCAGATGTTGCTTCGTCATCTCACCGTGGTTCATGTGTTATCCTCCGATATTTATTTTAGGGGATTGATCCCGGACAGTCATCAATCGTTGTGTTGCTCTAGTGCGACGTTAACTAAAAGAATTATCATATTAATTGAATTACGTGTACACAGTAATTGTAATTTTTAATTAACGTTGTAGTTGAGCAACACAACGGGAGTTTGACGACGGTCAGGAATCTATTCCTCTAGGGAAAGAACTGAATACAACACCACGCAATTTTGAAACACGTTCAAATGACTAGGCACACTGAATACCACAATAAAATAGTATACACTGGGAGGCAAAGACCTGTTGAAGGTGACATAAATACTGTACTAAATAAACATTTTTTGACACATGGCGCGCCTCGGCAAGAAAAGTGACACAAGTCAAAAAATAAAACTTTTGATGGCATGTCATTGAAAAATATGTATGACACCCCAGCGTGTGATATTAGTATTCTATAGAATATAATAGAAGTTACCATCTTAAATATCTACCTAAAATTTAAAAGAAGCTTGTACTATTTCAATACAAGATTTATAGTATTCTTTAAGTTGGTGTTTCTCGAATTCTGCAATTTTTAGTTGAGTCACTTTTCTTGCCAGTGTGCGATGTGTTAAAGGATCCTGAACTTAAACTTCATCATACAAACCTATACGCTCTGTTTTCGTCTGGCTTATAATCTTCGTGGCACAAAAGATTATAGATATGGCATTTTAATTCACGTTATTCTAGGGCAGGGGTGGCCAACATGTCGCGCATGCGCCAAACTTGGCGCATTGTATCCTTGCGCGTACTTATTCTTTAGAAGTAGGCGCCATAACTGAATACATCTTAAAGACCACAGTGCTCTTAGTTTAATACATAGAGATTTCTTAATTATCAGTTCGTGGCAATTTTTTGACAGTTTACAATTGATATTATGTGTGATACGAACGTATTTGTGATCTGTGTGTTTTATTTCAACATTTAGACTTTTACAGTTATGTAGTTTTCTATGTTTTACTTACATTCATGTTATCTATCACCATTCATTAGAAAATGAGCGCAGAAAGTGAAAGCAAGCATGGATTTGAATTTAACGAACAGTTGGAAAATGAGTTATTTATAGCAGGAAAACGGTTTTGCATTGTTTGTGAAAGTACTCATTCACATAATAGAAGACATGATTTTAATAGAAACTATAAAACACCACAGACTAACATAGAAGGTTCGTTCTTGGGTCTTAGTTACGAAAAGAATGTGATTATAAAAAAGAAATCATAACATAAAATACATTTTTGCTAAAATAAGTTGTAAAGACGTGGTGATGACAGAAGCGTCTATGAAACTGCTTTAGTATAGTCTCCAAATATTTTAATATTTGCACGCCATACTGGTAATAAAAGAATTGAAAGATAAGCAGACCAAATTGTTATACCAAGGCGGACAGTTACATCCAGACAGAATTCCTCGATATGTCTCATATCTCAGCAGCTGATAGACCTTGTCCATTCTTTCTCTAGATTTGGATGAATCCACGGACATATAAAACTGTTTAACCGGGCTACATCACATAAGAGGCATTGATGATAATTTTAATGACTTTGAAGAACTTGCCAGACTGGAGTCATTGCATGGTTAAACAAGAGGATCATACATATTTAAAAAAGTAGAATCATGTCTAAAAAATCTAAAATTAGTTTATAGTAAACTCACCAGTGCGTGTTCGGACGGAGCGCCGTCAATGATAGGGTCAATGCCACTACAACTTTGCTTGGAAAGTTTTTAAATCGTCCTGTACTAAAATATCACTACATTATACACCAAAAGGCACTGTGTGGGAAAACTTTAAAAAGGCAGCATGTTAAGTAACCGGTTGTGAAATGTGTGAATAAAATTAGAGCAAGAGCATTAAACAGACTAGAATTTAAAGAATATTGTGAATTGTTAGATTTTGAATATATGGTGAACTTGGTCCTTCATTGTGAGGTACGCTGGCTTTCTAGAGGACAGGTTCTGAGTAGATTTTAGAAATTGAAAAATGTTGTTAATAACTTTTTAGAACAGGAAAATGCACTAGTACCTAACGAAAGAACCATATTATTTGATAATAGTACTATTTTATTTGGAATTTTTTTTAGTTGATGTTACTAGACATCTAAATGATCTAAATTCGAAACTACAAGGCAAGAATAAATTATTTCCTAACTTGGTAAACAGCATCAATTCATTTTAAATTAAATCTGTTTATCTCTCAGTTAGAAAATTAGGATTTGAGTCATTTTAAACACTTGAAAGAGCAGAGTGAATGTGCTGCCGATATTATCAATTTGAACAAATCTATTGAAAAAAAATCAAGTTATTGCAAGAGTTTGTTGAAAGTCGTTTTCATGATTTGCTATGGAAGAAAACTACATGATCGAATTTATAATCCCATTTTTACTTAGTCAACAAAACGTAAAGAAGAAGATGCCTAATAAGATACAAATATTACTTATATATTTTAAACAAATTCGTTTTAAAAAAAGAAATTTGGCAAGGTTCGTTCGCAAATGACTGTTTGAAAATTGTAGAATTCTCTAATACTCTCAGTAAAACCTTTAACACCAAACATTGAAAGACTAATGAAATACAAATATGCTCAAAACGTATCAGTAGTAATTAATGTTTATGTGCTGTAAAAGATTTTTGTTTTGTTTTACATACAATTAAATCAAAACTATTAACTAAATCTATAAACATTTTTATTAAAACAGTTATTAAGGATTTGCCAAGACCATGAACGTAAGAAGGTAGAAAAGGTGCTTGAGTTGTATGGCGCATCTGTACTCGTAGGTGAAAACAATTGACGCATGGTATGCAAAAGATTGGACACCCCTACACTAGGGCAACACTACGGGCTATTTATTGTGTGTAAATCAACATATTTTATATCTTCCCCTCAAATAGTTACGTAACCACAGTGTGACGTTAATTAAAAATGCGATACCATACCCACAAATAAATAAAGCAATACGAACAGCTTCAAATTGTTTAATGCAATTTACATTGATCAAATAAGTCACATGATCTACAAACAAGGTTTAATATTTCAGTAGCAAATACATCAGCAAACCTCTAATCATTAAGTATTCCAAATAAAAGTAGCACTAGCTTAAAAGTCTAAAATTCCGATACCAATAAAATTGGAGTTTTCAGATTTAAAAAAATCCGTCCCTTAGATTAAAAACATAGGAAAGGAAACATTTCTTAACAATTTGTCCAAACATTCCTTGAAAGGATGTTATATTTTTCAAATTTATTTTATTGTCCAATGAATTTCTATGCATGGCTAGGTCTTGATGAATTTCCGTGTTCTCAAAACTGCAGTTTTCGAAGCGGATATTCCCTGCAAATTGGCATTTCCAAATACCTGTTAAAAGTATAAATTGGTTAGATGATATGACGTTATGGCTTAGTTTGCCAGGTTGTTCTGTACATTCAGTTCCTGTATTAAAATCTTTAATGAGCATACTCTGCGTAATTTCATCCATCTTGTCTTGGGGTATCTTTTTTCCTTGTTTCAGACCATCCGTCTTTGTATCGAACAAGAGCGTTATTATGTTAGAGCAGATGATAGCTGTCGTCCAGCGTGTTGGCATGATTGAATATACCTGAACTGATACTTCATATAGGCATATATGAACTGGGAAAGATAAGTAAAATACGTTGTTACAAAAATGTATTAAAATATAATCACACGTCAATTAAAAAAAATTATTTACTTCGACCAAATTTATTTCTAAATTGGATACTGGATATTAGGTTCATTGTCCAGTTTATCAATCTAACGAATTAGTTTGCTTGAAAAGTCAAGATTTACTGTAGGTAGTTAATTAACGTCGCACTGAAGCAGCACAACGGGGTATTTGCGATAGCCTGAGACCAATCCCGAAAGATACGAGGACAATTCATAACTTTGAACCAGTTAGATGACGAGCTTAACATCTGATATGGCATCCCACACTCTAAACTTCCACACCACGCAAAAGTGAGGACATTCAAGACCAATACATATTTAATGTGCACCATCCCCCCTTTGTACACGATGGTATTGGTTAACCAGCCTATTGAAACCCGAGGTCTTTGGTTGGATTCGAAACCTACTGGATTGAACCTATCCTTTATGGAGCACTTGCTGCAAGCATCTTATTTTCGCGTTATAAAGTGTGTACATAAAGTATAGTTGAATAATTATTTCTATCGTATTTGAAAGAGTTTCTGGCGCAAAGCAAATGGGAATAGCCTATTGGAATACAGCCATCACGGCAACGCATTGATGGCCTCGTCATTGTCAAATGTGGCAAATTCGAATTGCGAAGAGATCAAATCGGCGTGACGTCACAATCTCTTGCGAAAATATGAATATATTTAATCGAAAAATTATTTATTAAAAGAACATCAAACGTATAATGTATTTATCTGGTGTAAAATTTTCCGCAGATTTAAAATCCGTTTATGTTTTATTCTATCTTTAGCGATCACTGAGATAGAAAAAACCCCTGAAGAACGCAAGACATAACATCAATTATTTCTCTTACTTTACTCGAATCCGTTTCTCAGTAAATAAAAATGAATTAATCTCGAATCAAACAAAGATCCTTCTTTGCGGCGGCCGTTCTTATTTGAAAAAATATACAAGTTTCAATTCAAAGTTTATTTATTTAAAGAAAATCATATTTTTAGGTATTGATCTAACGTGAAATTTTCCGCAGATTTCAAAACAGTTGAAATTTTTACTCTATATTTAACTATCTAGGAGATTGTAAAAGAACTCACAGCACCAGTTAAAACTTTTTATTTATTTTGTTTTGTTCTTCGGCTGAAAGCGTTTAAACGGAAACACGGGAAAAATTAAATTTAGAATATGTGATCTTTTATGCTGTTGCCATTCTAGAAAAAACAAGAATAATTAAATATGTTATTAAATTAATTTTTAAATGTTCTACATTGAATTTTAAGATTCGAGTTTCGCACAAAAATTGCCAAAAATTCGAACTACCAGTGTGCTCAATCACAGTACTGTAAGTACCATACATTCGTCAGGACAGTACAAGCTTACAACATACAAACACTTCCTTTTATAATCGTAGATATAAGAGATAATTATGCAAACTCACCACTACAGTTGAAAACCACAAAATGAGACTCATTACCAGAAAACCCATTAAAACAGGGATCCAATCGTTCGGACCTAGATGTACCATTGCCGTTGTAGACCAATTCCAACGATCCTAAGATAATTGCAGTGAAGAAATTTCCAGGATGTCCTGTTAATAAAAAAATTGCAACATCTTGAACACAAGTGTTGAGTAGAATGCACAAAATTACACTTTTATTAGTTCGAAATAAGACAAAATTATCTTTTAACATGATCATTTACCAGTAATAAATGATAACTAACAAAAGGAAAGAAGTTCTAGAGGGTATTTTCAGTGTAAGAAAACCAGAAGGAAGGTGAAGATTTTGATTCCTGATCACAATTACTCCACATGATATAAATCTGGGTTACCTTAAAATGTAATTTATGTCTGTTTTTTTGCAACGTTTGCAGTTTATGTACTTGCTGTTGACCAATCAGTTGTCTTATCAATACGGGTAATTGAGATTTATGGCGTAAGGGCCATTTTACCCTAACTACGCCTAACAAATCGACATACAAACACAATGTAGGTAAGTATTTTAATTAACGTCGTACTGGAACAACACAACGTTCTATTGGCGACGGTTCATGATCAATCCCCAAGGGACAGATCCGTTACAGACACACGGTAAGGTAATTTTTAATTAGCGTCGTACTAGAAGAGATCAAAGAACTATTGACGACGGTCGATCCGAGATCAATCCACTAAGCGGATTAACCGAGAACACCACAACCCACTCTCCAAACTTCCACACCATTCCAACGTGAGGACTTTCGGCCACGACAGATTTAAGATGCATCAGTCGCCTCTTCACCTTACACTTACCAATATCCATACACTGACCCGGATTCGTACAAGGAACCTTCCGATATAGAGGCCAACACATTAAACACCAGACCGGATTGTGGGCTACAAACACAAGGAAAGTTCAAGAGAATCATCCACGGAAGAATCAAACCTGCGTTACCTGCGTTCTCATGCACCTTCAAAACATTGACAGCTGGCAACTTGTGAGATCCCTCGAAAGGATACCACGAAGAAAAAACGGGATGATTTTAGAAGGAGGTAGTCTCAACAGAGGGGAAGTTTTGTGAGGACGCTTTGATTGGACAAGGTTTTCTGTTAATTAATTCTTAATTTTAAACTAGTCTCAATCCTATTAAAACTTCTCTGCAATATATATCCAACCTAAAAATAAATCTTAATTTATAGTTAATAAGTTTATGTTTAATTGGCCTCTTAATGAATCCATCGTAACAACAAAATGGCCACGCTTGCTCTTCCGAGCACGTTTGAAGGAAGTAATGGGTAAATGTCACTTCGTTCTTCGAAAAAAGATCTGGACTTGACTAACGAAAAGCGAAAATTATGTATAATCTACTCTAAATAATCCCAATTCCCAATCAGATCGCAACAAACTCTGATCTGTCATAATCCCTCGACTTTTTAGTCACGCTCACTTGCTAAATTACTTACTGTGTTGATTTGTCAATGTTTCAGTAGTTTCATTTTCGTATTTCTGACTTCATAGTAAGATTAGGGAATACGAGTTGAGGACGGAATAGGATTCATTCCTGAAACTAACCTGGGTGCATCTCTTCTAAGTGCTTAGTTTTACTAATGCAAGTCCTTGTCTACAGTCAATCCATGTAAGCTTCGGTCTTCCTATAAGCCCAACATCAATTGTCAGGCCAGAAATTTATTGATGTTTCTGCGTAGATTCCTCTGCTTTTGTTGAACGGTGAGACCTGAATTTGCAATTTTAGTGCATTTTAAAAAAACGATCTTATTTTTCACAGCCGAAAATACCAAAACTTTACAGCCCTTACCTTTCCGCTCTAGGCCTACAGTCAATTTAACCTTTAGACTACGGCCTGTACAGCAGTTATTCTATGATCGCGTCAAAAATGAAATTAGATAATGGCCAAAACATCCAGTTGTATCTTGAAAGTTATAAGAATCGCACTAAGAAAGAATCGCCTCAGTAAAACCTATAACCGTAGTCAAAAGGTTAATATCTTTAAAAATAAGACACTAAAGAACTGTAGCGTACATAATAATACTTACGTCAAATAAACAGTGTTAAAATCAAGATCGCCAAGAAGAGTTTCCCTTTACAAGTCAAATCATTTTTTCAATAACGGCTGCTTGGGATAACGGCCTTGATAAAACGATGAGTGCGTAAATCATATATTATATGAGCATGTATAAAAATTGGGATCAATGACTACAGTACGAGTATCAGTGGATTCTCCTTGCTCTAGGTAATGGTAATTTTAGTTAACGTCGTACTAGAGCAACACAACGGGCTATTGACGACGGTCCGGGATCAGTCCCTTCAGGGAAAGATCCGAGGACAACACCTCGTAATTTTGAACCACGGTCAGATGACGAAGCAACACCTGAGCTGGCACCCAACTCTCCAAACTTCCACGCCAACCCAACGTGAGGACTTTCGGTCACGACAGATTTAAGGTGCACCAGCCGCCTCTACACTATACACTTACAAACATCCATGCCCGGATTTGGATTCGAATCAGGAACCTTCCGATTTAGAGGCTAACACCTTAACCACTATACCGGTTGGTCGGCCTCCTTGCTCTAGATGGTTGCGCTGTACGTTAGCAACCGTTGTAAATAGTTAATTAACGTTGCATTAACGAAAATCAACGGGGGATTGGCGACTGTCCGAGATCAATTTCTAAGGATATATCCAAGGACGGAGGTTGGGTTGGCGTGGAAGTTTGGAGAGTGGGGTGCCAGCTCAGGTGTTGCTTCGTCATCTGACCGTGGTTCAAAATTACGAGGTGTTGTCCTCGGATCTTTCCCTTAAGGGACTGATCCCGGACCGTCGTCAATAGCCCGTTGTGTTGCTCTAGTACGACGTTAACTAAAAAAAATTACCAAGGACGGAGAGAGCCGACCAACCGGTATAGTGGTTAAGGTGTTAGCCTCTAGATCGGAAGGTTCCTGGTTCGAATCCGGGTACGGGCATGGATGTTTGTAAGCGTATGGTGTAGAGGCGGCTGGTGCACCTTAAATCTGTCGTGGCCGAAAGTCCTCACGTTGGGTTGGCGTGGAAGTTTGGAGAGTGGGGTGCCAGCTCAGGTGTTGCTTCGTCATCTGACCCTGGTTCAAAATCTTTCCCTCAAGGGACTGATCCCGGACCGTCGTCAATAGCCCGTTGTGTTGCTCTAGTACGACGTTAACTAAAAATTACCATTACCAAGGACGGAGAGATTTGTTTTGAGAGGTAATGGTAAATTTTAATTAACGTCGTACCAGAGTAACACAGCTGGCTATTGACGACGGTCCGGGGACTACTCCGGATTCGAACCAGGAGCCCTTCGATCTAGAGGCTAACACCTCAACCACTATGCCAGTTGTCGGCAAAGAGGGTAATTTAAATATCGGTGCGTGAAGGTAATGGTAATTTTTAGTTAACGTCATACTAGAGCAACACAACGAGCTATTGACGACGGTCCGGGATCAGTCCCTCAAGGGAAAGATCCGAGGACAACACCTCGTAATTATGAACCACGGTCAGATGACGAAGCAACACCTGAGCTGGCAACCCACTCTCCAAACTTCCACGCCAACGCAACGTGAGGACTTTCGGCCACGACAGATTTAAGGTGCACCAGCCGCCGCTACACCACACGCTTACAAACATCCATGCCTGGAACCGGATTCGAACCAGGAACCTTCCGATCTAGAGGCTAACACCTTAACCACTATACCGATTGGTCGGCGGGTGTTAGTTTGGAGCGGGAAACAGACCACGGCCTCCCATGCGGCCCTTTTTTTTTTTTTTTTTTTTACGGTCCGACCCTTACCATGCGTTATAGTAACTGTAACACACGAGTCAACGAAAACTTCGAGATAATGAATTAAAATGCGCAAGCTTCTTTGGGGTGTGATGGTCATATCTCAACAAACCTTTTAGACACGAGTATTAAGATTTTGAAAAACTGGAACCAGTCCGTTAATGAATTTAGAATCCGTTTTGCATTTGGGTACCAAGAACAAAATAAATCGAGCGAAACATTAAAACAATGGTTAAATCAATGCGCTGTCATTTCAAATTGAAAATTCTTAATTCAACTTTTTTTTATTTATAACCATACGAAATATATATTGCATATTTAGTAACAATATAAAATTTATTATTGTATTGCAAGTATTAATGATAGATATTTTCATGTTTTTTCGATGACCCCCCCCAAGGGAAAATGCTTAAAAATTACGAATTACGTCGCGGAACAAAGTCTCTGCGAAACAATTTTTCCTTAATTTGATAAAATGTTTATTTTTTTAATCATAAGTAACGATGTTCTGCAGTGCAAAGCGCACTCCTTCGCCAGACCATTTTTCTTTTCTAGCTACGGAACAACCTCCCCACACCGCTTAAATTACCACAAACACTTTATAAATAAACACACCTATGCCAATGACAAAGTATTTAAATTCAGAAGTTATTGACAGAATCTCAAATTTGGAAAGTATGCCCTGGTTTTAAAGAAAGTAAGTTAATTAATTTTTATGTGTTTTATTATAAATATGTAATAGCCGATAATTGTGTTTTATGTCTATTTTTAATTTTACTGAAGTTTGAAAAATTGGGAATAAATGCTTGCAGAAAAATTGCAATTTCTTGGAGTTGTGTTGCAAAACACTGAATATAATTGTGCCCCTGGGGGCAACCCTACCATAAGTCATTTTATCTGACTCATGGTCTTAAGAAGTCTGTATTCCTGGTCTGGCTAAATTCAAGAGCAGGTAATGTATCTGTGGTAGAACACCATTTCTTGTGCGTATTCGGAAATTGAACGCCATCAAGAGCTATTGTATAACAGAAAGTATTAACTCATTTTCAGTCTACTTTGTAGACCCTAAAAATCCCTCAGACATTTTATCTTTTACCATTTCCTCACTGGAATAAATCAAGAAAGACGAACAGTTTCAGATAGTTTATTAACAATTTACATTGATTAAACCTTGAACAGTCGCAAATATACGCACAAGGTTTAATATTTTAGTCGCAATGCATGTATCTGCAAATTTCGCAGCATTGAGTTTTCCAAGTAAATGTAACTTGCTTAACTAAAACTTGCTATAAAGTTTAAATACGCTGCTAATAAAAATAGAGTTTTCAGGTTCCCTATTATAATAGAATAAAAACATTAAAAAGGCAAAACAACTTAACAATTAGATAAAAAGTTCACGTTTTGTAAGGATGTTATTACACCCAAATATATTTAGTCGTCCAAGAAAATTTAACACCAGTTTAGGTCTTTATGCATCTCTCTTCACACTGGCGGTCGAGACAAGTCCAGACAGATTGAAACTTCCAGAGATAGTTATCAGAAGAATCAAGTGGTTGCACAACCTGATGATACTGGTTTAGTTTGGCAGGTCTGTGCATTCAGCTCCTGTCTCAAAAAATTTAAGGAGTATGTTGTGCAACTTCATGATCTCGTTTTGTCTTTTAACATCTTTAAACTCCTTCTTCAGACTACACATAACTATCTTCATTTCGTGCATAAGATTCGTTTTCTTGCGGCAGATCAATCTCGTCTTGACTGAAGAATGGCACAGTTTCTTGGCTATGATGGTACATATGGAGGGCATACAAGAGCTGGAAAAGAGAAGGAAAATAAGTTATTACAAAAGTTTTATTAAAAAGATCTCACTAATGTAGAACTCCAGTTTTTAAACTAATTTTCTAAACCAATCTTTTCCACCTGCATGAGATCGTTAGGGTTTTATGGAGCAAGGTCCAGAAATGGTAAAACTGTGCCAACAGCAAGACGAAATGAAAATAGATAATTAATGGGTTTAAAGGGGTCCGGCATCTCCATAGGCACCCATGTTAAATTCCCAAAATTTCTGGGCATCTAATTTATTCATAAATTATTGTATTTACCTGAAAATTTTTACAGTATAATATTTGAATTCTTTTCAAGACTTGACCACGGGTTTTTTTAATTGATAAAAATTTAAATATTTTAGATAAAATATATTTTTTTTAAATATGCATTTTATATCTTACTCCTTGAGTTAAAGTGCTGAAAATTGCTTCATTAACAATAGTAAAAAGTTTCAAGAATGTATCTCAAGTCGTTTTTGAGTAATGTGCCCCAAAACATGAAAAAGCATGTTCTGAGAAATAAGGCTTTAAACTCGATTCAACCACTCGTATACAGCCGTCAAAAAATACACCGACTCACTCGATCGCAATTACACAATTTACATCGCAAACGAAACTGAAGGTAGCAATCGATAGGGATGCATGTTTTCTACAAATTTGTATAAATATTTAAAATTTGACTATTTTAATGGGTGCTTGCTCCGAAAATTTCAATACGAACATCGATCTTTTATCACAAATTTGGATTCTACACACAATTTCAAGCGGAACTAAAAAAAGTTTATTAATTTTATTGGATTTTTAACCGATTTTTAAGTGTTTGAATGTTAGATTGGCGTTTCACATTTTTTGTTATATTTGCTAAAAACATTATTTTTTATTGGAAATTGTTTTTCCATCCTTTGCTACCAAAAAACCCAAACACAATCTATAAACATTTTAATTATCAACTAAATTTAACTATTTTTTATAAATTATGAAATTAATATTCCTAAAAATTATGAATAGAAACACGGGCAAATTTTGACAACTGCTACTGAAACATCGGAATACCAAATTTCAGCTCATCATATGCATAATTAATAGCGTAGCGAGACTGTTTGCAAAAATCCACGATTATTATCGTTATTGGGGATTGTTCACAAACTGAAACAGAAATATCTGTCAATATCCTGGGATTCAATCAGAATGGATTTTGACTTCGTCCTTATCTTAATGGAATCTATACCAAGGCGCCTGCAATAGGTCATTGACTACGGCGGCCGCTATACGTTTTTATTAATATTTATGTGATTGAACTCCGAACATTTACACGCTCCCTCAATGGTTTTTATGGATTTTCTCGGTCAATTTTAAGCCGTTTTTCCTTATTTTTTCATCAAATCCGACTTTCTATTCATAATCTTTTTGAATATTAATTTCATAAGTGATAAAAAATAGTAAATTTGATTTGATAATTAAAATGTTCATGGATTGTTTTTGGGTAGCAAAGGATGACAAAACAATATCCAAGAAAAATTAATGTTTTTAGTAGGTATAACGAAAAACGTGAAATATTAATTAAACATTTTGAGATCTAATTTCCAAAAACTTACTAATCGGTGAAAATCCAATAAAATTAATGAACATTATTTTTATTGCCGTCTGAAATTGTGTGTAGAATCCAAATTTGTGATAAAAGATGGAGGTTCGTATTGAAAATATCGGAGCAAGCACTCAATTTAAAATTTGTATAAGGGGTCGTCTTCATATTAACTATTGGTATTTGTAGAAAACATTCACCCCTATTGATTGCTACTTTCCGTCTTGTTCAGTGATGTAAATTGTGCAATTGCGAACGGGTGAGTGGTTTTTTTTGACGGGTGTACGTCGATGTAATAGTGCACCCCCCCTACTTAAAAAATATTTAAAAATACTTCCAATTAGCGGATTTGCACAAACGAGGTAACGTTATAGAAAAAGACAAAAAGTTTTCATAAAGAATAAAAATCTCAAAAATTATCTTTTTCTAATTTTTAAGTGTTGGGCCCCAAAGGTACAATGTTCATAAGCTGACATGTGCCAAACACGTTACAGAAATTAACTCAAAAAAATATTATTTTAAGGTTTATTTATCCAATTAATAAATCAATTTCAAAACATAACATTTGATGTACATCGAATTTAAAAATATTCAGACGCTACGATTCAATTGGGAAATACGACATTATCGTCATTATAGTTTAAGTTGGATGAAATTTAAAACACAAGATAAAAACTTTAAATAAAATTAAAATTTTTTTTTATTTTGAACAATTTAAAAATATTTGGGTGAGGAATTTCACAGATCAAATCTTGTAAGTTTAAAATTGGTGTAATAAAAAGTATTGGTGGGGATGATCAATAAAAAAAACCGAACGATCAATTAAAATGTGTTACATAATAAATGGATCACACGCGCTGCACACAAGGCAGATTCTCCGAATAAAAAAACATGTCTAAAACGTTTCCTATTCGAATAAGAGTTAATAGAACTAGGACTGTCGTACAGGCAAGATAAGCCTAAACGCGAATTGATTGCTCGGAAAATCAATAAAAATCTAACTTCAAAACATTCAGCAAAACAAACAATAAAAATTACATTAAAGCAATTCGAGAGCACGACATCGCGGGAAAAACTTACGGGTAAGTACTTTAAAATTTACCGTCATTACTTTAAAAATGTGTATTAATTAAAAGATAGTGTTTGGCGATTTAAAACATGTTGACACCAGCAGCAGTGTATAACATAAAAGGTAATCATGAGATGCAATTAATACAATGTTACTAGCTAGTCTTGAATTACGCATGACTGAAAATAACGAATTCTTCATTGCGTTTCCCAAAAGGCTATAAAATATTGATTAGTCAAAACACTCTTGAAACAAATAGTTATAAGTATATACAATATGTAAAATCTATTAATCGAATGTAAATTGATGTTGCTTGGCGAGTGCAGGTCCCGTTGGTCCTAGTGCAAGTCCGGTGAACCAGGAGACCCTTTCCAACGACCACTTGTATGGCCTTAGGCCCTTGTTATTGGGATGCGTGGTCCGAATAATAAGATACTTTTCATTTAGTACAATGGAAGTATGCGTTGAAGGCCCATCAAATAATTAACCGGCTGAATTATAATATGGTTCGTTTGACTTTTATGGCGCAGGGCCCGTTAACCCTCTGACTGCTCAATTTGTGGACCGAAATAGCTACAAAAATCGTGTATTTTTTTTGCATATTAAAAATCTATATATATTGGAGAATTGAAATATGCATTTTTTTCTTTCTAGAAAAGACTTTATATAGATTTTTATCATGAGAAACTAAACTGTCAGAAAAAATAATTTCAATTGAATTACAGTTAATTTCTATTTATTACATAAATTGGTGTAGATAATATTTGGCGCTTAAACATTCGTTTCTCTCCATTTTTCCCCAACGGGAATTCTCTTTACAAACTGCTTTATGGATATATTGTTCAGCGTATCTATTTGTTTCTTGGACTATCATTCGTAATATTTGATCATAAAAAAAAGTTCAAAATAACTCAATATACTTGCATTGTTAGCTATATGCACAGTAATTTCCGGATTTCCACGAAAAGGAACTGGAGGAGGAGGAATATTCTTCATATCAATTTTGCACCACTGCCTAACGCTTTGCAAGTTTATTAAATCATGATCAGATTCATCTGAGGAGCAGTCCGAAAATTCTATATCACTATCAAAACTAAAATCACTTTCAGAATCTAATAAATCATCAGGAATATATACCCTGTCAATCGCTGAACGTTTTCTAGCAGCCATTTCTGATTAGAAAAAGGCGCGAAGTTAGAGCGGTAAATACAAAGTACCTTCAAATGCCGCAATTTAGTGGACGACCAGCGACAACTGTTGACCAAAATCTAAATTTAACGTCTAACACTGTATGTAATTTATTTCATTGGTTAAACGGTGAAAAAACGGGATGCGCTCCTCAATAAAGATAGAAAAACACCTGCCCGCGAAAATCGCGGGATGAGCAAATTTTGCTACATTTGAGTTACCCGTAGAAATCGCGGGATAATCAGCCAGTGGGTTAACGGACAATGTGAGCCAAACCCAAGACTAAATAGGCTCAATAAAAACCAGACAGCCAAGGAAATGAAACATTAATCTACAAATTATGTATACAAACACCATATAAATATTACAAAATTAAAAACATTCAAGTTGAAAGCGTAATATAGGTGTGAAGTCCCAC
Source organism: Metellina segmentata (assembly GCA_947359465.1). NCBI lineage: Eukaryota > Metazoa > Arthropoda > Arachnida > Araneae > Tetragnathidae > Metellina > Metellina segmentata. Next base: position 90,672,190 of record OX375880.1, on the reverse strand, counting down.
ATCACCTCACCAGGTCTGGGTAGGGCAGTTGGACACCACAGGGGGTCCCCTCCTGTATGAGGAAGGAAACTAGTTTTGAGAAGGAAAAAGGACTTGCACGAAGGCGAGCGAAAACAGCAGACGTGTTGGTTTTGTGCTTTAAATAGAATGGGATTTTTCCCGACCGTGTATGATGAACTTAATGTTCCTGTAAATATAATTTGTATAGCAAATAGTCAAGATGTGTCAGTAAACGTGAAATATGTTCATGGACTAGTTTTAATGTTTGGGGGACAGCAAGGCAGAGGATTAGGAAAAGCGCCGATAGAACAGTCACAATAGGAATACAAAATGTAGGTCATGGTAATAAACTTTTAAAGTCATGAGAAACTATTCAGTTGAAAATACATGACTCATGAAAACAATGAATTCTTATTCTCAATTCCATATAAAATATTCGAAACATTTGAATGGTTTCGTTAAAATGTGGATAGGATTTTCCCCGTCCCATAGACAAAACTTATATATATTTAAAAATGATTAAATTTTTTAATGTATCCTAATGCAAGTGTTGAAATGTGCAGAGTGGGTAGCATTACCCAGCAAGGCAGACTAATAAGTTGAAGTTTTAAAAAGTGAGCCTGTAATAAAAAATGCCATAAAATGAAAATTCACCAAATGCAGTGGGAGAAATAATTTTCTCCAACAAGCAAGTATCAATATGTAATCCTAGTTCAAATTATGTCCAGACTACCAGGACACGAAGAGGACCAGAGAATTCTGTGGAATTTACTTCCAAATTAATTTACCAATCATTCCACTAGATGTCTGACATTTTGTCGGAGATCATAGATAAGACCCAAAACGTTGACCGCATTCTGTGAGGCAGCAAGTTAATTTCCAGTAATCCCGACGCGAACTGGTATCCAACAGCAAGAGATACCGTGGACACGCAGAAAGAGCTGAAGATGAAATTTCAACATGGTAATCGCTAGAGGTGTAGAGGCCATGGTCGTCTGGAGATATCGTTCTATAAATTGCATGTCTTTCGGCTGACAAGAAATGTTAAAGGTCATCTACATAAAGGTTTCCATGCACAGGTGGTTATAAACGCAAGATGCTCATTAATCATGATCAAAAATAAAGTTACGTTTAGAACACAACCCTGAAGTATAGCTTCCTCCTAGAAGTGTCCGAGAAATAACAAATCCTTACTTTGAAATGTCGCAGTTTCCAAACATTTTTGGACAAATAAGAGTAAGTAATTCTGTAACACAAGGTTATGATCACGAAGTGTACCATGCCATCAAGTGCAGTCCTATGACCTTTTCGATGAATATGAAACCCAGATGGTTTCGACACAAAAGCACGGCGAAGTTAGTAGTAGAGATTTAATGTTATCGAACGACATATACCAGAGCCCCTAGAGTCTAAGATGTGGACTAGGAATTCTAAAAATGCTTTCGAGTATGCAACATGCAATTTAATCTTTTAAAAATCCAAATGATCCTACTGGCTTTGATTTCTCCAACCAAAAGTACCCTGCGATTTGTTCTTTTCATATGAGGCTTTCTATCTCTGGTAAACATGGAGTCGTGACCCGAGGTTAATTGTTTTCGGGTTTTATGGCGCAAGCGCCATGTTTGACCAAGCTGCGCCAAGCACAAGACAAACACAATGAGAGAGTGAGGTATTTAGGTATTTTAACTGATGTCGCACTGGAACTACATTAGGCAACTGTCCGGGACCAAACACAAAGCCTTCCAAGAACACCACACAATTTTGAATCGAATTTGTTAGTTGATGAGGTCGTACCTGAGCAGGCACCCCGCTCTACAAACAGTCACGCCATGAAAACGCGAGGAGATTTGAGGCCGCGACATTAATTTGACCAGCCCCCTATATACACGACTGTATTTGGTTGGATTCAAACTCGCAACCCTCCGGTTGCCAATCTGTCACTCTTCCCAACCAGGCTGCCACGCCCTGAAGAGTAGGTAGACGAGGGTTAAAATGAAAGGGAGGAAAGATCACAAAAGTATCTCGGGGTTGCGATGTCGGAACGCACCTAAAGACGTGCGCCCGAGGCAGCTAACTCCGGATGCTCAAGCGATCCTTACCACCATTCTTTCCACAATTACCCGAAGTCCGCTTCGTTTTTGGCGTAGCTGGTATTAATGACACTAACACTCAACCATCTTTGATTTCTTCAACATTCCAAACATGGCTGTTTTTGTTGCTCAAGGGCCATATTATAGCCATCTTTCGCCAAACCATACACCGAATTTTTTTTTCGAATAGTAATCCGCTTCGTAATGGTATTGGACATTTCTGCAAACTCACCGCTATATATGAAAGAAGGAAGACAGGTCCGGACCCCACGATGCAAATTGTAGAAGGGACTCTCCAGCCATTGGATAGGTAATTGCCCGAGACTGCTATTGAAGCAATCGTCATCATCACCGCCAAACAAGACACTACTACCAACGTCCCAGAGATTATAATTACGTTGCGAAGAAATTTCTTGGAACAGTTCTGTAAATAAAAAAGAAATTATAATACACATTGTATACCCAAGTGAAGAGTAAAGTATAAATTAAATGCCTTTATTCAATTCTAACTAGAAATAAGACAAAATTACAATGTTTGGTAGCTTATCGTTTATTCAGATACGGAATTTCAGGATAACGGTAGTTTATTAACGTCACACTGCAACACCACAACGGGCTCTGGTATGGGATCAATCCCCAAGGGAATAGAAGCTATTCTTACTTGTAAATATTGTTTGACAAGTCTCCTTCGAGCATAATTTAAAATGTGCATAGAGTTAAATTTTTTCCGGGAATAGGAATACAGCTAATCTATTCAATTACTGTATGAAAAGGAGGTTCATGTATATTTAATTGTTTTAATAATCGGGAGTGAAATCAACAAATTTCTGTGCATGGAATTTACCATCCTAGTCGCTTCGACGAGATATCTCGTCCATCAAGATCCGACCTATTTGTTATTCATAAGAGCTCTCGTTCATCAAGTTAAGATCAATTTGCTATTCATAAGAGCTCTCGTCCATCAAGATAAGACCAATTTGCTATTCATAAGAGCTCCCGTCCATCAAGATATGATCGATTTGATATTGATAAGATATCTCGTCTATCAATATACGATCAATTTGCTACTGGTAAGAACTCTCAAGATCGGCCAATTTGCTAATAAAATCTCTCGTCATCAAGATATTGTCGATATTTATGAGATCAAGGTCCGTTTAGTTTTCCAAAGATGGGAGGCATCTCGTCCATCAAGATCTGGTTAATTTTTCTGATGGTCAAATACCACGTCGAAACTTCCACCAGGAAGTTTAATGAAAAGTATCGTTCATTGGCTGTAAGCTTTGAGCTTAAGGGAGACCCGTAAGGAAAAACCCAAAATTCTCATTATTCATTTTACATACCAATTTTTTTTAGTGATAATTAAGCACATATTTTAAATCAATACAAAAATGAGTTTTTATTTTCAATTATATTTTATATTACGATTTTAATACGTTTTTTAAGCAGAAATACACTTTTTATAAACCCTACTGCTCAGTCAATTTTTAATATTTTTGTATGAAATAAATTTCTACAATATTGTTATAGTATATGCAAAAGATCTAGAGTTTTTTTTTTAATTTACGAGTTTTCATAAAAACAAATATTTTACTCATAAGTTAAATTTCTATAAAAATTTTGCAATTTTTTTATGTTTAGTAATTTTATAAATTTTTCTGAACAATTTATAAAAAAAGCTCTCTCTGTGTATGTTAAACAGTTATTAAAGACCTAAAAAATGTAAACAGTTTAAGTGCATAGATCAAAAAGCCTTAGTATTTTAGCAAAATTGCACAAAACTGATTTTGAAATAATCGCATTTTAAGTACAAAATACAACAGAAGTTGGGAAAACAACTTACTTTTTGCAAGTACTATTTTTTTTAGTAATTTCTATTACATTAAGACTCTTATCAAAACGAGAATTTTAACCGTAAACTCATATTTTTTTTAAAGCCAGTTTTATCTTTGAGGACAACCGAGTGATTTGTGATAATTCACTGAAAAATTATACATTTCTTGTTTAATGAACTGAAATTTTTTTTTGGATCAGTATTATTTTAAAATAAACCATTACTGTAATAAACCACACATTTTTTTACAGCTATTTTATTTCTGTAAACGAGCCATTTTTGTAGTGATACGCAAGCGACGAAATTTAGCGCTATTTTTCGATGTGTTTCCTTCAATGGCGTCACCACATGTTTTACACGAGGACCTTGATTTTGTCATTTAGCTTACGCCTATTGATAGAAAAACAAGGAGTTTACACTTTAAGGGTATTTTAAATGTTTAGAATAATCATCGGATGATACAATATGATATAATGTTGCATAAATAGAGGTTTTCATGGAAACCGAAGCCAATGGTTTGCAGTCAATTATGCAGTTGGAAGGTCAAATAAAAGTTAAAAAGCAGCTGGTAGCAAATTCCTTCGACTCTGAAATCTTGTCCATTTGATGCATCGTTTTATCTAATAAACCAAAAAACACTTTTTGCAATTATTTTTTCGAAATTTGGGGTTCGGGTCTCCCTTAAACGACATAAAAGGGCGTTTAAAGTTTTCATTACCATGAAAATATATAGCATGCTGCAAAAACATTTTTACCATCTAGCGATCCAATACTGAATTTAGAATTTCTAGGCGACTAAGTAGGTTGCTAATTAATGTCACATTTAAGAAACATAACGGTCTATTGACTGCGTTCCTGAATCAATCCCGAAGGGATCTGAGAACAAGATTTAGTTTTGAACCACGGCCAGATGAAGACACAATAAGCGCTGGCAACTCTCTCTCCAAACTTCCACACCAAACCAACGCGAGGATATTTGAGGACACGACAGATTGAACGTGCACCATTCCTCGTGAACACTACGATCATTGTCTGGACCTAGTCTCGACCCCTCCCCCCAACCTTCAGGTTGATCTTCAAATTGAGCTACAGCGGCATTCTACTGTGCTTGAGAGAATACAATCTTCTAGAGTGAAACATGCAATTTCTACAACCATTTGATTTGTGCGACTATTACAGACCATTAGAGATTTAATTTTGACTTAATGTCATTCGTAGTCGAGAAGTCTTGATTAAGAAAAATGGCTTTATCGCGCCATTTTATTTTGTCATTGTTGTGCAGAAGTTGTTACATGATACGTGGAAAAATATTGGCATCTAACAATTGATGTCCCATGTTCAATAACATTCAATATTCTGTCAAAATTTTAATCAGCGTAATAGTTTTTGTACATATAAATCAAATCTTTTTGACAAGTGTCGCTAAGTTATGCAGAAAAAATAATTATTCACACTACAAACACGAAAACTTTTGTAAAGCACATGGTAAGCAACATTTTAAGACGTAATTTCCGAATTTGGAAGCTTTAATTTCTTATTTACACTTAGCAGGTTACATTTTATGAAATATATTTAGAAGATTAGACGTAACAGATTTCAAGTCAAATTTTAGAATAGGAAGGTCCAAAAATCACAATCTGATAAAAAGGAGTTACAAAATTTATCTACAATATTTCATGAGCAACTCAGTCAAAAATGACGCAATTAAAAATCCCTTTTCCTATCTACAGAATTCTATATCGCTTAAATTTAAGCAAGTTTTCTGCTGATGTCGAAATGATTTTAAAAGTCTATTGACCCTTTTCATTTCTTATAATAATTACTCCCAACATGCTCAATAATGTTTTCCTGCATGCCAAAAACAGAAATTATATCACTTGGCACCTTAAGACAGTGCAACAGTGCTTGGCTAACTAACACACGTCATAAGGTTAAATTCATGTCAAGATAAGTGTCCAAAAATACATAAACTTTTAAACATTCATTAGGCTTTTGTATAAATAGTGAGAACACATACATAGAAAACAGCATACCTGTGGCCATGGTTTTCGTGTATCATCAGACATTTTTATCCCTTTACAGCGAACGGGGAAACTTAATATTAAAATCCTCTCACGAGTGATTCTCCTGGATGTAGTTTTATGCTGAACGTGTGCCTACGAAACATGCGCAAACCATTAATTACGTTTTGGAAAGATTAGTTGGTTGGGTTGTACGGCTCCAGACAATATTTGGGTACGTAGTTAACTTTAATTAACGTCATATGGATTAACACAACAGGTTCTTTTCCGACGGTCCGGGATCAATACCAAAAGGAAAGTTTCGAGAGCAACACCCGCCATCTGACCGTAGTTCAAAGTTACGTGGTGTTATACTCGGATCTTTGTCTTCGGGTTGACTCCAGACTGTCGGCAATAGGCCAATGCGTTACTTTAGTGCGACGTTTGTTGAAAACCTACCTACCTCTTCAGTGTTAGTTGTAGGTAATGGTAATGGTAATTTTAGTTAACGTCGTACCAGAGCAACACAACGGGATATTGACGACGGTCCGGGATCAATCCCTTAAGGAAAAGATCCGAGGACAACACCTCGTAATTTTGAACCACGGTCAGATGACGAAGCAACACCCGAGCTGGCACCCCACTCTCCAAACTTCCACACCAACACAACGTGAGGACTTTCGACCACTTCAGATTTAAGGTGCACCACCCGCCTCTACACCATACGCTTACAAACATCCATGCCCAAATCCGGAATCGAACCAGGAACCTTCCGATATAGTGACTAACACCTTTACCACTATACGAGTCGGTCGGTCCAACGTAAGTTGGAGTGACGGTTTTAACGAGGTTGGTAATGGTAATGCTTAATTTTCAATAACGTCGTACAAGTAAATAATAACGGGCTATTGATGACGGTCCGGGATCAATCCCTTAAGGAGGGCTGGGACACAAAAAACCTTCAAAAAGTCCTCTTTTGTTTTATATTCTCAAAAAATTTGGAATTTAATTCTCTTTTGTTTGACACCAATTTTATGATGATATATTGAGTAGAACCGAAGTTATAAACAAAAAAACGTTTTGATAGCTGTCAAAATTTTGAATCGAAAAATATGTCGACTTATCCGAAAAACTGCTAACAAAAGTACAATTGCATACAAATTGTACCGTAGAAAGGTACTAATAGCCAAAATAAACCTTAATCAAAGGTCTGAAGACATTAACGTATTTACTTACGTACTCGGAGTGAAAATTCCATCAGGTACTAAAATTTCACTTTTGTAACTGATTTTCACTAATGAAATTTTAAGGTGAATTTTCTCCATGATGGATTTTTCATACTCTTCCCAACTTTAAAATGATATAACTCAAAATCTATTAAAGATAATTGCATGAAAGTTGGTATGTATATTCTTCATACATATTTAAGTGATTTGTCTTCAGCCATTTTAAAAATTATTGATATCTTATAAAATATAGGTGTTTTTATAAATTATGAAATAAAAAATGCTCATTTTTAATTTAATATTTTTTACATGCATGTATTTAAATACTGTGAAGAAAAATTTTTAAACATAATATATGCTTATGAAAATGTAAATATTGCGTCTTTTCTTAAATAATTGCTAAAAATTATATAAAAAATAAAAAGTCACTTTTTTGATAAATTTTTAAATTTAAAAATTCTTTAAACTGATATCAAGTTAATTTTTTATAACTTTCTATTTGTAAATTAAGTGCTATGTCTTCATTAAAAATTCAAAAGCAATATCTTTATTAGCAAAAAAAAATTGAAAATTGTGTCCCGGCCCCCCCTTAAGGGAAAGAACCGAGGTCAACACCACGTAATTTTGAACCACGGTCAGATGACGAAGCAACACCTGAGCTGGCACCCCACTCTCCAAACTTCCACATAAACCAAACGTAAATGTTCAACCACGGTCAGAAGACGATTAACCTTGTTGGTTTTATCGCGTAAGGGCCATATTAGACCAAAAACAACAAGACATCATATAATTAAAAAAAATTTGTTTTATAATTTTTAATTTATGTTGCAAAGGAGCAACACAACGGGTTATTGGCGACGATCCGGGTCCTTTTTAACAGCCCGTTTTGTTGCTCCAGTATGACGTTCATTAAAATAACAACCTAACTACCTTCTGTTTGAATTAACGCCGTACTGCAGCAACACAACAGGTTCTTTAAGACGGTCCGATTAATGGCAATGGTAATTTTAATTAACGTCGTACTAGAGCAACAAAGCGGGCTATTGAAGACTGTCCGTGAAAATGGTAATTTTTAATTAACGTCGTACAGAAGCAACACAACAGGCTATTGACGACGGTCCGGGATCAATCCAATAAGGTAATTTGTAATTTTTTAAAAAACGTCGTTTTAGAGTAACACAACTGGTTATCGAATTATGTACGGGATCTCAATCCCCCGAAAGGGAAAGATCCGACAATCCACTAAGGATACGACGTTCCGGGTCTAGACACTAAGGCTAACGATAAAAGTACAATAGTTTACAACAAAGGTAATTGGTAATTGGTAATTTTAGTTAACGTCGTACTAGAGCAACACAACGGGCTATTGACGACGGTCCGGGATCAGTCCCTTAAGGGAAAGATCCGAGGACAACACTTCGTAATTTTGAACCACGGTCAGATGACGAAGCAACATCTGAGCTGGCACCCCACTCTCCAAACTTCCACGCCAACCCAACGTGAGGACTTTCGGCCACGACAGATTTAAGGTGCACCAACCGCCTCTACACCATACGTTTACAAACATCCATGCCCGGATTTGGATTCGAACCATGAACCTCTCTATCTAGAGGCTAACACCTTAACCACTATACCGGTTGGTCGGCACAACAAAGGAAACAAGCTGTGCCTACTTCTGTTTGATTTCTTGTCACCCTACAGTGAATATTCGGTTCTTAATATAACAAAAAATGATGTATTTGTATTTCTATTTTAATGAGCATCGCACTAGAGCAACACAGCCTGCTATAAAGAATTTCATCGTAGCCCGGTTGGAGGTAATGGTAGATTTTTGTTAACGTCATACTAGAGCAAAACAGCGGGCTATTGATGGTAATGGTAATGGTAATTTTAGTTAACGTCGTACTAGAGCAACACAACGGGCTATTGACGACGGTCCGGAATCAGTCCCTTAATAGAAAGATTCGAGGACAACACCTCGTAATTTTGAACCACGGTCAGATGACGAAGCAACACCTGAGCTGGCACCCCACTCTCCAAACTTCCACGCCAACCCAACGTGAGGACTTTCGGCCACGACAGATTTAAGGTGCACCAGCCGCCTCTACACCATACGTTTACAAACATCCATGCCCGGACCCGGATTCGAACCAGGAACCTTCCGATCTAGAGGCTAACACCTTAACCACTATACCGGTTTGGGCTATTGATGGAGGATCACTAACAAGAGCATCATTATTCATTTTTAAAGTCGTACTAGAGCAACACAAAGGGCTATTGAGGACGGTCCGAGATCAAACCACTGGGAGAAAGATTCAAGGACACCACGTAATTTTGAACCACCATTAACCAGAGGGATGCGAGTTTCAAACATTGTCTAACAAGACCATTGTAGTGGTTCAAAATTACGAGGTGTTGTCCTCGTATATTAAGGTACCTTAAGGGACTGATCCCGGACCGTCGTCAATAGCCCGTTGTGTTGCTCTAGTACGACGTTAACAAAAAATTACCAATTACCAAGAGTCCAGGGGTCGGCAACCTATTAAAGCGGAAGAGCCAAAAGTTACAATTTACAAAATTTCCCAGTTTTTAAAGAGCCACTATAAATTTTCGTTTCAATATTATAGTATTTGCTTATATATATATTTGATGTTTGATTTAAAATAAACGGCATTAAATACGGAATAATATTTATTCATTTAAAAACACAAATATAGATAGTTACATCAATGGGAGCATTGGCTTTGAATATATTTTGAAAGTTTGATTAAATCTGGCTTATAACTTGTTGTTTTAAGTTTCAAGCACGACTCTAGATTTTTATTTGTTAGTTGACTTCTAACTTTGTTTTTATTATATTCATGCAAGAGAACGCTTGCTTGCACGAATATAGAATATATCGACCCGAAGATCGTCAGAACTCCATATGCCATCTTCATCACCTCACTGTAGCATTCTGGAAGACTATTCCATGCGCCGGATATGAGGGCCTCAACTCGCGAAATTTCTTTTAGACCTGTCCACTTGTGCTGAACTATGTGCATGCATTTCTGGACCTCCAACTCTTGCAACTTGCTCTTGAGTTCTGTGAACTTGCCACTCCACAAGTCTTTGGTTTTCAAATCTCGCAATTGCATTTGAAGCGATTCAGCATCAATTCCAAATGGCTCAATGTTGATCTCATTTGTATTTGTGTTTAGAGGATTTACTATGAACGCGAGAGTACTTTTGTTTGTTTTGAATTGCTCGAATCTCTCAGCGAATCCATCCTTCATGTTTTTAAAGCTATGCTGAAGTAATTCGGGTCAATAGTTGCATTGGTCTCATCGCGATATTGCTTCAGATTTTTAAAATGTAGTAATTTACCGCTTTCCATGTCGTCAACAAAAAGAAGTAATTTTGTTTCGAAACAAACTACTTCTTCAAGCAAGGCGTAGGCTGGGTTGCCCTTTCCTTGCAGTTTTAGATTTAGTTAATTTAGTTTCATCGTGGTATCTACCATGAAGTTGAAGTTTTGCAGCCATTTGTCTTCTTCCAGTTCGAGATGATCAATTTTTTTATTCATTGAAGAATGTTTTTATTTCACTTCAAGCACAAAGCAAAACATTGCAATACGTTACCTCTGGAAAGCCATCGCACTTTACTGTGCAGAAGTAGGTCAGAAAATTGGCTATCTATTTCTTCAAGGAAATCTTTAAATTGGCGATGGTTGAGTGCTTTTGCCAAGATGCTGTTAATAATCTTAACTACCAAGTTCATGACCTGAACTATTTCGGCCGGAAATGTTTGGGCACAAAGCGCTTCTCTATGAATTATGCAGTGAAACATTAGAATTTCTCTATGAATTATGCAGTGAAACATTAGAATTTCGTGGTTTATTTTTTCTTAAGAATTGATGTTACCCCTCTGTGTATTCCTGTCATACTTCTGGCTCCATCAGTTTCTATAGAAACGATTTCATTTATATCGATTCCATTGTCTTCCAGGCATTTTTGCACAGCATTTGCTATATCTTATCCACGAGTTTGCCCGGAGAGTGGTAGCAATCCTAGCAGTTCTTCTTTTGGACCTTGGGACGACATTTATATGACGAAAAGGGTAACTTGTGCCGTGTCTTTTATGTCGGAAGACTCATCTGTAGCAAGTGATACGGCAGAAGTCAGTTGAATGCCTTCCACTTGCATATGTGTCACATTTGAAGACATTTTAGCAGTTCTATCTTGTACTGTTTTAGAAGATAATGGCAAATCTTTGATTTTTTTTTCATGATTTCTGTTTGTCTTTAAAATTACGAAACAGTTCTTCAGATGCACGTATAAAACAATCTTTGACGTACTCACCATCTGAGATCTCGTCATCTAGACGTGTTGTCTAGACTCTAGATGGTGGCTGTTTGGGTGAGACGGAAATGGAATGCAATTGGCTGAAAGATAAACATGTTCACGGAGTCTCATCTCTAAGAACAAAACAATAGTTGAAATTTATTTCATTACGGTCATGTTAAGCGTAGAGATTTGTAATTAACGATTATGAAAATAGAAGCTATTGAAAAATTAGGTACTTGAAAATTTATTTTCTTATTTTTTAAGGGTTTTGATGATAAATTGTTAATTTTTTTCGTATGGAACTGGAGAGCCGCAACTTTACATCAAAAGAGCCACATGCGGCTCGCGAGCCTCAGGTTGCCGACCCCTGACCAAGACCATTGTGTACACGGGTACTGGTGCACATTAAATTTGTCGGTGCCTCAAATGTCTTCATGTTGGCCTGGAAGTTTGGAGAGTGGGGTGCCAGTTGAAGTGACCTCGTCATCTGTCGATCAAAATTACGTGATGTCGTCATTGGATCCTTCCCTTTGGTCTCTTGAGATCGTTCACGGTAGTTCGTTGTTTTGCTCCAGTGCGACGTTAACTTTTAACCGTCCTTGTAAAACGAAAACATTCAAATCAATGTAATGATATTTTGTTTTTACATTTTGTCCTGGGGACGGTAATTTTTTTTAGTTAACGTCGTACTAGAGCAACACAACGGGCTATTGACGACGGTCTGGGATCAGTCCCGTGAGATCCGAGGACAACACCTCGTAATTTTGAACCACGGTCAGATGACGAAGCAACACCTGAGCTGGCACCCCACTCTCCAAACTTCCACACCCACCCAACGTGAGAACTTTCTGCCACGACAGATTTCAGATGCACCAGCCCTCTCTACACCATACGCTTACAAACATTCATGCCCGGACACGGATTCGAACCTGGAACCTTCCGATCTAGAGGCTAACACCTTAACCACTATTCCTGTTGGTCGGCGTCCTGGGGACGGATTGACGTCTCAGTAGTCTGTATTTTTTCCGTCACGAAGTCCAGCCCAAAGTAAATTTGTCCAATTGAAATCTTGTTAAAGTTGAGCTTCGATCTGGATGAGTTGGTAATGGTAATTTTTGTTAACGTCGTACTAGAGCAACACAACGGGCTATTGACGACGGTCCGGAATCAGTCCCTTAAGGGAAAGATTCGAGGACAACACCTCGTAATTTTGAACCACGGTCAGATGATGAAGCCACACCTGAGCTGGTACCCCACTCTCCAAACTTCCACGCCAACCCAACGTGAGGACTTTCGGCCACGACAGATTTAAGGTGCACCAGCCGCCTCTACACCATACGTTTACAAACATCTATGCCCGGACCCGGATTCGAACCAGGAACCTTCCGATCTAGAGGCTAACACCTTAACCACTATACTGGTTGGTCGGCTCGATCTGGATGAGCACTTTTCTATTGCACTTATCTATTGAAATTGACAACACGTTAATTCTGGTGTTTCAAGGTACCGAGTAGTTAAATTACGCTTTTACGATCAATGAGTCTTTCTTTTGGGCATACCGTGTTCCATAAGAAAAAGCGCAAGTAATGTAAAATAAAATATTCCAAATATATTTTCTCCCATCAAATGTCCATTAAGATATTTTATTTGAAGACATAAATATTAATTAAAGATCAAAAACATAAAAAACAAATGTAATTTGCTATTGATATTGAAATTTTTTATGTAACGTCGCAGTGAAATAACACAACGGGTTAATTTGTTTGGAAAAAAATTGTTTTCCAAAAACTGGTAAAACAATTTTATTGGAAAATTTGATTTTCAATCAATACTTGTAAAACCAACTGGGTTGTTATCCGTAATCTTTTGAGCTCAATATAATTATGAGAGTGGGGTGCCAGCTCAGGTGTTGCTTCGTCATCTGACCGTGGTTCAAAATTACGAAGTGTTGTCCTCGGATCTTTCCCATAAGGGACTGATCCCGGATCGTCGTCAATAGCCCGTTGTGTTGCTCTAGTACGACGTTAACTAAAATTACCAATTACCAATATAATTATGGCAATTTCGAACTGATTTTATCCCCTCCGAACACACCAATGTTAAAAGAGAAAGGAGTTAGTATGTAGCCTACCACACCTCCAAGGTTTTAGAAAACAAGATTGGTCAAATGGTACAGATTTGTAGAGAACAGACGCCAACTAAGGCTTTATAGATTTGACAAACTCAAAGATGCAACCTCAAGCTTTAAAATCTTGCCCAAATTTTTTAAAACCGTAAATTTTAATTTTAATAAAATTAACTGAACATATAACCCTTTACCTAGTCTGATATTTTGAAACATTTGACTTACGGGTAGGTATTTACTACATTGACGTCACACTGGAGCAACACAACGGGCCATTAGTGACGCCAGTATGCATCTCGAAGGGAGGGTAAGTATTTTAAGTGACGTCGTGATGTAGCAAAAAAAAAAAGCGGGATATTCCAGCATAGGTCCGGGACCAATCCCAAAGGTAAACTAGTACAACACAGTGTAGATTTGTGTCAACGAGTCAAATGACATATTATTCGAGCTAGTATCCCACCTCTCCAAGCTTCCACACCTCACCAACTTGAGGAACTTTGAATCCTTCGCATGCAACAATTTTCAGCTCAATCGTGTTATCAAATCACAACTCTGCGTTTGGCAATCCGTTTGTATTCGAACCAGTGTACCACGGCTATCTTTTCTTTCGGAAGATATCCTGCTAGTTTCAATTTGTAAGCGGTAGTAGCTTGGACAGTTTATTGTCCATTGCCCGAGAAGACCAATGGAGTCAAGTGGTTTTGATCAAGTCTATTCTTCAAATTGGACGAAATTTGGTTTTGGGTTTTTATGGCGCACGATTTATCTTTGGTCAAGTCGATCACAGGACAGATAAAACAATGATAGAAGCAAATAGCGGGAAAGGGGAGGTAAAAACGGAAAGGACGAAGGATCATTCGGGATTGTGATGCCCATGCACAACCTGAAGATGCGCTTCTGAAGGCAAAATTAGACGATAGGATGGAACATAAACAAAGCAGTTCCACAACCTGCGTGTTTAGAGCCGATTTCGATAGTTGAATTTGTGTCGAACTTGAGAAATGTATCGCGAATTTTAGATGTCTGATTCCAAGTTTATTATTCGGTACTAAAAGTACTATAGCAGAGATGTAATGGAGAGAGTCATTCAAGGCAGTCGCCACACATGCTTTCGGTATGTTAGCCCTTAAATCAACGAAATTTTATTCACCAATTCGAAAACCTACTGACCTCAAGGTCGATTGCCTTCTAGTGAATTGGCCTATTTTTAAGCACAAGGCTCATATTTAACTTAAGACAATGCCATATAAAATATCGCGAAAGGCGAAAAATATTAGGACTGGGTTGGATTGGATTTTGGGGTTTTATGGCGCAAGGTCCAAAAGCGGGCAAACTGTACCAAGGGGACTGGGTTGGAACTGGCGGGATGAAAGAAAGAATCACAATGTGTCCCTGTAACACAACACCCGTGTAAAGCGATTCTTTCTTTTCCCATTCCGTCTTCAGAATATTATGTCTGGCCCGTGAAGCACGTTTGAACGTAAAATATGTGTTGCCGAGGGCATTTTTTCCCCTCGGAACAACTAGAAAGGAACACACATTGTGCAATTTACTTAAATAGAATAAACAAGACGCATAAACAATGTAAAAGTGGTTTAATGACATACATTCAATCGAGTCAAGATCTTAAAAGTAATAAAAACAAGTTAATGCATTTTGAATAGTACGAGTAGCATTACAATTTCCAAGTACTCAGATACATTCCAAGTAAAATTCACACAATACAACTTTAGTTCAAATGTAAATGCATATTTCTCAAAGCTTAAAAACACGACTATTGTATCAATTGTTCAGATTTAGATGCGAGGTGGTTGTAAAATATTAAACTAAAGCAATGCTTAAATAGTTTGTGATTTTAAAAATTGACTGATGTCACTATCCCAACATGATTACACGGAGTTTCTTCTTGAAATTGTAGACATGACCATTTTGGTCATGTCTGCCTCCATTTCGACAGACTACGAAGCCGTCTTGCCATCCTGTTCCTCGGTTTCAGATATCGAGGTTTCTGTTCTTTCCTGACCAGGTTTTAATCGTAGTCTCCGAAGATAGATCTGAAAAAAAATTAAATTTTATATAGGCAGTCAATTAACGTTGCATAGGAGCAACACAACATGGTATTGTTGAAGGTCCAGGGTCAATCCCGAATGGAAGGATCCAAGGACAATTTCTCGAAACTGGTCAGATGACAAAACACTTGAGGTGGCACTCCATTCTCAAAACGTCCACATCATACGTTATTTAGAGGCCACGATCGATGTAAAGTGTAACAGCACGATGTATACGACAGTCTTGAGCTCGAAACAAGTTTCGAAATTGTAATCCTCCGTTGATCATATTGGGCTACCAGTCACTTTTAAACTTTAGAATGAGTGAGGGTTGCCTGGTTAGAAGAGTAAAGGATTAGCAATCCTATGGTTACGAAAACAAACCTCGGTCCAACCAATGTAGGTGTTGTAAGCGAGGGCAGGTAGCTGCTCTTCAAATGTCGTGGCCTTAAATGTACTTACGATGGCGTGGAAGTTTGGAATGGAGTTCCACCTTCAGTGTTGACGTAGTCATTTGGCTGTAGTTCAAAATTATTTCATGTCCTCGGTAATTTTTAACTAACGTCGAAGTAGAGGAACACAGCGGCATAGTGATGACTATCCATGGTCAATATCCCTAGGGAAAAAACCGAGGAAAACAGCACGAAATTTTGAACAACGTTCAGACGAGGCAAGATCTGAGCTGGCATCCCACACTCCAAACTTACACACCAACCCAACGCGAGGACCTTAGGCCACGACATATTTAAGGTGCACCAGCCGCCTCTACACCATACGCTTACAAACATCCATGCAGTGACCCGTATTCAAACCAGGAACGTTAAGATCTAAAGGTTAAAACCGTAATCACGAGATCGGCTGGTCGACTCGTGATGTCCTCTGATGTACGCCTTAGGGATTGATTGCAGACCTTCACCAATAAGCTGGTGCGTTGCTCAAGTGGGACCTTAATTACCAACCTGTGAAAAAATGTGATTATTTCCAATGAAAATAATGTAAGTACATCATAGCAAATTTGCCTTTTATGCAATGTGAAGCCCTAGTAAATACAACATCGCATGTATCTAAATCAGGGGTGGCCAACCTTTTACATACCATGTGCCAATTTTATTTCACATACGAGTTCGGATGCGCCATATGTCACGCACCAATTCTACCTTCTTACGATCATGATTGGGGTTGGACAATAGAGATTGGGGTACGATTTGCGTCACTTAGAGGAAACTAAATTAGTGTATGTGCGCCAGTTCAAAAGACACGCGTTTATTGGAGCACCAACATACGCTAGTAGGAGATGATCTCGTGGACGTGAGGGCGATCGCAGTCTTGGAGTTCTGGTTTTTTTTAATGTTCACAAAAATTAATCAGGTCAAAAGCCATTTAGATCTGAAAAAAAGCTTATCAAATTTCATTTAAAAAAATTGATTTGCTTTAAAAAAAGTGTGACGAACTGATGAGTAAAAAGGCTGTATGAATTGAACTGAGAGCACTGTGGTGTTGAAGTATGAAGATGGATTCAGCTATGGCGCCTACTTCAAAAAAATAAGTAGGCGAAAGGATGCAATACGCCACTTGTAATCATCAGTTGCGCCACCTTTGGCGCATGCGCCACAGGTTGGCCACCCCTGATCTAAATTTATCTGCAGTCATGAGACTTCCATTCTAATTTACACTTAATTTATGGCATGTACAGTGCCATGATAATCATGACAGTGCCTCTAAGTGTGGTCTTTAGATTTAATTTATTTTCAAAATTATGCGTACAAGATGCCCTTTTTTATTTGAAGACGGGAAAATAGCACCGTCACCAGATTGTGGTCAAATGTTCGTTTTACAAAGAAAACTTCAACATTTCGATGACGCAATTGGCAAAGGGAGTTACGAGCGCATGGCGATGCTAGCATTTCGTCAATTGTTCAGTTAGATTTCTACGATAATAGTTCTATTATATCCCAAAGGGAATTGATTAAAGCACGACTTAAAGGTTATTACCTAAAAGACCGATATATTTTCTATGAAGTCACATTTTTCTTTTATTAAATTCAAGTAAAGTTAATATTATAATTAATACATTTGGTAATACGACGTAGATTGATTTAAAACCAACTTACCCACCAACCAGTAACAGTCAAGAACAAAAATGATGTTAGGAAGTACATGGGTTTCTGACTGCGGAGAGAGCCGTCAGCTCGTGGTGTGTTAAGATGGGAGCTGTATAACCACACTCCAAGTCCAGACATGTAGGTAAAGTATTTGAAAACGCTTTCTTTCGACGGTAAAATTTCAGATACAGGAATCTAGAAAAAAAACAATTTACTAAAAAAGATTTTATCAGTAGCGATGACTTGAAAAATACTTAATGCAATCCGGTCATCTCATCTCTCTGAAGACTAAAACATTTCTTACGAAGTAGTTCTTCACGAGAAAATGCTGAATAGACTAAGAAACTTTCAAGTATAGAAACGTCCGATTCAAGACGTATGCGTGTCAAAAAATTTTAACAGTATTGGTCATGCATGGAAAAGTCCAGTGTTACAACAATGTGTATTATGATTTCAAAACTAGAAAAAGACATTTAAAAATACAGGGTCGTTTAAAAGGTGATATCCGTAATAAAAGGACCTTTGGGTTGAGTGTTCAGGCATATAATACAAAATTTTCTACCGTTTCAAATGAAATTTGGGTCAGTGTAACTTTCAATTAAGGTCGGCGTCAGTGGTGTCACTCAAATGCAACCGAACTTAGCTAGAAATATTGAACACTCGCCAATAAATATCAAATTGTACTTTGTTGTTGTTGCACATCTCCCTGGTGTAGGAAAGCCTACACCAGGTGGTCCAGAAGGCCCCGTCGGCAAGAAGGCCCCGTCAAAGTCCAGAAGGCCCCGTCGTGCAATACCCCCATATACTTGCATAAAGTCCTGATCAACCAACAGCTGCTTATACGAAGCGCCAAGACAGAGAAGGTGATCAGGACTGGCAGGTAGGGAACAAGAACAAGGAGGGAAATTCTCTCCCCGTTCTAAAATTTTATACATTTAAGATGGCCACTTCGATATCTGGCCATGGCCGATTGGAAAGGCCGAGGGCCACAGCATGAGATTGATAGTCCAAGGCGATTGCCAGCATACCAATGGTGGGATGGCGTACGGCACCACACGGAAAGCAAACGCCGTTTTCCCAGGGAGTGGACCTCAGTGTGAGTGAGACGATTCAAACAGTAAAAAAAAATTGTACTTGTTGTAAGTTGTTTTAGCTGTACGATTAATAGTCACAGTAAGCATTCATTAAACATTGGTTCATTCATTCATTTCACAATGCATCAGACCAGAGTATTCTCATGAAATCTACGGTTTGTGTTCTGAACTAGACATACCAGATTAAATTTAGTTCAACAATTGGTTCTCCTAATTTACTAGTCAGCAGGGAAGAAAATGCAAAATGAATCAGTGAAAAGAAAGATTCTTGTGCATTGTAATTACAAATTTACTGAACGAGACGAAAGCTTCATCTGACCTAACCAAGTATGAAAGGCAGATAGAGATTTAATTAGCGTCACACTCAAGCAACACTGGGCTATGGGCGTTGATACGGGATCAATTCTGAAGGAAAAGTTCCGAGCAAAACGCCTCCATGGTCACAAGCCAGTTTGACGCGCGGTCAGATGACAAGAACAGCGAACTCCGTAGCCCCATTATCCAAACTTCTCCACCACACCAACGCGAGGACATTCGAAACCACGACAGATTTAACGTACACCTGATCCGTGTACACGATGGTTTTCGGCTCGAACTAGCACTATTTGGTTGCAAAAAAAGTAACTGTTCGAAAAGGGCTTCCGTGAACCAAAGTCTACAAGAACAGGCAAGAGGATGGAAGGAATTCAAGGCCTTTTTAGTTACTTGCTCAGTACTGTTCAAGCACTTTAAGAACAGGTGAATAATGTACTATACTACTGCCACACAGTGATAATTGAGGAAAATATAAATGTGGAGGAATATACTTAACTCCAGAGGTAATAACAATTTGAGTCAGTTGAAAACCCATGCAAAACGATGAATAGTCAATCTCAGTCGCAGCATGGGGTAAACATTTTTTGAACAGTAAGTTTTTAAACGCATTCACATCAAATACAATGTTTACATGAAATTTGCAATTAGTTTTCACTTGGATCATAAATGACGTAATTTACATAAATATAGAAAACTATACGCTGAAATATCCAAGCATATTTTCCAAGCAATCAAATGAGTTTTGTTCAGGAGCTTTTTCCAGTATGTTGATACAGTATAAAAACATTCGTTTCTTACTCAATGTTCAACATTAAAAAAAAATAAAGATACCAGTTAGTAATGCAACATTTACAGAATCTCTGGCAGTATCGGAAACAAGTATTAAAGGAAATTAATTGTTGATACTTTAAAAACAAAATAAGTTCCAAAGTAAATTCAATTAACGAAATTACTTCTGGAATTTTTTTTTTTTTAACTGAACGTATTTGTTAAATAAATTCTAAAGTTATAAAACGAGTTTCTAACTGAAAGAACTGCCTATATTGGTTTCCGACTATATGAATGGTTGGGTGGAGATATTAGATGCAAGGGTTATTATTGACCAATGGATATAAAATTTATGGAAATAACATAACATGCAAAAAAACAGACAATTTAAAAGTACATTTTTAGAATAGATAAAAAGACGCGCTTCAAACTAAACAATACCATTTTCTTAAATATCCGTAGGGTACTTGTCTACAATGAAGAAACCGAATCAATAACGTAACAAAGCACAAAAGCAAACAACTTACACCCGTGTTCTGACGCGAGCTTTTAATAGCAGTGTTTCAGAACATGATCTTGAAATCCAAATATGGTGTCACTGCGCATGCAGCGCCCTTTACCAAGCTGTGTAATAAGTAATTTTTAATTAACGTCGTACTAGAACAACTTAACGGGCTATTGACGACGGTCCGGGATCAATCCCTTAAGAGAAAGATCCGAGCACAACAACTCGTTATTTTGAACCACGGTCATATGAAGAAGCAACATCTGAGCTGACGCCCCATTCTCCAAACTTTCACACCAACCCAATGTGAGGACTTTCGGCCACGACAGATTTAAGGTGCACCAGCCGCCGCTACACCATACGCTAACAAACATCCATGCAGTGACCCGGATTGGAACAAGGAACCTTCCGATCTTCAAATAAATTGAGTAATTGGTAATTTTTAATTAACAGCACACTAGAGCAACACAACGGGCTATTGAAGACTGTCCGGGATCAGTCCCTTAAGGGAAAGATTCGAAGACAACGCCTCGTAATTCTGATCCATGGTACGATGACGAAACAACACCTGAGCAGGCAACCCACTCTACAAACCAACCCAACGTGAGGACTTTCGGCCACGACAGATTTAAGGTGCACCAGCCTCCTCTAAACCATACGCTTACAAACATCCATGCCCCTATCCAGATTCGAATCAGAAACCTTAAGATCTAGACGCTAACACCTTAACCACTATACCGGTCAGTCGGTTCAAAGAAGTTGGGAAGCATCCCAGTGAAAGTGGATTTATTTATGGTTTGGAATATTGGAGTGGAAAGACCACTCTGGTTTAATATCCTTATCTGATCGTTATTTAAAATTACGTGGTGCCATCCTGCATCTTTCTGATGGGATTTATCGCGGACTATCGTCAAAAGTCCTCTGTTTTGTTATTACGTTAATTCGTGCGTACGACGTTAGTTAAATTACCTACCCAAACGGACCTTAAAAAATTGGGATTGATCTCTGACCGTGGCCAATATCCCATTGTGTTGCGCCAGTGCGACGTTAGTTAAAATGCCTACTTCTCTAACTTCCCATAAAGGATTTCCCATAAGGGATTGTTCCCGGTCCGACGTCGAAAGCCCGCCGAGTTCCTATAGTACGACGTTAATTAAACTAACTACCTAAACAGACCTTCAAAAAGTGGGATTGATCTCTGACCGTTGTTAATATCCCATTGTGTAGCGTCAGTGCGAAGTTAGTTAAAATGACTACTTCTCTCTAACTTCCTATAAAGGATTTCCCTTAAGGGATTGTTCCCGGTCCGTCGTCAATAGCCCGTTGTGTTCCTATAGTACGACGTTAATTAAATTACCTACTTAAACGGACCTTCAAAAAGTGGGATTGATCTCTGACCGCTGCTAATATCCCATTGTGTAGCGTCAGTGCGACGTTAGTTAAAATGCCTACTTCTCTAACTTCCTATAAAGAATTTCCCTTAAGGGATTTTTCCTGGTCCGTCTTCAATAGCCCGTTGTGTTCCTATAGTACGACGTTAATTAAATTACCTACCTAAACGGTTCTTCAAAAAGTGAGATTGATCTCTGACCGTTGCTAATATCCCATTGTGTAGCGCCAGGGCGACGTTAGTTAAAATGCCTACTTCTCTAACTTCCCAAGGGCACTGGGAAGTCACAATTCTTCAAAAAATCGAATTTTTGATTTCAATTGCATTTAATAGAGGACACCAGTACGAATAGATTGATGTATCACTTATTACGTAAAATGCATTTTAAGTTACTAAAATTTAATTTTGAAACTATCCTTTTTGGGTTCGGTTTCAGGTTTGAAGTTTCGATTTTGCCGACAATGAATTATATTTTTTTTAATATTTTATATTTTTAGTATATTTTTGTATAAATATACATTTTAATCGATTGGTAACAAGTTTAACTGCGACTGTTATTATATTTAACCGCAAATTTTGATTACTTGTGCTTTGGAAAGTTCTTATCGATAAGGTAAGGAGATGCTATTTTGTACTTTTTTGTCGTTTTCTCAAAATGATAAATTTTTATCTTCAGGTACGCTCTGTGAAAAAACTATTAAAGCTATCAGTCTGAAATTTTGCATACACATGTATTTATATTAAGCAATTATGTTAAAATATAAACTATTGACGAAATATGAACAGAATTTTTTTTTAATGGGTGATTAGTAGATATAAAATCACAAAATTTTCATAAACTGAATTAAATTGTGCCTAAAAATATTTTTTCCTGGTTATTTTCAACAAAAATTACTTTAATGAATTCAAAAAACATTTCTAATGATAGGGAAAAAAGTTGCAACTCAATATATATTAAAGTTTTTTTACAGAGCGCACCCAAAGTGAACTCACTGTATTGAATTTTTTTTCACCGAGTTCTATATAAATGCTCTCTACAAAATATTTTTACTTTTAAAATTTTTATTTTTTAGCTTGAATTAGTTTTAAAAGGCATTACAAACATGTGTACAAAAATCTATATTGGTACTTATAATAGCTAAAATTTTATATGCATTCGAATATTGGTCACATTTTCATGATTTCTGGCCTTTGATGACTTCTCGGTGCCCTTGGATTTCCCTTAAGGGATTATAGACCCACCCCGGAACCACTCACCGTTAGGTGTAGAGTGTCATATGTTCCGGGGGGATCCCTTAAGGATTGTTCCCGGTCCGTCGTCAAAAGCCCGCTGTGTTCCTATAGTACGACGTTAATTAAATTACCTACCTAAACGAACCTTCAAAAAGTGGGATTGATCTCTGACCGTGGCCAATATCCCATTGTGTAGCGCCAGGGCGACGTTAGTTAAAATGTCTACTTCTCTAACTTCCCTTAAGGATTTCCCTTAAGGGATTATAGACCCACCCCGGAACCACTGACCGTTAGGTGTAGAGTGTCATATGTTCCGGGGGGGATCCCTTAAGGATTGTTCCCGGTCCGTCGTCAAAAGCCCGCTGTGTTCCTATTATACGACGTTAATTAAATTACCTACCTAAACGGACCTTCAAAAATTGGGATTGATCTCTGACCGTGGCCAATATCCCATTGTGTAGCGCCAGGGCGACGTTAGTTAAAATGTCTACTTCTCTAACTTCCCTTAAGGATTTCCCTTAAGGGATTATAGACCCACCCCGGAACCATTGACCGTTAGGTGTAGAGTGTCATATGTTCCGGGGGGATCCCTTAAGGATTGTTCCCGGTCCGTCGTCAAAAGCCCGCTGTGTTCCTATTATACGACGTTAATTAAATTACCTACCTAAACGGACCTTCAAAAATTGGGATTGATCTCTGACCGTGGCCAATATCCCATTGTGTAGCGCCAGGTCGACGTTAGTTAAAATGCCTGCTGCTCTAACTTCCCATAAAGGATTTCCCTTAAGGGATTGTTCCCGGTCCGTCGTCAAAAGCCCGTTGTGTTCTTATAGTACGACGTTAATTAAATTACCTATCTAAACGGACCTTAAAAAATTGGGATTGATCTCTTACCGTGCAAATATCACATTGTGTTGCGCCAGTGCGACGGTTGTTAAAAAATCCATTTACGTACCTCTCATAAATTGGCAATTTAAGGCAACATCAGAAGTACGATAGTTAACAAAGAAAATAATATGTGCAATATTCTGTTTAGTTTTTTATCACCCTGCGTTGAGATAATTGTAATACTTTAACGTCGTACAAGAGGAACTTTATAAGTTATTGACGACAATCAGGGATGAGTTCAGAGGACAACACCATGTAATTTTGAACCACGGTCAAATGTCGAGGAAACACCTGAACTGGCACTCCACTCTCAAAACTTCCACACGAACCCAACGCGGACTTTCGGCCACGACAGATTTAAGGTGTATACAACCGCCTCTACCCACGCTTACAAACATCTATGCACTGGCCCGGATGCGAACCAAGAACCTTCCGATCTAGAGGCTAAAACCTTTACCATCAAACCATTTGGCCAACCCCTACGTTACAATACGGTCTTTAATTTAGAACAAACTGGGTTGCATACCGCAATCACTTTATGCTTAATTTTTTCTTATAGAAATTTTGAATTGTTTTATTCTACATGGACACCCAAGTTAAAGAGAAAGGAGTTAAATGAGTTGCAGTCGCCAGGATTACTTGTTCATCGATCATATCCTTTTCATCGGTTTCAGTTTTCGAAATTCGTTCCCTTTCCAGACGTTTTAATTCTAGTATTTGAATCCAGATCTGAAGGGTAGCCTACGTTACCCTTCATGTTTTTATAGTACAAATATTCCGAGTATAGTATGGATTGATCAAATGGTTTAAATTTGTATAGAAAACAGACTAGAGTCCAAGCTAGGGATGCGACATCGATGTCGATGATTTCAAAACATCGATGTTTTTAAAAAACATCGATGCTTTTAACATCGATGTATTGGAGTCGATGTTTTGTAACATCGATGTTTATACTTATCGATGTTTTTACGCTGTCGATGTTTTATTTTTAAACGAAAAAAGTACTGTTACAAAAATTTTAAAAATAATCAAGTAGCATAATTTTTATAATCAGCAAATTGAACATACTTTTAGACCAAAGTGGCCAAGGGTCTGAAAAGTAGGGATGCGACATTGATGTTTTCAAAATATTGATGTTTAAAAAAAACATCGATGTATTGTATCCGATGTCACATCACTAGTTGCTAAACCAGTTTTTAGAAATGGGGATAAATGTTTAAATACACTGAATTTTAAAAACATCGATAGTTTGGGGGCCATGTATTATCAACATTGATTCTTTAATTTTGAACATCGATGTTTTGCTGTCGATGTAGCATCACTAGTTGCTAAACCAGTTTTAAGAAATGGGGGGAGGGAAAGTTTAAATACACTGAATTTTAAAAACATCGATATTTAAAAACATCGAATTTTCAATTTTGAACATCGATGTTGTAACACTATACTCCAAGCTGCAACCTCAAGGATGGAGATCTAAGCGCTGAGGTATGGCTTGCCGGAATTCTACTACCACCTTGTTGCAAAAGCGTTAAAATTATTGAAAATTAATTAAATTTGCATAAATTTTAATTAAAATAACTAAACCACCCTTCTTTTGTCCCTTTGCAATTGAAATAACCTCTCTTAGTTCCATATATTTTGAAACTTCGTCGACTCACAATTGCAGGTGGGTACTAAATTAGCATCGTACTGTAGCAACACATTCCGGCAGGGAAAACCCCACACCTATCCATGTAAGGATTTATGGGTTTAGTAGTCTCCCTTGAGTTTATTAAATTCTCTTATTTGTAGTTTCTGCTAGGTTTTCTTGATGGTCATATGGGAACTGTGTTTATGTCGTTGCTATAAAATCCCTGCCGCGGATTTTTAGAATATCACTAATTTTGCAAATGTTTTCTCTGCACTTCCAATTCTTTAGTGCTAGTTTAAGCCGTCCTGGGGTAGGTTCTGGTAGTGGGCAAAGCAGATGAAGTGCGCTTGTGAGGCGATAATCCAAGGCATAATGTATTGGAGTTCCCTCCATTACACAAGAGCCTTGGTTGGAACGTCTTTGATGCGGGTATCCGTGAAGAAGTCTGGGAAGAGATGTGTTGAGCGGCCATTGTCATTTGTATTCCATTCCTCCTACCACAATTGGATGATATGGTCTCTAGTAAGTCTCTTGAAGTGAGACTGGAAGAGGTATTTGTTTGTCCTCTGGAGCACCTTCGTTTGCTGCCGCTACCTTGACAAGACTGTCTGCTTTTTCGTTACCCTCGTATCCAACGTGACTGGAGCAACACAACGAGATATTGGCGATGGTCCAGGATCAATCAGAAAGATAGAGATCCAAGGACAACACCACGTAATTTTGAGCCAAAACTCAAATGACGAGGCAACTCCTGGGCTGGTAACCTACTGTCGAAACATCCACACCTTAACAACGTGTGGACATTTGAGCTCTCTTTGTACACGAAGGTCTTCGGCTGAATCGTGTTTTCAACTCACAACCCTGCATTTTCTCATCCGTTAATTTTCCCAATCCGTTTACCACGGACACCTTTTTCTTTGGGAAGATATCTGCTTGTTTCAACTTGTTAGCGGTAGCAGCTTGAATAGTTTATTACCCATTGCCCTTGAGAGGAAGTGGTTTGGGACAAGTTTATTCTTCAAATGAGGAGATAGAGGTGTTTTGGGGTCATATGGCGGAAAGCCATCTATGGCCAAGCTGCACCAATCACAAGATAACACAATGAGGTACGTTAAGGTAACTTTAATTAAAGTCGTACTAAAGCAACACAACGGACTGTTGACGACGATCCCGGATAATCTCCCAAGGGTCAACACCGAAGTCAACACTAAATTTTGAGCCACTGTCAGATGACGAGGCAACACCCGAGCTGGCACCCCACTCTCGAAACTTCCACACCAACCAACGCGAGGACTTGCGGTCACTACAGATTTAAGGTGCACCAGCCGCATCTATACCATACACTTACAAATATCCATGCACTGTCCCGGATTTGAACCAGGTACTTTCCAATCTAGAGGGACGTAATGAGAGAAAAAAAAATCAGGATAGGAGAGGACAAAATCAGAAGCGCGGAAAGATCACTCGGACGCTTCGGGTTTATGATACACCTTAGAGTCTGATGGCAAAATTAGGTTGGTTGGTTTGGGTTTAATGGCGCAAGGTCCAATAGTTGACAAGCTGCGCCAGACACATGACTAAATTTGACCCAGTGAAATTAATAAAATATTTAATATATCAAGTCAAATAAAGGCAAAATTAGGAGACAAGATGAAACAAATAAAACTGTTGCACATTAGGGTGTTAGGAGCGGATTCAGGTGGTTGAATTTTCGTCGCACTAAAGCAACCGAGAATTTACCGTGAATTCAGATTCCAGGTTTACCGTTCGATGCCGAAAGGACCATCAGTGATAACATGTATTTGGGGAGAATCATCCAAGTAGTCAATCAGGCCTTCGGTATGTTGGCCCTTCAAACAACGAACTCTCATTCAACAGTTCAAAAACAGACGGTCCTTGAGGTCAATTGATTTATCGTGGGTTGGTTCTTGTTTTATGGTACAAGTCATTTGAAATAAAACATCGTGAAAGGTAGAGATTGACAAGGATGGATGGGAATGAAGCGATGAGATAGTAAGGGATGAAAGCATAAAAGGCTCACTTGTATCTCTGTAGCACGACCCCGTTTTAGTGATCTTCTCTTTCATATGGGTCAGTTTTCAGTAGTTTCTAAAGCCCGTTAGAACCTAAATTATTTGATCCTCAGGGCGACTTTCGCATCGGAGCAACACTGCTCCAATTTAGAAACGATCACGCAGCGTGCAATTTACTTTAACTTATAGTGTGTGCGTACATCTTATCTTTTTAATTTTAACATTAAAAATCCAGTTTTTTTTACCAGTAGGTCATTGGTTTATGCTTAAAATTTTTAGTGAGAAAAAATCATAATTAGCTAAATAATAGTTGAATAAGATTAAAAACATGCTAATTAGCTCATTATAACAGTGATATCTCAAATTCTAATTTGTCTAGAAAGATAATTCTAGTTGGAAATTATTTTCAATATTATTCTCCATGTTTTGACCCTCATTCAAGTTTCTAGAAAGAATAAATTTTCGGTCACAACTTTTTTCGTCGAGAATGTGATTATAAAAAAAAAAAATTTAATACAATTTTTTTTCTGGAAATTGAGTATTTAAAAATAATTTAATATTTATTTCTTAGCTAATAGCTCTGATTGAGGGTCAAAACATCCGCTGTATTATGCAAGTTATAAAAGATAAAAATAATTAGATTAATTTACTGTTGAGTTATCACTGTTAGAACAAAGTATTCTATTGTAAAAACGTGTTTCTTAAGAAATTGAGTTTAAAGTTTTGGAAACACGGCTGTTCATGGTGATGGCACCTAACGAAAACCTTTATAACTAGAAAACTATTTCGAATATTTTCAAGATCTAGCAACGTTTGACAGCTAAGGAATTAAAGAATATTTTGAAGCGATAAAAATAATTTAGACTTCCTGTTGGATTCTCAGGATTTCTAATGTGCACATACACCATAAATAGAATAAACAAGACGCATACACAATGCAAAAAAGTGGTTTAATGACACATTCAATCGAGTCAAGATCTTAAAAGTAATAAAAACAAGTTAATGCAATTTAAATAGTACGAGTAGCATCACAATTTCCAAGTACTCACATCAGATACATGCCAAGTAAAATTCATCTAATACAATTTTAGTTCAAAATCCATTCCTCAAAAAACACTATTGTATGAATTCTTCAGATTAAGATGAGAGGTAGTTCTAAAATATTAAAACAAATCAATACTTAAAAGGTTTGCAATTTTTAAAATTGACAAATGTCACTATACCAACACGATTACATTGAGCTTCTTGAGAGGCTTTTAATCAAGTTCATTTTGATCAAGCTTGCTTCCACTTCTTTCAAGCTTCATAGCCTTTCTTGCAGACGCCTTGATTGCAGTCGCCAAGATTACTTGTTCATCGGTCATATCCTGTTCATCGGTTTCAGTTTTCAAGATTCGTTCCCTTTCCTGACGTTGTAATTCTCGTATTCGAATCCAGATCTGAAATTTTTTTTTGATAGGTAGTCAATTAACATCGCACTGGAGCAAGACAACGAGCATTAGTGACGGCTCAGAGTCCATCCTGGAACCAAGGACATAGTCTTGTAACTTAAAACCCGTCAGATGACGGGTACACTCGATGTGGCAGCCTATTATCAAAACTTCCATATAATAGAACATTAGAGGCCACGACAGATGTAACGTGCACTAGCGCCATGTATACGAGCATCTTTGGCCAGACCAAGTTTCCAAATCGTAATCCTCCGTTGTTCCTCCAACTGGGCTACCGCAGTCCCGTTAAAGTTTTAGAAATAGCATTATGCGAGCACATATGAATATTAAAAACATTAATAATTTGGAAGAAAACCTAAATATTCTCATAATCGGAAATATCAAGATCATCGGAATCATTGTCTTCTAGTGTACTTTTTTCAGAATATTCATCAATATCAATTTCCTGCGATATGGCTGCATCAGGGTCCATCTGATAAAATGTGAAGAATGATTTTTTTTTTAAATTTTAGTTAATGGATGCAAGACTCGAAATTCTAAAATCTCCAATTTAAAATTTTTGTTCCGACATAGTTTCTGTAAAATATATTGTATTTTGCAATTATAATGACTATTTTTTTTTCAAAACTTAAATTTCTTTTAAAATTTAAATTATAAATTATCAAAATTTTGACGTTGGGTAAAATTGATATATCTTAAAATAATTAATGCAAAAATGAAGTGATTTGTTATAAAATAACTTCTAAAAGTTTATACTATAAAGTGTCATCGTAATTTTTGTGGTTAAAACAATTATAATTTTTTTTTTAAATATTTCGTTCAAGGACTACATAAAACACATAGTATTGCAGAGGGGGGGGGGGTTGTTTGCAATTCTGGTGTAAATGCGGCTTAAGCTTTCGGCGTGGGTTGATGGCAAAGTAACGTGCATATTCTAGAAAAGCAACTCATCGCGCGCGTGGAAGTAAATCAATTTTAGAGAAAAGAAAGAAAAATATATTTAATATTCCCTAGTTTAATATATAATGAATTTACTTACGCAGAAGAAACATCATATGATGTTCGATATTTAGGCGGTAACGCTTTAAATCACCGTTTACACTTGAAGGGTTATCGTTCAAAATTGTTCACTCGTGTTGGTAGTATCATATCTTTAAAAACTAAATTGTTATCCGTGATGATTTTCTATGTTTCAAAACATTATTGCAAACTTTCCTCTGTGAAAAAAATTAAAGACCGTTTTTTCTCTACAGAATGCACAATATGGTTTGACTAGCGACATTTTCGATGAGAGACGGTCCGATCATTTCGTTTCGCAACAGAGTACTAGGACGCTAAGAGCAGATGCTCAAAATTGGAGGTACAGCTGTCCCAAAATTTCGGAGTGGGCATGTGTTATCGGCAAGCGAGGAGTTTGTATTAGCCTGATATGAAGTGGGCGCGCGGTATCTTCACTCGTGCAGCTTAAGGTTTTTCCACCACTGCCGAGCCAGCTGAATATTGTTTTCTTGATTGATATCTAAATAATTATCTCGTGTTCAATTTTCAGCCGGTGTAAATTATTTTGAAAAACAACTTTTTTGACATGTTTCTAATGTTTCCCGCATACACCTACCGCGGTCGTGCCAGCTGAATTTTATTTTTGACTTTATCTATAAACTAGCTAACTATTGAAACACAAATCAGTCGGTGTAAAATGACTGACCCAAAAGTGTCGCTGCCCCCCCCATCCCGGACTAATAGTGATCAAGCTCTTATTAATGTGTTTTGAAGTATAGATTCCTTTATACGCTGTATTCAATTACCGTCAACTAAAGGTAGGCATTTAATTAACGTCACAATGGAGCAACGCAAGGGACTATGGCGATGGTTCCTGGATTTACCGCAATGCGAACGATCCCAGGATAGCTAGTAATTATAAGCCACGGTCACCACCCCACCCGAGCTGGCACCACTTTCCAAACCTCCGAACCATACCATCTTAACATGTAGAGTCTAGGGATGCGACATCGATGTCGATGTTTTCTAAAAAACATCGATGTATATAACATCTATTTTTTTTTGTAACATCGATGTTTATACTTGTCGATGTTTTATTAAATGAAAAAAGCACCGTTATAAAAATTTAAAAAAAATCACAAGTAGCATAATTTTTATAATCAGCAAATTGAATATACTTTTAGACCAGTGACCAAGGGTGAGGGGTCTGAAAAGTAGGAATGTTTTGAAAACATTGATGTTTTATAAAAAATATCGATGTATTGGAGCCGATGTAGTATTACTAGTTGCTTAATCAATTTTAAGAAATGGGGGGAAAAAGTATAAATGCACTGAATATTAAAAACATCGATGGTTTGGGGGCAATGTATTATCAACATCGATGTTTTGCTGTCGATGTCGCACCAATAGTTTCTAAACCAATTTTAAGAAATGGGGAAAAAAAGTTTAAATACATTGAATTTTAAAAACATCAATGGTTTGGGATGGATGAATTTCAACATCGATGTTTTAATTTTGAACATCGATGTTTCAAAACATCCATGTTTTGCTGTCGTTGTCGTATCACTAGTAGAGTTACGACAGAACATCCAACCTCCTCCCGCCCACGACTGCATGTTTGAGATCGAGTTTCTAACTCTCCCGATGCTTTCTGCAATTCTTTCAACAAGGCAACCTTTACACCAATAAACCGTGGAACCAATCCCTTCAACTCAAGGATATAGATTTGGGTTCTTAAGTTCATTTGACGTCGCACCTCACCGGGCGATTTTGGACAGCCCTAGATTAATCACGACGAGACAGATCCAAGGACATCTAGTAACTTTGCAGTCAGGTGACGAGCACACGACTTGGCATTGCTCCGAAGTCTCCACTACACCAATGAGCTAATTGCGATGGTCTTAGTTCAATCCCAAAGCAAAGATACAAGGGCAACGCTTTTATCGCTTTGAGCCACGGTCAGATGATAAGGTCAAAATCTGAACTGGTAACCTTCTCGCAGACTTCCACACCATGCCAACACGAGGACTTTAAGGCCACGACAGATACGTGAAACCATCCCTGCGAACTGTACAGCGTTTGGATGGAAAAGGTCTCATCTCTACCATAATGGCCGACTCTACTACGAGGATATATATGAAAAATTCTTTGGTCTGGGGAAACGCTCCAACATTTCAATATCATTTATTAAATTCAATATACTTACAGCGTCGAAGCTTTACATTTTTACCTGGTTGTATCAGTATTGATTATCAGTCGTACTGCACGCATCGATTTTTGATCGAACAGGAATATACCCAGGGCTGTAGTGGAGGGTATACGGCGGTATACGCCGTATACCCTCTGGTTTTTCCAGCAAATTCTGTATACCCTCTGCTTTTTCTTAACTACGTACACGCTTTGCTTTTCCAAGAAAACTTCGCGCGAAACGTCACGTGAAACGCAGATAGCTGTAGAAGCAAAAGAAATGTTTCTATTTCAAGATATCACCTTGGTACATAATTCCAAAATCGTACCTATTAATTATAAGCAATTCATTCCAAGCATTGTCGATAGAATGAAATCCAGACTTTGTTCTGATGTTAATGAAGGAAATAATCAACTTTTGAAGGATATATCCATGTTTGATCCAGAAAGTATAAATACAGAGAATTATTTGCCATGGAGAAAAGGAGTTAAAAAGGATCTGTCGACGTTTTGGTATAGATGAAATGTGTACTATTCAGGGTTTGAGAGACCAATGAAAACGCCCAAGGTGTTCCAGAAAAATTAAAGCTTCTTTTAAGAACAATTGAAATATTACCAAGTTTCCTCGGCCGAATGCGAGCCCGGGCTTAGTTTAATGAATAGTATAGTGTAATAGATTTGAGTTAATCTTTATTGATTTCAAACGTCTCCAATCTAATGTTTATTAAGGCAAATGGACCACCTACGGAACACTTTCAACCGGAAAAAATATGTAAACTCTTGGTTAGCCAACCATCGCTCTTCAATAGACAATATATCAAGAGTATGCTGTACAAAATGAGACACAGAGACTGATTTCTCTAGTCAAGCAGTTCGGAAAGTATTTCAATGAAAATGATAGAAGACCTTAAAATTTGTTTAAACGAATTTCTGCTTAAGTCGAAGTTTCTTCAAAGTTTCACCAATTCCTTTCCTGTAATATAAAATTAATAAAGGCTTTTTTTTCTCTCGATAATTTGAATTTCGATTAATTTGAACATATTCCTTGGTCCTTTGAGTATACCCCATGGGCGTACGGAGGAGGGGGCGGTCAACCCCCTGGCTTACGACTTTCCTATTTAGATACATGTATGTGCATGTGTGGAAGGGGGCAGATAACCCCCTGGCTTTTGGATTTCCTATACATATACATGTATGTGCGTGTGTACATGTTTCGCCTACCCATGGAAAACATTCTGCAGGCGCCCATGGTATACCCTCTGTTTTTTTTACGACTACAGCACTGAATATACCGTACGATATTTTATCGCGTGTGTTGCACATAACACGAGTTCCTTGTCCTCTACATCTTCAAAATCCTTATTTAGTTCAGAGCAGGCATCTTTTAAAGTATTTCCATCTTTGTACATTTCTAATGTTTTCTCTCATAGCACTGGTATTATTTGTACCAAGGAAAATAAGGATTTCATTATTAACCTTTTCTGCCAAATTCAAAACGATTTCAACATCAATTAACAAACTGTACCGTATGACAAACTGAAAATACCATTTGAACGCAGAATTGTTAACAAATACAACGGAACAGTCAACTGAAGATGGTTACTGTACGAACATAATCGTAGAGTGCAAGCGCATAATGAGTGACGTATGCCACTGAATTCACGGAAACTTCACGACGACCGTCTCTTGTAGTGGCAGTGGACGGTAATACGGCGATTTTGTCGTGACAAGATCGAACCTTGGGCAAGCTCCCATGTTCGTTTCACTAAAAGAATTTGATCGTAGGATATTTTCCTAAATGATCGAAATCGATGCGTGTGCAGATAGTTTTCCCTGAAGTCACGTTTTTGTTCACGCCCATTAAATTCAAGTAAAGCTCTCATTTGATAATACGACGTTAGTCAATTGTTTTAAAAGCTACTTACCAAACCAGAAGCCGTCAAGACTAAAACTGATGCTAGGAAATAAATAGGCATCTTGCTGGGGAATGAGCCATCAGCTCTTTGTGTATTAAAAAGGGAATGATAATACCGGGTTCCAAGATTAGACACGTAGGTAAAGAAGTTGAAAACATTTCCTCTGGACTGTAAAATATCCGATACAGCCACCTAGAAATAAACAACTTTATTACAAAAAAGTTACCAATAACGATTCTTTGAAAAATACCCAAATGCAATCCAGACATCGCAATTATCTCAAGACTAAAATATTTTTTTTCAAAATAATACTATACTAGCAGATCGACCAGACACTTCCAATTAGAGAGACGTCCAATTCAAGAGGTATTCATGCAAAAATATATGACCAATACTGGGTCATGCATAAAAAGTCTAGCGGTCTTATAATTTCATAATAAAAATTAATAGTACAGCGTCGAGTACAGAATGAATGTCCCTGTACGAAATTGCCATTGGATCGAGTGTGCAGGTATATCGAGGGTGGTCAATATGTTGAAATTCTACCGCTTTGGCAATCTTTGGTCCAAGTAACTTCCGATTGAGGACTTAGTCAGTGGCGTCATTCAAAAGTTACCGAACTTTGCTTCTACTATTGGACACTCAAATAAATGTCAAACTACGCTTTAAATTGTTGAAACTGATTAACAGTCACAATACACATTCATTCTCTTTTGTCTGCTTCGTTTATTCCACAGTGCATCAGGACCGAGTATTCTCGTGAAAACTACAGTTTATGTCATACCAGATTTTATAATTCTAGAAAAATAGGTTCGCCTATTTTACTAGTTAGCTGGGTAGAAGAAATAAAGTGAGTGAAGAGAAGGATTCTTGGGCATTGAAATTATAAATTAACGGAGCACGACGAAAGCCTCCTAAAACAAGTATGAAAGGTAAAAAGTGAGTTGACAAGCATCGCACTGGAGGAACACAACGGACTATTAGCGGTGGTCCATTATCAACTCTGACGGGAAAGTTCCAAGGAAAACGTCTCGTAATTTTGAAGCACGAGCAGATTACGAGAACACATGAGCTGACACACCACTCTCAACACTTTCCAACACGCCAACCCGAAGATACTTTACGTGCAGCCATATGTATTTTTCGCATGAACCTAGTCTCTAGCAACCACCCGGTTGATAATCCGTTGCTATTCCAATTGGGATACCGTGACCCTAAGTCCGAAAGAACAAGCAAAGAGGATGGAAGGTATTCAAGGACCTTCAGTTCTTTGCTCAATATGATTCATGTACTGAAAGAACATGTTGATAATGTGAGGTAGACCGGGGGCAGGTTTACACGCTTTTATAAACAATATTATCCTTGTTTTTAATACCAATTCATTAGTTTAACTTTAAGCTAAAAAGAGTGGTGCCTTTAACGCCACCTTAAATTACTGTATTAAATTTAACCATTTTTTAATGCAGTTATGTCACCTGTGTAAACTTGCTTCGTGACCGGGATGCGATTTTCCAAACCCTCATAGGTACTACAACTGGGGGAGGGGCTAACCGTAACGGCCAATGATCGCGAGCGCTGGATAGGAATCTCCTTCACTACGCTAAAGACAACTGAAATCTTGTCTGATCCTGTTTGCAGTGTAATAAATGAAACATGTTAAATAATTTTTCTGCTTTCTTCTTTTCTTTTCAGATCCATGGCCATGGGTGGGTAGAGGTGGGAGCCGAAAATTGTATCCTTTTATTATATAAGTTAATAATTATATAAGTTAGTGTTTTATGTATGCTTTTTGTTACATCAGAATGGTCCTAAACCAGGGGTGGATACGACACCATCATCCTAAAGCAAAGGGGACGGCAGAGGGGCGGAAAATATCAGCTGGTAGTGAGTTCAGAAGTGGTTCTTAGATTATTTATGTAAAATCAACGGAAGCTTGGAAAATATCAAAAGGGTATTAAAAATTAGGAAAAGTAATTTAGAATCAAAAGGAATTAAATTGGAATTTTTTAAAAATAATTTGGAGGATCTAAAAATTTTTCCGCCATGGGTTCGAACTCGGGAAGTCATCCTCCGCTGCCGACGCCAAACTGAAGGTAGGTGACTTCAGCCATTAGGCCATCGTTGCTTCACGAAAAAAAGCTCTTTAAAAGAAGACATCATTTTATATTTGGTTGTAGTATCACCCCCAGTTGTAGTATCTATGAGGGTTTGGAAAATAGCGACCGGGATAAGATGGTAATTGGTAATGGTAATTTTAGTTAACGTCGTACTAGAGCAACACAACGGGCTATTGACGACGGTCCGGAATCAGTCCCTTAAGGGAAAGATTCGAGGACAACACCTCGTAATTTTGAATCACGGTCAGATGACGATGACCGGGATAGGAATACACAATGAAGGGGGTACATACACACACCACTAAAAGCTGTAAAATAAGAC
Organism: Metellina segmentata; assembly: GCA_947359465.1. NCBI lineage: Eukaryota > Metazoa > Arthropoda > Arachnida > Araneae > Tetragnathidae > Metellina > Metellina segmentata. The sequence goes on along the minus strand of OX375880.1, from coordinate 90,635,595 downwards.
TTACTGTAAGTAAAATACTTGTTTTTCAAAATTACTCGTTTTATTTCATAAAGTAAGCACACACACGAGATTTGTATGCCAGTGAGTTTTTTTTGTGGGGTCGGGTGTGATTATTGCTCGCTAAAACGCGGTGATTGCTCGCTAATCCCTGGTGCTTCGCAAACCAACACTACAAGCATCGCCGTGATGGCCTCGCCATTGTCAAATGCGGCCAAATTCGATAATAGCCATCATGGCGTTGCACGAAGAGATCCAATGGGCGTGACGTGACAATCGCTTGCGAAAATGAATTGGATGGTATGTAGTATCCGATACGTTACAACTTTCGAGCGATGTATTGCCAATTGTGGTAACCTTCCCGTTTTCGCGCTTTTCTTAGTTTTAAGGCAACCCTAGATATTTTCTCCTGACGATAATAAACGGGTCTCATGATTGGTTACGGAAGAAAATACGCTTTTCCACTTTTATTTTTAATATAGAACGGAATTAAAATTTAGACAGTCTTTGAAATTGTTGGGTGCATATGAATTTTGCTCTTGATTTATAAAATCGACTGTTTTATTAATTTTCAAAATTTTTAGGATAAGTTTGGAAAGCAGATTGTAAGTTACAATTTTTTAAATTTGTCACTTTATTTAAATTTCAATTAAAATTTCGAAAAAAAATTTGGATTAAATTTGATTTTTGAAATTGCAGATTGGAATTTAGAATTTTTTTCCCCTTTTGGTTGCTTATTTCCCCTTAGTTGATTTGATAGCAGTGGATAGTGTTATTGAACGTTAGAAAATGGTTTTTTTTTTTTTTTTTTGCAAACATGTAGTAGCTTGATTGGGAAGAAGGTGAAATGTCTTTCATGTGAGAATGATATGATTTTAACATTTAGAAAGGATGCTGGTGATAGGTAGGAGTGGAAATGTAGAAAGATAGGACAAAAGTTTGGCAAAAGAAAGTATAACAGGAGTAAGAAATTGGAGGGTAAATGGGTGTTTGGAGGACTTGAACGAGGGACGGATAAATGTTTTATAGTTGAGGTGAAAAATAGGAACCAGAAAGTTTTGGCTGAGGTAATTCAGAGCTGAATTTTGCAAGGAACTACAAAAATTTATGACTATTGGAAGTCATATGCTGGTATCAATACCCGAAGGACAAAGAGTTCAAGGGTTATCGATTCGAGCATATGACTGTTAACCATAGTCAGAATTTCAAGGACCCGGCTATGAAGGTAAGTTTGATTTTTGTTTAGCTTTTGGTTATATTACAAACACTGGACTATGCTTGGGTGGGCATCCAATACGGTGACTTATACGCATGGAAGCCAACGGTGAAAGGTCCTCGCCGGCAGGCGGGGATCGCGCGTTATGCGCTGTGACTTATCTACAAACAAATTTCTCCCGGTATACTGGTTTAAACGCATTGAAACCTAAAGCGCAATACGTTTTGACTTCTTTAAAAAACAATTTCCTCTTGTAAAGTCGTTACAATAAAAATATTTGTCTTGCTTTTCCATATATGGCTCTATAACCTGGAATATCCCCATTGAGTTGCTCACATAATGCTAATTGCTAGAAAAATTGTGAAAAAATATTTTTTTCACACTTATGGATAGCAGAAGAATTTTTAGATTTTTTTTTCTCATCAAAAACCTTTGTGTGGATTATGATCACAGAAAAGAACTACCTTATTAAAAAAGATTTCTTGTTTTGAATTTTCTATGCATTGCAAAGTTTCTAATTCAAAATTGATGAAAATCCGGACGTTTAAAAAAAAAAAAAAAAAAAAAAAAAAATCACGGTTTATTTTATTATTTTTTTTTTAACAATTATAAATTATTATTTTTTATTAAATTTTTTTTATTTTTTAAGTGACAAAACTAGGATGAAATTGACGCAAAATTGCGTACATGTTCGGAGAAAACCAGACTGAAATATTAGAAAATTTTCAAGTGAAATTTATATTGCTTTTTTCTTAATTTTTAAACAAATTATTATTTATGCACTGTATGCAAAGGTTCACGTTGTATATGGCGGCCATCTTGGAATTGCTTACATCAGCCACCATCTTGATTTGGCGTAAACAATCGCTTTGGCGGCCTAACGTATCGGATGCTACCACTCCACCAATGAATTCATTAATGAAAAAATATTTAATAAAATACCATACGTATAAGGTATTGATCTTATGTAAAATGTTCCTGGCCCTTGCCTGCTCTTTTCGAGGGATCAGGTGTGACCACTGGTCGCTAATCCCGGTGTATGATTGCTAGGGCAATCTCATTTATTGCGAAGAGATACAATCGGCGTGACGTGTTGCCTTCGGATCTTTCTCTTACAAGATTGATCCCGGATATTCGTCAATAGCCCGTTGTGTTGCTCTAGTAAGACGTTAATTAAAAATAGCCAATTTCATTTTCCGCAGATTTTAATTCCGTTGAAATTTTTACTCCATCTTTAATGATCTAGGAGATAGAAATACAGTCGGCGTGACGTCACAATCTCTTGCGAAAATATGAATATTCAATTGAAAAGTATTTATTAAAAGAAAAATCAAATATATGAGGTTTAGATCCCCATTTGACAAAATACGCTAGAATCGAAAAATGGCATGGTTTCAAAGGCTGACGTCACAAAATCCATTTTTTTTCTTTCCTAGGTCGATCGAGGTCTCCAGAAAAAAGAAAGGTAAAAAAGATTAGTAAAAGCAGTCTTCCTTAAAGATTAGATCAGACGGTTTGATTCAAGGAACTAGTTTCACGCCGGAGTCTCTATTTACCGTGAACCTCGACCGAGGTACATGTGATCCGAAAAAGTGAAAAAAAAAACTGGTTCCACAGGCAGACGTAGGTCGAAATTATCAAAATCGAGGTGCTTATTCCTTTACCAGAAAGGATGATGAAAGCCGACATTATATTGAAGAAAGGAGAGATTCTGCAATTTTCATCCAATCTTTCTTCTTAAATGAAAACATGCTAGAAGCTGAAATACGTTAAGTGTTTGATTAATATAACTTTCTTGCTTCCGATTTCAACTTTGTCACAGGCAAAGACTGAGGTTTTCTATCTTCACAATCGTTAAAGATAAATAAAATTTCAAATTTGGGGAAAATTTACACTAGATCCGTACCTTAAATGATATTTTTTCAATTTGAACCAGTGTCATGTCGGGTGTACTCGTTCTTAAAATTATCGTTTATTTTTTTACCGTTAATGTTTCAAGTATCAGTAGGATTTAATGTGTCCAGCTAGATTTTATTCTAAAATATTCTTTAATTAATTTACTGGCATTTATTTATTACTAGCTATTATCTATTACTTATAACTTCTAGACCATCACGGAATTGCCTGTGATGTTGATTTGCGAAGCAAAATAAATAGGAATGCGTAGTAATCACCTGGGGTCAGCAACCTTTACAGAGCAGTGGTCAAACCTGACCCCACGAAAAGAACAGTCACGGGCAACGCCGTGCTGTCCACGCAGTGGTTAGTTACATAATATAACCAAGTCCCATAGTTAATTAATCTAACGAAAGGAAATTTAAAAAGTACATTTTTAACAAAACGCGTTTGTTAAACTATTTTTTTGGAAAGTTAATAAATCAACACTTATTCAAAAGAACTGCAAAACACTGGTTTCGTTTCATACCAAATCAATGTTGAAGTTGGGCTTTATGACTCAATGGTTATTAACCAAATTATCCTAACAATCATCCGATATAGCTTTAAGATCCAATTTCCAATCTAAATTTATTATTTAATATTAATCAAAACAATTAATCGAAATAACATTTATACAATCACTTAAAAATACATTAGATCAAAAGACATGCTTCAAAATATTACCATTTTCACAAATATTTGAAGGAAACTTGTCCACACTGGAGTAAAAGACTACTAACGTAACAGCACACACAAAATCAAACAACTTAAGTTCTTACTCTGTTTTATACTAAGGCTGAGTTTAAGAGCATGTGCTCGAAAATGCAAATTCACTTATGGTTAGTTTGGTTTCAATACATAAGGAGCATATTTTACCATGCTGCACATATCTCGTGTCAATCAATGGCGCGTATGTTGCTCTAGTGCAACGCTGACTAAAATACCCACCTAAATATTGTTAATGGCAATTTTTAATTAACGTCACATTAGAGTAACACAACGGACTATTGATGACGGACCGGGTAATGGTAATGGTAATTTTTAGTTAACGTCGTACTAGAGCAACACAACGGGCTATTGACGACGGTCCGGGATCAGTCCCTTAAGAGAAAGATCCGAGGACAACACCTCGTAATTTTGAACCACGGTCAGATGACGAGGCACCTGAGCTGGCATTCCACTCTCAAAATTTCTTCTCCAAGTCAACGTAGGGTCTGTCGGCCAGGACAGATTTCATGTGCACCAGCCGCCTCCATACTCTTACAAGCTCAATGCACTGACCAGGATTCTAACTAGGAACCTTCCTATCCGGTAATTAATTAATGGTAATTTTTTAGTTAACGTCGTACTAGAGCAACACAACGGGCTATTGACGACGGTCCGGAATCAGTCCCTTAAGTGAAAGATTCGAGGACAACACCTCGTAATTTTGAACCACGGTTAGATGACGAAGCAACACCTGAGCTAGCACCCCACTCTCCAATTTTCCACGCCAACCCAACGTGAGGACTTTCGGCCACGACAGATTTAAGGTGCACCAGCTGCCTTTACACCATACGTTTACAAACATCCATGCCCGAACCCGGATTCGAACCAGGAACCTTCCGATCTAGAGGCTAACACCTCTACCACCAGACATCTAACAATTAGGCGTATACTACTAAATGAAGTTAAAGATTTATTTAAAGTAATATGAGTATTATTTAATTACGTTTACATTAATTTAAAGTCGTGGTTAGAGCAATTAACATCGAACCGCCTAGAAGCCAGGAGCTTAGCTCAAAATATCAGTGCGCCGACCAACCGGTATAGTGGTTAAGGTGTTAGCTTCTGGATCGGAAGGTTCCTGGTTCGAATCCGGGTACGGGCATGGATGTTTGTAAGCGTATGGTGTAGAGGCGGCTGGTGCTCCTTAAATCTGTCGTTGCCGAAAGTCCTCACGTTGGGTTGGTGTGGACATTTGCTGAATGGAGTGCCAGCTCAGGTGTTTCTTCGTCATCTGACCGTGGTTCAAAATTACGTGGTGCTATCCAAGGTAAGGTATGGTAATTTGGTATTGGTAATTTGAGTTAACGTCGTACTAGAGAAACAAGACGGGCTATTGACGACGGTCCGGGATCTGTCCCTTAAGGGAAAGATCCGAGGAAAACACCTCGCAATTTTGAACCACCAATGTATTACCGGATATTTCCATCTGGATTTAATGAGAGGACTTTGGACAGTAGCCAGTCGTGTAACACCCGTGCGACGTTAATTAAAATACCTACCATCCGAACGGGTTACATCTGTTTACTGGAATGGGCCGGTTAGAAGAGTTACGGATTAACAAATGGAAGGTTGCGAGTTGAAATCCAACAAACGCCGTCGTGTACAAAAAGTGGTGGTACATGTTGAATCTGTCGTGGTCTCAAATGTCCTCACGTTGGTACGGTGCGGAAATTTGAAGAGTAGGGGGGGGGGTACCAGCTCAGGTGTTGCCTCATTTGACCGGGGTTCAAAACTCCGTGTTCTCGTATATTCACCTTAGGGGATTGATCCCGGACGTCCATTTTGCTTGATATATTTTGATCGGATTCCACATTTGGTAGCCGACCAACCGGTATAGTGGTTAAGGTGTTAGCCTCTAGATCGGAAGGTTCCTGGTTCGAATCCGGGTCCAGGCATGGATGTTTGTAAGCGTATGGTGTAGCTGCGGCTGGTGCACCTTAAATCTGTCGTGGCCGAAAGTCCTCACGTTGGGTTGGCGTGGAAGTTTGGAGAGTGGGGTGCCAGCTCAGGTGTTGCTTCGTCATCTGACCGTGGTTCAAAATTACGAGGTGTTGTCCTCGGATCCTTCCCTTAAGGGACTGATCCCGGACCGTCGTCAATTGCCCGTTGTGTTGCTCTTGTACGACGTTAACTAAAAATTACCTTACCTTACCTTCCACATTTGGTAATGGTTTAAGGTGCACCAGCCGCCTCTACACCATACGCTTACAAACATCCATGCATCTAACCCGGATTCGAACCAGGAACCTTCCGATCTAGAGGCTATAACACCTTAACCACTGTACCGGTTGGTCGGCGATTCCACATTTGGAGGGAATGGTGGAATACCAGCCCAAGTGTTGCTTTGTCATCTGACCTTATTTAAAAATTACGAGATGTTGTCCTCGGATCATTCCCTCAAGGGATTGATCCCTGACCGTCGTCAATAGCCAGTGTGTTGCTCACTATTACGACCCCCCCCCCGTTAACTAATAGTTACCAATCTACTGCGGTATTCCTTGTGCTTGCTCCATATTGCTTGCCATTTGAGCATTAGTTCAACTATCAACTACAAATTTTACAACTACAACCCTTAACAAATTTTATGCCAGCTAGGTAGGTAATTAACATTGAACTGGAATAACACAATAGAGAGGAGCTATTGGCTACGGTTCGTGATAAAAACTGAATAGAAAGATGTAAGGTAGGTTGTTATTTTAAGTAACGTCGCACTGAAGCAACATAATGGGCTATTGGCGAAAGTACGGTATCAAACCGGTAAGGAAGTTAATTGTATTTAATCAACGCCGTACTAGAGTAACACAACGGGCTATTGACGACGGTCCGGGATCAATCCTTGATGGAAAGATCCCAGGACACTACCACGTAATTTTGAACCACGGTCAGATAACGATGCAATACCAGAGCTGGCACTCCACTCTCCAAACTTCCACACCAACCCAACGTGAGGACTTTCGGTCACGACAGATTTAAGATGCACCAGCCGCCTCTACACCATACGATTACGAATATCCATGCACTGATCCGGATTCGAACCAGCAACTTTCCGATCTAGAGTCTAACAATTTAATCACCAGACCGGTTGGTATGCAAACCCGAAGGAAAAGATTCCAAGAGACGCCGTAATTTTTAGCCACTATAATGACGTCCGAAGAACTTTATCTTTACCCATAAGTCAGGGCTCGAAATACCTGGGTGCACTGTGCACATGAAAATAAAATTGTGCTCCTTATTTTTTCCTGCTAGGTACACACAGTGCACCTAACGTTAAAAAAAGGTAGAGAGTGTTTCATGTTATTTTGATGTTTGAACAAAATATTAGTATCGACATCTCTCGCTCTAAAGGAACGTGATTGAAATTCCTAAATACACACTAAGCGAAAACAAAATCGCTGTGCCGTAATGGGTTGATACAGGAGGAAGGTTTACTTGTGTCACTGCCATCAGAAATTTCCGATGATCGAAACATTTTGCAGATGACTCTGTTAAAACGACTGTCGCGACAGCCTTGCGCCATAGAATTTCGATACGCTTATTTACAACATGCATTAGTGGAGGTGAGATATGCATATGATTAGAATTTCAGCGCAGACGCACATCACGCGCGCCTGTGGAGCCACTTCAAAGCGCTATTTAGGGCTTGGAGATTTCGACGATTTCAAGTACGGCAATTGAGTTTTTCTTGTGGTTTTAAAGGAAAAAAAAACCGATCAATTATGCCTCGTAGAAAACAGCGATCATCCTTTGATCAAGTATCCGAGTTCGACAGAGGAAGGATAGTGGTCTACCGAGATTGTGGATTATCTTTCAGGGAAATCGGTAGTTGTGTTGGACGAAACCAAACTGTAATGCGGATATGTGATCGTTGGATGCAGGAGGGTACGACGGACCGACGTGTTCGATCGCATCCACCTCAGTGCACCACTTCACGTGATGACAGGCATATTGTGCGTATAGCAGTGACGGGTCGCTCAGCCACATCACGAACACTGCACATTCAGTCTGTAACGCATCATCCAGTGTCTGCGCGTACCATTCGACGCCGTTTACAGCAAAGTAGTCTGTCCGCAAGATGTCCATTGCTTCGTCTACCCTTGACGCAGAATCACAGACGTCTCCGCCGCCAATGGTGCGGTGAAAGAAGGATGTGGACGGCAGAATGGAATGAAATTGTCTTTATTGACGAGTCACGCTTCTGTCTGCAACACCACGATGGTTGGATTCGAGTCTGGAGACACCGTGGAGAGAGGATGCTGAACAGCTGCGTTATGCACCGCCACACTGGTCCTGCACCGGGTATTATGGTATGGGGCGGTATTGGATATCACTATCGCACTCTTCTAGTACGCCGGCACTTTAAACAGCCAGCACTACATCTCCGAAGTGTTGGAGCCAGTTGTCTTTTACCTTCAGGGCTTGCCCACAGTCATATTTCAACAGGATAATGCGCGACCACACGTGGCACGCATTGTCCAATGGTTCTTTGTCAATCGCCAGATTGAATTGCTTCCCTGGCCAGCTCGCTCACCGGATCTTTCGCCGATAGAAAACATGTGGTCCATGCTTGCTCAACGATTGACCCAGATTACACCGCCAGCTTCCACACCAGATCAACTATGACAACGTATGGAAGCTGCTTGGTCTGCTGTACCCCAAGAACACATCCAAAGTCTCTTTGAATCAATGCCGAGGCGTATGGCAGCGGCGATCTCCAACAATGGCGGCTACTCTGGCTACTGATTTTGGCAAGAACCACACTTCACAGAAGTCTATAAATTTAATCATTTGATAATTTGTCAAAATGTTATCTACAAAATAAATTTTGTTGTGATATCTCTCGTCTTTCTTGGTGTTGCAATTTGGGTGGCCAGCACTGTACATTATACGACTAAAAACTGAAATGGCCTTCTCGTATGGTTTGACGTGGGATGACCTGTTCACAAAACTTCACACTTCTTTACTGTTTTTAAGAAAGTTAATACATAAATTTATACTTTTTAGGCCTAATTTATATTTTCCGATTTCTCACTATGTTTGGCATTGCTTTTAAATTATATTAAAACTTTTAGTCGTTCTACCCTCGGACATACGGCAAGAAAGTTATCCTAAGTTAGTTTTTATGATGAATTTTAAAAGTTGATTCCCATGTTGCATGTAACCTAATATTTTCAGTATTGAAATCTGTATACCCTTCATCCAAAAATATTACTCTGTAGAGCCCAATCTTCTACAAAAAATTTACACTATAAGGATAACGATCCAATGTATAAAGTAAAATTTAAACGCTAATCCCATTTCCCCTTATCGAAAACCTAAAATTTGATATTCAATTAAAAAAAAATCATGCGTTTGTTCAGTGAATATTTTCAAGTTATTCATTCCTTTGGGCCTTTTAAACGCAAAATCAGGGGTTCCCTGTTTTGTGTCTGTTAGTCTGTCCTTTATTTCCAAATAACTGGGTATATTTTTAATCCAAAAAATTTCAGTATGCAAATTTCAGTCTTTAATTGCGTATGTCAATGTAGTATAAAAATTAGTCATAATTTCTCGATACGTTGACTATTTTATAAAACAAACTTGAAGCTGTAAATTATAAAATGTTCTTTGCCTGCAATCTTATAAACTTCTTGCTAACACAGCAGAATATCCATTCAAAAACAGTAATTTGGCAGTTTTGAAGGCGGAATAATAATTTAGTTTTGCGATTAGTTCTAGTGTTTCCACAGCACAGAGAGAGAAACTATTATTTCCCCTTACAATAAACTATAACAAATACTTCATTTTCAATTTTTACTTCGACTACCAAAAAAATCGTTTATAATATTAAGACCCATTTTATTTCACTTTTAGCTCAATTTGAATTATGGTACACATTTTCAGTATTTGCATGCAAATCATTGCATTTTTGTAATCCAAAAAGCAATGATTTGTATACAAAGGTCTCGATGGTGTATAAAAGTTTCACAAACCTTTTACCTCATTTAAAGTATTTGAGTCCTTTATTATTTCTTATGAATTCTAAAGAAATCATTTTTGTATCCTAAAGTAACAAAATCCTTTGAAAATCTATCAGAAAAAGGTAATTTATTCTGTTTGACCAAATACCTGGTGTTAACAATGATTTTGTTTATACTATTTCATATGCGATTGAATTTTATAATTAAAAGTTTTAACACATTCTAATGAAATTTTATACAAAATAAAATCTAGGTTAAAGTACTTTTATGACCCACTAGTAGATCATATTTACTTCAATGCCGATTTTCCCTGTTAACTAAGTGTGTGATTTCACCGAAATAAATTCAACGAGACTCATAAAGCAATATCAAAAATATTTAATGATACACAAAAATAAATACATTGAAGCAAGTTATGAAGACATTAAAGCACTCCCTCAAACATACCAAGTCAGTCAATTATAGGTCAAATGTAAAAACGTTTCCTAAAGTTTAAAAATTAACTCGCGATGAGTTTCTTGTTGACATTAAATTGCGAGGAGGTTATAAAACATTAAAAGCTCAATCCTTTAAAAATTGTTTGATGCCATCATCAAAGAAATCATGATTCATCTTTTCTAGATTTAATTTCGTTGGTAGCTGGAGGCTTTAACAGGAACTTCTTTCAGTAGATTTGATGCGATTTTGAGGATGACATTTTCAATTTTGAGGCTGCTGTCAGCGAAGAATAGGTGCATTGTGGGATGGCTTCTTCCTGTAATGGTAAATTTCTGTCCAACTTTTTGCCCATGATAACGTAAGGAACCTCCTTACGTCATCCCCGTCTACCTTCTATGAAATCTCGACAGCGATTGGTTTCATACAACATCTGAAAGTTAAAAAGTTCAATTTTCTTTTCAAAAAATAAGTTAGTGGTACTAGTATAACAAAGTAGACAGGGATTTATGAAGGGATGGGACCTTTTCTCCAAACATCTGTAAGCGTCCACTTGACGAGAAGGGATCTAGAGTAATAGACTAGTTCCTTTACGTTGAGTGGACGCTTCCCGATGTTTCAAGAAAAGGCCCCCCATCCCTTAAGAAATCCCTGGCTACTCTATGGTATACCCATAACACTGGCTTAATTTTGGTAAGAAATTGGCTATTCATCAAGTTTAAGTGAAATAACGTCGATTCTGAAGAGAGATTTCAAATTGAACACGGGAAGTCAAACATTAACTTTCCTGGTGGTCGTTTTTGGACTTTGACTTGAGCGCTGTATTTGGCAAGGCTGCGTCAAACATAAGGCAGAAAACAAAATGAGGGAGGAAGCAAAAAAGGAAGAGTAAAAATGAAAGGGAGGAAAGATATCGGTCTAGTGATTGCGATATCCGTACTAATAAAGATGTGCCACTGTGTCGGTTGGTTTAGTGGTTTTATGACACTGGTTCCGTTCCATTCTGAATGAAACAAACTTCCCACCATTCCGTACTTGGAAATGTACTACAGATTACCCATACGGGTACTAAGGCCTCGAATGGGCAAGAGAAGAACATGCCATATGACACGCCGCCCGAAAGCATCCGCCTCCAACACTGGCTAAGCAGGGTACATGGACGTGGTAGACCTAAGATGGGGTCGTGGGTCCCAACTTAGAAATATCTATTAATGCGGGGTACCCAGAATCATTACCATGCCGTTTCATCCTCCGCTAGCCTCTGTAGATCAGAAATGGCTATATTCAAGGCAAATTATGTGCCTGGGAATCCCAACAGCAGAGTATAGCCGAGTCTAGTTCTAATCATCGTGGAACCCGTCGATACGGGAGCTCTCGGACACCCCCCCAGGCATCGCCTAGGCGGGCGCCCCAACCTCAGTTGCCCGGCAACAAGATGTCTGTTCTCGCACCTTAAACGGTTATACAGGGCGCAGCTAAGGTCATCTTTGGTGCAATGGCACAGGACCCATAATTGGCAATGCTGTGAAAAACACGATATAAAATATCAATTTATAGATAGTCAACACAATGAAAGTTTTACTGACCCGGAAGGGAGAAATACACCCAGGAAGGAAAGCACTTAATAGGAACTGAACCCGAGCCACTTAGAACTCCAGTTCCTAACGCAGTGAACATACCCACTGATTTCCTACGGCCACGAAAACCATCAAGAAAGTTACTCATTATCATCTGAAAAGATTTTGACAAATGAAATCTAGTCATTAGAAGAAAACTGACCAGAATGCTGTAGTATTCAGGTCAATAATGACCAAAAAGCAGAACGAGTGACGATTGTACAACATAAGAGGTCAGATCTCAGAAATATCTCGATTATAATGGCTCTATAATTGTGCTCCGAAGGAGTCTTGTTTGTAAAAGAATCACAAGTTCTAACGAGAGGATATTTAGTGCAAAACAAAGAAACGATCAACGAAGATCAAACTACTTATATCCAAATTCTCATGCACGATAGATATCGGGAAATTTGAAGTTCACCATTTAATAGACTTTTCTCGAGTCACATAATTAGCGTTGACATTATCTATCGTTTATGCATTCAAAATTCAGTCTTAAAAATTAGTATTGGTAAGGTACTGAAATTCTATTACATATACAAGTCAAGTGACGTCACATTCGGATAACGTTGAGTAAATGCATAGGTACTCAAATATACTTCCACTTACTGCCATTAAACTCGACAGATATACATTCTATGCCTACTACTAGACTGAAACGACTGTTACATTCTGGGATCTCGATTACGATGCTTAGTAGATGTAGTAAATCCCTACGAGAAAAGGATTACTAGGGTAACTCGGGCTCGTTAAACCAGGACACTTAAATATATGCACCCGAGGAAGCCTACTCGAGGACATTAAAGGGCAAAAAGAACTAACGTGTACCAGCTCCAGGTCACACGACGAGGTTTGAGGTGATTGCGCCTCGAACTTTCAAACCTCCGGTTGCTAATCTGCAACTCATTCAACTGGGCTACAACGATGACTACGAAGTAGACGCGAGTTACTTTCCAAACCCTTTTCTTGAAAATGAGCTTTGTTTGAACGTTAACCCTTAACTGCTGTCATGGTTTTCAGACCCCGAGTCATTTTTGACAGGTCATTTCCACCCTTTAAAGTGGATATTGGTCCCTGTGCTATTCAGTACCTTCCTACTACGTCCAATAGAAGCAACATTCCAAGACTGGTTTAGCTGCCCCAACTATTTCGTATTTTACACTACTTACATTTCCCGCGTGGTCTCTTAGACCCCTTCACGGCATTTGCGTTACCGTTCTTGTTGAATGAAATATTCTAAATTTGAGTAGGGAATTTCGGCAGAGATTCTAAAATGGCAACAAACTATACTAAAAAACGACCTGCGTTTCTTACACAAAAAGAAATTCAGGACATTGTTGATAATTGGTCGGAAATAGAGTACTGTGACAGTGAAATTTCAGATAATATTGTTGAAAGCGAACACGAAACGCATTCGGAAATTTAGGCAGATGAAGATGAAGACACTTAAAGCGAGTCTTCACAAGAATATTTCTACGGAAAAAATAACTTCGAATGGGATGCCGGGGGGGGACCTACATAGTTTTACAGTTTCCAGGGTTGAAACGTTCTGCAAAATTAGGTCCGAAAGCAGAGACTGACGAGACATGGAATCTGCTTAACTTATACATTATAAAATATATTTCATGTTAAGAATCGAATTATCTAAATTTAAAATGTATAAATAATAATTATCTAAAGAATCTTCCATTAATATATTATATTAATCAATTTTATGCTCACTTTAGTGAGCGAGGTTTGAGAGACCCCTCTACACTAGTTACGATACGGTTTGTGACACTGCAGTTAAGGGTTAAAACTTTATCCGATGAATTCTTAGATGATGTGAAGAGACTGGAAGTTTCAAACAACTTACCCAAGCTGCAGATCCCATGAGGGATAATGCCGATACTGCCAAACCAAGAGCTGCGATCGTCAAAGACTTTGCATCTGGGCCCATAGACTTTTCCAAAAGACTGTTTGTGGCATATATCGTTCCAGCACCCGAAGCTAAGGTACACAAAGTGGCAGCATGTCTCCGGAACGGACATTCTTCAAGTGCACGCACCTGGAAATCAACAAATTCTCTATACCAAATTGTACTATTTTCTATATCTCCCAGGAAACGCCCCGTTATCTAGACACAGGTAATTTTAAGACGAAAATATTACTTTTCTCAGCAAATGCTTGTCTAACCCATTGAATTAATTTTTTTTATTTCTAACTAATTTGTATTTGGATTAAAGTATACACCTAGATACAAAAAATAAAAGTCCTGTATAATGATGGGATTTAAGAGGTTTGAGTACCTTAAAATTGTCGAAATCAAATGCTTTTGATCTCATTTTCAAGTAATCAATGATCTACGATTTAATTTTTACATTGATTAGATTTTAGTCACACATATATAAACAAGTATGAAAATTCATAAACATAAAAATAATAATAAATAAAATAACTAAACGAAGGGGTCAAGAAATATAAGCCTTCGGCCCACACGAATATTGCTACCATGTTTGTGTGCAGCATAACTGAAGATCAAATGAACTTAAAAACTTCATTTAACATTTTTTATGCTATAAGTTTTTACAATTTATAAGAAAATTAAGAGTTTGAGAACATTAAAAAAATTATCAATTTTCTCTGCAAAAATATTTTTTTTAATTATAAAACAAATAAGTTAAGAATTTTTTAAAATAATAGTATATTAAAAACCAACAATTGTTTAGATCATAAAAAAAATGTTAAATGAAGGTTTTAGGTTCATTTGATCTTTAGTTATGCAAGCACATATAGTAGTAGCAATATTCGTGTCGGCCGAAAGCTTATATTTCTTGACCCCCTCATTTAGTTGAAATATTATATGTATTACCTTTTTTTCAAATTGTTTATGAATATTCATACTTTATTATATACGTGTGCCTAAAATTTAATCAATGTAAAAATTAAATGATTTTTTGCTGATTTGAAAATGGGCTCAAAAGCGTTGATTTCGACAATTTTAAGGGTTCTCAAACCCCTTAAGCATTATTTCATACAAATTTTTGAAGTCTCCTCTAACCTAACCAAGTCGTAAAGCACTGGTGCCAGAACATAGGCAATTTGACAAATATTTTTCAAAAACAATATTTTACTTAATTATTTTTAACCGTGAAGAAAAAGGGCCATCACAAAGAATTTAAAAAACCTTCTATTCCATTTACATTTTTAACATAAAATAGAGGATTTTAATCCATCAGGACTCCGGCAATCTTAACCTAGCTACTAGTAATACCGAAAACAAAATTTTACGCCACATTACTGTTTAAATAACATAAAACAATCAAGTGTCTTAAAGCTACGTCTACAAAAAAGCACATTAAAAACTTTGTTCTCATAAAACGCATTCTAAAAACAAGAAAATAACGATATCGGAACTTATCCTGAATCAAATGCCCAACATTTGACGTTGCAAGCAATTCGAACCCAAATTTTTCATCAATTAACATCAATCTAAATTTTGAATCGCACAAAACTTTGATGTTCTAGTAGCTGTCTCGGCAAGATATCTCGTAAATAAACACTTGAAGGATTAAAGTAAATATAGAAATATATTGAGACAAAATTTGAAACCAGAGGTTAAGATTTGCATGTTGTGAACACAAAAACAAATTACCGTATGATAGGCAGAAACGGACACTTTGAACTCTCCAATCTGAAGAAAAAAAATTATTTTAATTATTCTTAAGACAAAAAACAAATTGAAGTAAAATATTTCAAACGTAAATAAAAATAGACTTGATTGCGTAATTACCATTTTATCAAAATTTCAGAAGTCACCGAAAGCACAGATGCAAATAAAGAAAATCTGAACGCAAAGTTCCGATCTTTTTACTCTTCCATTTATATTAAGTTAGTCATTCTAAGCATGCGCATAAAAACACAGAATCTACTTATGGTTGGTGTAGGTAAATTTTTAACATCGTACTGGAGCAATACGAAGGACTATTGGTAACAGGACTGGCTCAAGTTCAAAAGGAAAGAACCGAGAACACCACGTAATTCTGAACCGTGGTCAGATGAAGAAGAAACACCCGAGCTTACACCCCACTTTGCTATCATCTATATCACGCCAGATCAACGGTACATGCTGATGTCTTCGGAATTTTCAATTGGTATGTTTCTCCTGGATCGTGACGCCGACCAACCGGTATAGTGGTTAAGGCACCGGTATAGTGGCCTCTAGATCGGAAGGTTCCTGATTCGAATCCGGGTCCGGGCATGGATGTTTGTAAGCGTATGGTGTAGAAGCGAATGGTGCACCTCAAATCTGTCGTGGCCTAAAGTCCTCACGTCGGGTTGGTGTGGAAGTTTGGAGAGTGGGGTGCCAGCTCAGGTGTTGCTACGTCATCTGAACGTGGTTCAAAATTACGAGGTGATGTCCTCGGATCTTTCCCTTAAGGGACTGATCCCGGATCGTCGTCAATAGCCCGTTGTGTTGCTCTAGTACGACGTTAACTAAAATTACCATTACCTGGATCGTGACGCCGACAAACCCGTATGGTGGTAAAGGTGTTAGCCTCTAAATCGAAAGGTTCGTGGTTCGAATTTGGGCGTGTGCATGGATGTTTGTAAGCGTATGGTGTACAGGCGAATGGTGCATCTCAAATCTGTCGTGGCCGAATGTCCTCACGTTCGGTTGGTGTGCAATTTCGAAGAGTGGGGTGCGAGCTCAGGTATTGCCTCGTCATCTGCCCGTGGCTCAAAATTACTTGATGTTGTCCCAGAATATTTCCCTTATGGGATTGATCACGAACCTGTGCATGGATGTTTGTAAGCGTATTTTGTAGAAGCGGCTAGTGCACCTTAAAACTGTCGTGGGTAAAAGTCCTCACGTTGGGTTTTCTGGAAGTTTGGAGTGGGTTTCCAGGTCAGGTGTTGCTTCGTCATCTGACCTTGGTTCAAAATTACGAGGTGCTGTCCTCGGATCTTTCCCTTAAGGCAGTGCTCCCCAACATTTTTATCGCCGCGGACCGGATCAACGTTTGATAATTTTAATGCGGCCCGCTGAGGGGGGAAGGACGTTGATTGTTTACATTTTAGATTGTTTTATATTTAATAATTTTAATTTAATTGTACTTAAACATGCCTTCAAAATAAAATACAGTTACACCAAAAAATAAATATAAAATGATTTAACATTTTAACTCACTAGAACGCTAAATCAATGAGAACCCTGAGCTTGTTTCTTTGCAACGAGACGGTTTCAGCTGGGGGTAATAGGAGACAATGACACCCGAAGTGTGTTGCTTATGTCCAGTTTATTGCGTTGTTTTCTTTTGGTTGCTGTCACTGCAGAAAACCCCGCTTCACACAGATAGGTTGTCGGATATGGCAATAGGGATTATACTGCTGTGGTGGCAATCTCAGGGTATTCTGCCATGACTTTAATCCAGAACACCGGCAGTGTTGTTGTCTCGAACGTAGTTTTAAGGCCGCCTTCATTTGCATTCTCCAGAAGCTGATCTCCTTCTTTCACAGACATGCTAGATTCGCCTGATTTGTTGACAAATGGATCGCGGATCCATTCCTTACTAGTTCGTGGGTCTTTTGTGGTTGGGAGGTAGCGCTCGATCTCTTTTAAAAGCAAAGACAGGTGATCGTGCACCAACTGGGAGAATGAATGTTTAGGCTGATTCTCGCCTAAACTCCCCGCTAACGTCTGAAACATGTCCAAAATGCCTCTGTTCACGCGTCGTCCCCACAGCTTCAATTTGGCTTGAAATGCAGCTACTTTGTCTGCCAACTTGAAAACAGTTGTCACATTTGTCAAAATTGGAAAATAGAGACATACAGAATTCAGAAATCATAATTGAAACTCTAGTAACAGAACAAATTTCAAGTTCTGGTTTACCGCCTCCTAATTTGAGTGGACATTTCATTGATAAAAACCACACAAATCCGAGAGAAATACATCACAGTAAATAAAATAGAAATAATTTAATGTTTCTTGGGCGGCCCGGTACCATTTGATCCACGGACCGGTCCGCGGCCCGGGGGTTGGGGACCACTGCCTTAAGGGACAGATCCCGGACCGTCGTCAATATCCCGTTGTGTTGCTCTAGTACGACGCTAACTAAAATTACCAATTACCGGACCACACCAACCCAACGTGAGGACTTTCGGCCAAGACCGATTTAAGGTGCACCAGCCGCCACTACACCATACGCTTACAAACATCCAAGCCGGACCCGGATTCAAACCAGGAACCTTCCGATGTAGAGGATAACACCTAAACCACTATACCGGTTGGTCGGCCTAACAAGGTAGGTATGTAGATGGGTAATTTAATCAACACGCTGAAGCAACAAAACGGGCTGTTTTTCGACGGTAAGCCCGTAGAGAAGGGTTCGTGGACACTTCATTTTTTTTTAGCCACGGTCAGATCACATCATGTGAGTTGAGCTAACACCACACTCTCCAAACTTCCACGCCTGGTTAACGTGATGACAGTTGAGACCTAAAGATTTAAAATACATCTGCCCCGTGTACACGGTCTTCGGTAGTACCGAGTTTTGAATTCGCAACTCTACAGTTGCCTATCCATCCCTTCTCTAGACATTTTTGTATACCTTTTGCTTTATTTCGTCGAAGTAACAAAATCTCTACTTCAATTCATATTTACCACAAAATTTTACAATTCTCAAAAAGTTCAATGTATAAATATTGAATCGTATTACCAGCTAATAGTCTTCTCCAGTTGCCGATGAATTGACTCAAGGGAGCATTGTAAAAATTCGAATTTTTAATTGAATTCATGAAATAAGATTGACGTGGTTCAAAATTACGAAGTGTTGTCCTCGGATCTTTCCCTTAAGGGACTGATCCCGGACCGTCGTCAATAGCCCGTTGTGTTGCTCTAGTACGACGTTAACTAAAATTACCAATTACCAATTACCGAAATAAGATTGACATTTTTTCTAACAGTTTTTTTCGTTAAATTAATCGTCAATAGTCCGTCGTGTTGCTCTAGTACGACGCTAATTAAAAAAATACCAATTATTTATATTCCCTAGAAGTCAAAGCCCTTCTTTTCCTGACAGATCGATCCGTCCTTGCTGAATTCCATTTGTTATTGCGTCCTTGCTGAATTCCATTTGTTATTGTTTTCAAAATTGCTTGGCTCGGAGATTTTGATTCTAGATTTATGGACTTGCCTTCCTCTCGCCTTCATAAACGATTCCATTACGCTTTCAATTCCACCACTTGCTGCGGGAAGAGCTTTGGGGACTAACTCATCGGGGGACGGACGAATTGAAACGATTCTTGAAAATTGTTTTTTTTTTCTTACCTAAGACGCTGCTGTTTTATGGGAACCCAAATCCGCGGTGTTAGGTGACTTTTGGACTCGAATATGGGAGTAATTTTCTGCCTCGTTAAATATAGCCGGCGGGAGTGTTTTGTAGTGATACGTGTTTACAGAAAACGAAGGTGTGTCAATAAGTAATGCACGTGTCAATTTTTAAGTTGGAAAATAATTAGTCAAAATGAAATTATTTAGTAAAACGGGAACTAGAAGATGCCACTGACTGGGCACAATGCAAGGTCTCGTGATTCCACGTACCGGTACCGTTCGTCAGTCACCGGTAAAATGGCGTTAGTGATTACATCGTCAACTGTGGAAGAGCAAGAAGTTTGGTCGATGAAGTCCGATCTGCGAGTCCAGTCTCTTCTTCAACCTGTTCCATTGTTGATGAAATTGACAACGTGATACGAGAGAACCGTCGGACGACGTTAAGCGAAATAAAAGCACGTTGCAACATTTCTAATCTGCCTGGGACATTGTCCATGAGAAGCTAGGGTACAGGAAAGTTTGTTCTCGCTGGGTACCAAAACAACTGTCGGAACAGCTGTTGAGTTGCTTTTCAGTTTAAATGAATGCAACTAGAAGTTCCTGGGAAACTCTATATTGGTGTCCAGTTAAATAGGCAAAATCAGCTTTACCTGGGGAAACGCTGGATCAGGACAAGAGACCGAGACTTTCCGTCAGATGATGAGGGAATGGATTCGCCGAGAACCTATGGACATCAGTCGTAAGAGCTGGGCATCACTGGTGTATAGCATCCGGAGTTGTCGTTCGGGTCGCCCTTGCCTTTCAGGAACAGCTCAGTCTGGTCCGCTCTCCTCCCCTTCGTCGTCTCGCGTCCTCTCCTCCTTCTTAGGCAAGCCAGAAAAGGGTCGAAGCACCCCCTTTTCGTTAGGACAAGAGCTTCGTTTCGCCTCGACTCTCGCCAATCCAGCAGGAATCCCCAAGTTCCGCACATACATAGGAGGAAGTGAGGGCCATCGGAGATCGTAACATAACACAGCACAACGGATGCGGAATGGCTTGCAGACTGACACATTTGCAGCGGTACCACGAGGAAGATAGTGAGTTTTGGGCGAGTATTGCCGCGGGAAATGAAACCTGGGCAGTACACATGACACCGGAGTCAAAAATGCGAGCATGATGTGGAAACATAATCGGGATACGGTTGTGAAGTTTTGGAGAACCCTCCATACAGCCCGGACGCGATTTTCCAAACCCTCATAGGTACTACAACTGGGGGCGGGGCTAACCGTAACGGCCAATGATCGCGAGCGCTGGATAGGAATCTCCTTCACTACGCTAAAGACAACTTAAATCCTGTCTGATCCTGTTTGCAGTGTGCAATTATATAAGTTAGCGTTTTATATATGCTTTTTGTTACATCAGAATGGTCCTAAACCAGGGTTGGATACGACACCATCATCCTAAAGCAAAGGGGACGGCAGAGGGGCGGAAAAATATCAGCTGGTAGTGAGTTCAGGAGTGGTTCTTAGATTATTTATGTAAAATCAACGGAAGCTTGGAAAAATATAAAAAGGGTATTAAAAACTAGGAAAAGTAATTTAGAATCAAAAGGAATTAAATTGGAATTTTTTAAAAATAATTTGGAAGATCTAAAAATTTTTCCGCCAGCTGGGTTCGAACTCGGGAAGTCATCCTCCGCTGTCGACGCCAAACTGAAAGTAGGTGACTTTAGCCATTAGGCCAATGTTGCTTCACGAAAAGAAGCTCTTTAAAAGAAGAGATCATTTTGTATTTGGTTGATTTCAGTCTCATTGATCGTTATAGTTAGCCCCACCCCCAGTTGTAGTACCTATGAGGGTTTGGAAAATAGCAGCCCGGACCTAGAGCCCTCCGATTTCCATCTGTTTGGATCCATGAAGAAACTCCTTGGCAGTAAGAAATTTGACTTTGACGACGCACTCAAAGCCGTGCGTCGTCAGAGGGCTGTGTGAAGGTGGCTCTTCTCACAACCGAGGGTGTTATATGAGACCGTGATTTTCAAACTGATCCATCGTTGGGACAACTGACCCAATATGCATGGAGGAGTATATTATGTGGAAAAGTAATAAATGGGCAATACTTTCATTTCTTGTTTCATACTGTCGTTAATTGCTTTATTATTATTATTTTTATACTTTATGTGCTTTCCTTATTGACATGCCCTCGTATATACTCTCAACCCGACGTCGAAGCGCCATAGAAACACAACCAACCCATTTGGCTTGACCCATTGGTGACGTCATTTAGCTTGTTTTTCAAAAACGCGTCAGATATAAGAATTCTAATGAATGAATTAAGATGGTAAGTTCTGTACTCAGTTAAAGTCACACTGATGCAAAACAACGATATAGTGATGATGGTTCGGGATCAAAGGGAAAATTCTAAGGGAAAGATGCGAGGACAACTCCATTTAATTTCGAAAAAAAGGTCATATGACGAGCGTATACCAGCTCCTGTGTACATGACGGTCTGGTTGGAACGAGATTAAAACTTACACCCCTCCGATTGCTAATCCGTTACCGGCCCAGCCCAAGTAATCCGGTGTATCGCCACGTAATTTTGAACCACGGTCAGATGGCGAGGCAACATCTGAGTTGGCATTACACTCTCCAAACTTCCACACCACGCTTACATGAGGAGATTTGGTCCTACGACAGATTTCGTGTATCAACTCCTGTGTACATGACGGTCTGGTTGGAACGAGATTAAAACTTACACCCCTCCGATTGCTAATCCGTTACCGGCCCAGCCCAAGTAATCCGGTGTATCGCCACGTAATTTTGAACCACGGTCAGATGGCGAGGCAGCATCTGAGTTGGCATTACACTCTCCAAACTTCCACACCACGCTTACATGAGGACATTTGGTCGTACGACAGATTTCGTGTATCAACTCCTGTGTACATGACGGTCTGGTTAGAACGAGTTTTAAACTTGCAACCCTCCAATCGCTAATCCGTTACTCTGCCAACCGGGCTACTTCGGCCTTTCATAGTATATTCAACTGGGTACCATCGGACCAGTCTAAGTCATCCGATGTATCGCCACGTAATTTTGAACCATGGTCAGATGACGAGGCAACATCTGAGCTGGCACCCCACTCTCCAAACTTCCACACCAACCCAACGCCTTCAAAGTACACTCAGGAACATTGAAAATAGCGCACCAAGAAGGAAAAAATGTACAATCGTGAAACTTTTCAAATAACTACAGTGAGATACAATATGCAAATGATCCAAGTTTTCTGCCAATGCGCATGGCCAAACACCTTGCAGCGGCGCTGCAATCGGAAACTGGGATCGGCGCTTAGTGGAAGATTCATAAACGTGACGATCACGTTCCGACTCTAGGAAGACTTCAGTTAGCGAAGAATACCAGGTAGACGCGTGAGAAGACATTTCTCACAGTTTTGCGATTTTGAAAAGGGCCTCATCATCGGCATGATAACCACAGGTTGCTCGCCAGGTCGATCGTTCGGAGTGTGTCATCAGAACATGTTGGGAGCAGTGGACACGAGATGGTACCCACGTGCGGCGTACCGGGTCTGGAGCGACCAGGAAGACGACAATGCGAGAGGATCGAAGGATCGAGCTGCAAGCTCTTGTGGTTCCCACAGTGACTCGTTCTACGATACAATCAGGTGTAGGGGTGCCTGATGTTCCACAAATTTCAAGACGCCTTGCCGAATGGAATCTGTAAACCAAGCGCATTTTTCATGTAAACCTTTAACACCGAAACATAGGTGACTCCGCCTACAGTGGTGCCATACCAGAGCGACGTGGAATGCCACAGATTGGCAAAACATGGTGTTTAGTGATGAATCCCGGATTGTTTGGGGTACAGATGATAACCGCTTACAAATGTGGAGTTGCCCTGGTGAACAGTACAATTCCGCCCACGCTGTCGCGTGACACACTGCCCGTACTGCAGACGTAATGGACTGGGGGGGGGGGAATACCCTACGATAGTCGGTCCACTCTAATCGTGGTACGTGGAACCTTAACGGGCCAGCGTATGTTGATGACATTCTTTGATCCCACGAGGGATCTTTCCTAAATGGTTTTGCATTAGCAATTTTCCATTAACATAACGCTCATCCACATACAGCTCTAGTTGCTCATGACTTCCTACGTCATGTTCAGACTCTTCCATTGCCGGCCCGCTCTCCTAACTTGTCCCTTATAAAGCACGTGCGGGACCAGCTGAAACGCCTGATGCCGCCGTGTCACTCTGTACATGATTTGGAGGTGGCTGTTCAAGATTTGTGGGTCCATCTGCTTTAAGACAACCTCAGACGTCAAATCAACTCAATGCCGGACCGTGTTGCGGCATGTATTGCAGCAAAAGGCGGTCCGACGCGCCATTAAAGTTGCACTGTATTTGTCTAATTGTACCCACTGTATTTGTTTAATTGTCTTGATTTTGGGATCAAGTGAATCTCTCATCTGTATCATTTTGTGTATTAAATTTCATTTCAATCCGATGCTCCCTTCATGGTGCGCTCTTTTCAATGTTCCTGAGTGTATATAGAGATGTTGCTAATTATTTTAAATATTGTGTGGGTTCATGTTTTTAGAGAAATAATAAAGTTATGTTGTCAAAGATTTTTTCTATAAAGGCAAAAACGTTCAAACAATTTTTGAGCTTATTTTCAGTTTTTATAGATTATCATTTATGAAATTTTTTTTGCTTAGTATTTCACTACCGAATTTCTTAAATTTAAAATTCAAGTTATTGAATTTAACAAATAATAGCGCTGAGTTCATTATTTAGAGGACTTCACCAGTTGATCAACTCAGCGGCTATCTGATATATCCAATTAAGGGTGAGACAGAGGGGTCATGCCTCCACATAAGAAAGAAAGAAAGAGTTCATTATTGACTTTTTCACTGTTAAAAGAATGAATTTCTACTTGTGTTACATTTACAATAATGTACGTATAAAATAAGGGAACAATGAATTATTTAAACAATGTGTTTTTTTATCAACAAGGTATTATAATTTTTTACAGAACAGTAAATGATTTTTAACTGCGTTGATGATTTCAAAGCTTATTTTGGTTATCAAAGCGACTTAAAAATGAATAAAATATCTGCGATTGCAGCTGTTTTAATATTCCCTTGGTTTGGGGGAATGTTTGGATTTATCATCTTCGGTGATGCATGTTACATTGTATTGCTGGTGATGTACTTGATGGTGGTTACTACGTTGGACCGCGAAAAAGCGGAAAAGGTGGAAAAAACTGGAAGAAAGAGAGAACAGGTGATTGAAGAGGATATAGTGAAGGTGATTGAAGAGGATATAGTAAAGGTGATTGAAGAGGATATAGTAAAGGTGATTGAAGAGGATATAGTAAAGGTGATTGAAGAGGATATAGTAAAGGTGATTGAAGAGGATATAGTAAAGGTGATTGAAGAGGATATAGTGAAGGTGATTGAAGAGGATATAGTAAAGGTGATTGAAGAGGATATAGTGAAGGTGATTGAAGAGGATATAGTAAAGGTGATTGAAGAGGATATAGTAAAGGTGATTGAAGAGGATATAGTAAAGGTGATTGAAGAGGATATAGTAAAGATGATTGAAGAGAATATAGTAAAGGTGATTGAAGAGGATATAGTAAAGAGGATTGAAGAGGATATAGTAAAGGTGATTGAAGAGGATATAGTAAAGGTGATTGAAGAGGATATAGTAAAGGTGATTGAAGAGGATATAGTAAAGGTGATTGAAGAGGATATAGTAAAGGTGCAGAAATGCACGGGAACTGTGGATTATAACAGCATGAAAGAGGAACTTACTGAAGCTTCAATTGCGCATACCTTAGAAGAGGCAGAATGTAAGGATACAAATTCAGCCATATCAGCTATTTTGATGTTCCCTTGGTTCTACGGATTGATTGGATTGACCATCGTTGGCGATGCGCATTACATTTTGCTGCTAACGATGTACTTGATAGTGGCTATGATGTTTGATTGTGAGAAATTCGAAAGGGCTGCAGGAAATGGACGAAACAGAAAGGCGATTGAAGTGACTAGAGGAAAGGTGAAGAAATGCACTGGAGTAATGGATTCTATCAGCATGAAGGAAGAAGTTACTGGAACAAGAATTTCGTATGATACCTTTGAAGAGGCAGAATACATGAACGTGGATATAATTTCAGTCCTAGCGGCTTTCTTAATGTTCCCTTGGTTTTGGGGTCTCGTTGGATTGAGCATCGTTGGCGATGTACATTACATTGAACTGCTGATGGTATACTTAATAGTGGCTGTAACTTGGGAATGTGAAGAAGCTGAAAGGGCCAGAGGAAATGAACGAAAGAGAGTGCTGGTTTTTTCAGAATCCAAAGAGAAAGTGGTAAAATACACTGAAGAGTTGTTAAATGACTGCATGGACGGAGAAGTGTCAGAAGAAACCACTGTGTACGATACCTTTGAGGAGGTGAAAGTTGAATTAAGAAAAGATGAAACGACGACCATAGCAGCTGCATTAATATTCCCTTGGTTTTACGCATTGTTTGGATTGATTGTAGTTGGTCATCCATGTTATATCTTTCTGCTGATGGTGTATTTAGTGGCGGTTGTGGCTTTCGAATGCGAACAGAAAGAGGCGATTGCAGATTCGGATGAAACTATGGAGGACGACACAGAAGTGTTTTTCTACGATTGTTTGGAGGTAGAAATGTCCGAAAAAACATCAGTGGATGATACATATGACGAGTCAGAAGACTTGTATATGGATGACAGTTCGGCTATAGGGGCGGTATTAGTGCTCCCTTGGTTTATCGTGCTGTTTCGATTGATTGTCGTTGGCGATCCTTGTTACATTTTACCGCTAATGGTGTACTTGATGCTTGTATTAGCTTTCGACAGCGAACAGAAAAAGTCAACTGTAGAGTCCTATGAAAATATAGAGAAGGACACTGAAGAGTTGTATTATGATTGCATCGAAGGAGAGGTATCTGAAGAAATAAAATTGCATGATACCTGTGAAGAAGCGGAAAAAGTATTAAAAATGGATGAAAGTACGACTATATCATCAGTTATACTGTTTCCTTGGTTTTGGGTGCCATTTGGATTGATTGTAATCGTAAGCCCGCATTTCATTGTACCGCTGGTGGTGTTCTTGATGATAATTGTGGCTTTCGACTTCGAACAGAGGCAGGCTATAGTAGAACAGTCCAGAGTAAAAGTGGAGATATTCACAGAAGATTTGGACTATGGTAGATTGGAAGCTGATGTTACGGAAGAAACAACAGTGGATGATATCTGTGAAGAGGCGGAAAAGGACTTAAATATGGATGATAGAACAACTATATCTTCAGTTATACTTTTCCCTTGGTTTTGGGTGCCATTTGGATTTATTGTCGTTGCCAATCCAAGTTACATTGTACCACTTACGGTGTTTTTGATGCTGGCTGTGGCTTTTGACTGTAAACCGGAGAGAACGATGGAAGAAACAGGGTGAAACAGAAAGTCATAAATTGCAGTCCAAAGAAAATGTGATAAAACACTGGAGTTTTGGACTGGGATATTGAAGAGTAGAAGTTACTGAAGAAACTACATAGTTCATGGTACTTATTGGAAAATGAAAGAAGTGTACAATGGTATTTAGAATATCAGATACATCAAAATTGAAGTGTTAAGCTGAGTCTGTAGACTTCGTGTTTCAAGTTACCCAATAACACTCCAAGAAAAGATTATTATAGAAGAAACTTGACTCTTCTAATACTGTGAAGGTCTCAGAAATGTTTATTAAATGATAATATCTTGTAAAGGATTCATTAAAATCGAACTATGCCATAAAAGATACGAAAGTTGTATACGATGAGGATTCGGTGAATGTGGATGTACTCTCTGTGAATGACTTATGAAACTAGAGGGGAATCTTAAGATGATTGAGGCGTCCTTACAAAGAACGAGAAAAGATTACAGTCAGGAACTTATGGTCCAAGACATGGATTGATTCAGATAGAACTATAGTATTTAAATGTGAGTGGAAAGTTGAAAAAAAATATTTCTGTTCCATCTTACTTAATAGTTTCTACTTTTAATTTAACATCGTTCTAAATAAAAGAAATGAAGAAACATATGAAGTGTGTGGCTGGATTGAATCTGATTGAAAAATACTAAGACCTGAAGATTGTTCAAATGAATTTGTCTACTCCTTATCAACTGCGACTTAGAGATGCTAGTGGAATTACTGACATTTGGCGATTCATATAAGATCATGTCTTCAGCTAACATAGCTGGACAATTTTTAAAGAGTACAACGATGTTAAAAAGTATCAAGCAGAAAGTTTTGAACGTCCTGAAGTCTCTTTTAAGAGCATTTTGTGATGTTCGGAGATTGACTTAGTGGCTGAGGCGACAGTGAAAACGATCAAAGATTCATTTAATTGAGCCCAAGAGGTTAAACACAACGTGGATGAATTTGCGTTGAAACAACCATAATAATCCATACACATATGGTTCACTCAAAGCTCTCTCGTAGTATATCATTTTGCATTTATACATACCAATGGAAATAAATTTTGACAAGATTTATTGTAAATATAATAATTACTACCTATTTATAAATTTTCAAAAATGATTCTGAAAGTCCTTCACAGGAATATAAATCACCAGTTTCATTGGAAGTTACCGTGACACTGATGAATATATAAAAACAAAAATAGAAAAATATTTCACAAGCAAATAGAGACTGTAAAACGTTGATCCAGAAAGCACATATATGACCTGGAACCTGAATTCTGATGGAAAATGGACCAGTAAGACACTTGCAGGCATTCCGTGGAAGAAGAAAAAGATGGTTTTGTTCAACGGTGACGTTTCGAAGACATTACATTACTGTACCATATAGCCAACGTTTATATAATTATAATTGAAGTAACCATGCTTAAATAATACGAGTCAATAAATATTATTCTTTTTCCTTACAAACAATGACATTTCTTATTTGTGTATTTTACTCTGGGTTCAGTATGCGTGGTTGTTCAGTCAATCATTTTGTTCCTCAATATAGGTTCGTGTAACGTTAGAGGAAACGTCATATTTAAGTGAAAAGTAAGATACACGTCTCTTACTTTCATATATATATTTCAGGTAGTAATACTTATAATTCGGGTACCAGATCAAAAAGCAAATAAAATAATACCGGGTATAATTATAATATGTTTATGGTTTAAAGAAATGTCTTATACGGTTGTCCACCTACTAGATACCCCATCTGCACTCCTGGGCTCAGGGAGAGATGATTTCATATCATGAATTTCAAATATATATTCCAAGTACTCATTGTTTTACTTGTACATTTGTATATACGATGCTTCAATATTTCCAGTACAAACGATAAGGTAGGGAACACAAAATTAAACCGTATTCACATACCGATACACGTCCGCAAGCACCTCTGGATATGACAGAGATCGACGTGTCCTGAAGCGTGAGGTTCGTACGAACCGCAAAGCCGGCAGACTCGCTGGGTGGTTGCAGCGTCGCACTGCGCGTCTTTGTTGGAATGGCTCCGCGTTGCGTGGACGATTCTATTTAGGACCGTAGGTAGGTCGGTTTATATTAAACTCGTGAAAAGTGAATCGATTATTTCGTAACTTGTTTGGATCGACACTGAGCTATGATTATTTACTTGTCTGGTAGTCTTTTTTCGTGTCTACAATGATTTTGAAGAAGATTTATTGAATGAATGAATTCGAAATGTAATTCGATTTTCATCACGGATAGGCGTTCGAGGTTACCATCAGAGAAGAGTTCTGATCTCTGTAAGGTATTCTTCTTAAGTAAATCTGATTGATCCTATACAAAAACTAAATTAAATGTCATCAGAGTGGAATAAATACATCCTCTTATCTAGTCCAACTGATATTTTAACAGGTAAATAATTATAGCTCAGTGTAGATAAAAAAAAGTTATGAAAAAATCGATTCACTTTTCACGAGTTTAATATCTACCAACCTACCTACGGTACAAAATAGAATCTTCCACGCAACGTGGAGCCATTCCAACAAAGACGCGCTAGTGCAACGTCGCAACTGGACTGTGGACCACTGGAAAACTGTTTTATGGAGCGACGGTGTCACGTTACACGCTCTTCCAGTCGGAGGGGCGTACTTGGGTTTGGCGAATGCAGGGAGAATGTCTGTCACCCGAGTGCATCGTTCCAGCTGTCAAGTTCGGTGGTGTACTTGTTCGGGGTGCTCTTCCAGTCGGAGGGGCGTACTTGGGTTTGGCGAATGCCGGGAGAATGTCTGTCACCCGAGTGCATCGTTCCAGTGTCAAGTTCGGTGGTGTACTTGTTTGGGGTGTTTTTCGTGGTATGGCTTGTGACCTTTGCATGTTGTTCATGGTAAATTGAACTTCGACGCCTACATGAACATTTTGGACAATTAGGTTCTTCCTACGCTCTAGCAATTTTTTGGAATGGACGACTGTTACTTACAGGACGACAAAGATCCATGTCATGTTTCAGCCTCTGTCAAGAAGTGGTATAGAGATATGGAGGTTAAACGTCTTCACTGGCCTGCTCAGAGTCCCGACCTAAACCCATAGAACATTTGTGGGACGGGTTAGAGCGACGTTTACGAACCAAGGAACCACGTCCGAAATCTACAGCTGCGCTGGCGACATTCTTGTAGCAGGAATGGACACACATACCCATAGCTGTGTATCAAAACCTTGTTGAAAGTATGCCCAGAAGAGTTTCTAAGGTAATTGCAGCACGCGGGGGACCATCCACCTATTAAAGAATGTATTCTTCCCCTTATTCTATCACATCTGGCTGTCCAGTCCATTATTGTAGGGTAGTGTATATAAAATGTAGCCTAGTATAATGATATAAATGTAACTGCTGTGTATAGATGAAATAATATTTATTATTTATATACGTACTGTGCTCTAACATTCTGGATACACATGTCACTTCAGTGGCATGCTATATTCGTCCCAACGACACTTATTTAAACTGATACGGTGTCTCACGACACTAGGCACGAAAGTTTGTGTTGGTGTTAGTAGAATTCTCCTTTGTACAGCCGTCAAAATAAAAAAACGAACCGTTCAATCCGAATAACACAGTTTACATCGCAGAGCAAAAAAGGAAGGTGGCAATCGATAGGGATGAATGTTTTCTACAAATATCAATACTTAAAATTTATCTAAGGGGCCGTCTTCATATTAAATTGGATGCTTGCTCCGATGCTTTCAATACGAACCCCCATCTTTTATAACTAATTCAGTTTCTACATACAATTTCAGGCGGAAATAAAAAAACGTTCATCAATTTTATTGAATTTCTCACCGATTTGTAAAAGTTTGAAATTAGATCTCCTAATGTTACATTGGTGTTTCCCTTTTTTTTATACTTGCGACAAACATTAATTTTTCTTGGAAATTGTTTTTCCATCCTTTGCTAACCAAAAACTCAAACACAATCTATAAACATTTTAATCATCAAACTAAATTTTACTACGTTGTATCAATTATGAAATTAATATTTTAAAACTTATGAAGATGTAGAAACGTGGGCAAATTTTGACACCATGTGATTCAACTGTTACTGAAACAGCGTAGTTCGAAATTTCAGCTCATTACGTGCATAATTAGTAGCGCAGTGAGACTGTTTTCAAAATTCAATGATTACTATCGTTATTGGGGATTGTTCACAAAGTGAAAACAGAAATTTCTGCCAACACATCCTGGGATTCAATCAGAATGAATTCCGACTTTGTCACTATTTTAATGGACTCCATACCTAGGCGCCAGCAACAGCATTGACTGCGACGGCCACTACACGTCTTTATTAATATGTATTATGTGATTGAACTCTGAACATTTATACGCTCCCTCAATGGTTTTTATGAATTTTCTTGGTCAATTTTATACCGTTTTACATTATTTTTTCATCACATCCGCCTGAAATTTTGTGTAGAATCCAAATCTGTGATAAAAGATGGGGTTCGTATTGAAATTATTGGAACAAGCACCCAATCTAATATGCCCCTTAGACAAATTTTAAATATTGATATTTGTAGAAAACATTAAATTCTATCGATTTCTACCTTCCGTTTCGTTCTGTGATGTAAATTGTGCAATTACGATGGGGTGAGTGGTTTTTTTTCTTTTGACGGCTGCTCCTCCTTCAAATGTGCTCGTATGAGCACACCGTGGCCATCTTGTAGTGTTTGAAGGTGTAATTGATTATAAGATCAATTAAACCACGAACGGATTAATTAACTTAAAATAAGGTTTATTTATACATGTTCGTTATAAATTCACAGAAAAGTTTTAAAATAACTGGATTATTTAAACTTAAAATATTAATTTACATCTTCAAATGTTATAACACAAAAAGGTATTGATGGATTCACCTAAAACTTGGAGAATTTGCTTTTTATAATGTTGTTTAGGGAATGAACTAGAATACTTATGCTAAGTTGAAAAGTTTTTAAATTAGGACCATTTATTTAAGAAATAGGGTCATGAGTCATACGAGGGTCATGGGAACGAATATTTATTTTATTATATATGAAATGGTAGATTCTGCTGGTGTTTCTGTGGCTATCAAAGTTTTGATGGTGTGTGTGACGTCATAAATAGGCGGAATTTCATATTGTTTTGGTAAGTTGTGTGATGTTACGAGCGAAACAAGGTACGAAAAATCAAAATCATTGCATTCGTAATGGCCATGGAAATGACATTGAGTAAAAAACAATTGCCGTCCGCAGCTTATTGTTTTAAGAGTGTTGATCAAACATTAAGTTTTCCTATTACATTGTTTCACAAGTTTTGCTCAGAAAACAACATTATACGAAAGATAGATAATGATGAAAAAAAAGTTAATACACAGCCAGTGAGATCACGTTTCGTCAGGTTTAAAAAAATATCTAAATGAAGTTTGACCAAGACAAATACATTTTGTTATGCACGCATCGTAAGACGGGTCATTTATCCTAGTACATGTATACGTAAATATCAATCTATGATACTCTAGAAATAATAATACATATAGAATATGGAAAAGCACCCCTGAAGAAGCGCCACTCTCTTTGGTATGATAAGAAAATAATCCAAACACGTGTTTAAGGGCTTTTACATAATCCTTTCGACAATGCCGGTAAAATTTGAAAACAATACCAATGCTTTTGCAAAATTTGATGCGATAAAAGTATTTCAGAAAACTGAGTGGGATTTGCCGTTGCTTTGGTATTTCAGTCCGAGGAATGCCGGATGCTATTATCTTATCTTTAAATAGAACTGAACACTCAAAAGCGTAAAAATGATTCTTCGAGGAAGGTAGATATTTGAATCAACATCGCTTTCAAGCAAGGCCTCGGGCAATTGGCAATGGCCGGGATCAAACCGGAAAGAAAAGATGCGAGGACCACACCACGTAATTGTGACCCACGGTCAGATCACGGAGTCACATCTTAGATGACACCCCACTCTACTAACATCCACACCACGCCAACGTAAGAGCATTTGAGGCCACAACAGAGTTAACGTGTACCAACCCTCTTTACACAAATTGTCTTTGATAGATTCGAACTCGAAACCCTCCGGGTGCTAATCAATTACGCTTTCAACCAGGCTATCGTCGCATTCTTTTATGTGTAAAGGCCGGTTTACACGCTACGATAAATTGTAGCAATTTATCAAAATGATCGAATTGTTTCGATTTATCGTTGGGTGTAAACAGGACATTGTAGCGATTAATTGGAATTGGAATTGGATTGGATGGTTGATGCCGGCCGGCATCAATTTCTGCGAATCGTAACGATATGTTGGAACGTGTAAACAAGTGGCAACCATATCTCGCTACGATTTGACTCAGTTTGCACTTGCATCTGCATCAGAAAGGTTGTGTCTTATAGTTCGTTCTTTGATTGACTGTTGTTTTTATTCGAATCATGGCAGTTAAACAAACTCCTGTTAAAAAAACAGTTAAACTAAAAATTATTTTGCTGAGAGCTGGTTTAGAAATGGCAGTTGAATATTCCATGTCCTTCAAGCTTCTTCCGGTGGCAAGGAATCGTAAGGTAGCTGAGAGTCTTTCGTGCGGAGATATCGCTCTTCTCATAACAGTATCAGTTTTCGCAATAAACGGAGAAACTAACCTTAACAACTCAAAATTAGTCCCTTCGTCCATTCTCAAATAAATTCGCCAGTCATTTGGTCCATTTCTCAATTCTTTTAATAATTTTACATGAGAGAATTCCCTTTTCTTTAGCAACCACTGGCGGCTCCACTTTGTTTTTGGGTCTTCGCAACTTTTTCACTTTTCTCGCTAAGCAACCAATATATAACAACAACACATTTCTCCATGGCAAAAGCTTATTTAGCGGTCGACAACGAATATTTGACAAGAAATCGTTACGATTTATCGTAGCGTGTAAACAATACTCACTCTTTCGATTTATTGGAACAATAAATTTGTCAATCACATCGTTACGATTTATCGTAGCGTGTAATCCTGCCTTAAGATTGTGCCGTGGAAATCCAGTTGCATGAGAAGAGGACAAGCAACCAGAGGGTAGGAGGTAGGTAATGTGAAATACGTCGAATCCTCAAATGCCCTCATGTTGCTGGGGAAGTTTTCGAAGTGGGGTGCCAGTTCAGAAATCAAACTCGTCATCTGACAGTAGTTCAAAAGTGCGAGTTGTCCTCGGATATTTCTCTTCCAGATTGATACAAGACCGTCGATAAAAGCCCGATGTGTTGCTCCAGCGCGACGTTAATTCAACTACTTATCGACCTATATCGCTATTCCAGTGTTAATTGGAAATAATTTTATGTTTAAGTGTTGCGTCCTTTTGTTAATGTTATTCCTCCTGCAATAGGCGCTGGTCGCCAGACAGAGCTATGTACATGACTTCCACTTTGAGGCTGCAATGGTTGCCGTCCTGGAGGGTCAGAAAGTGGACGGCTCTTTCGGATCCCTCGTGGACTCCTACTACGTCATGCCGTTGCTGAATAAAGCGAGTTTTCTAAGCATTAACAGCAGCCACTGCCCACGATCAACAACGAATGGTGAGCTTTTCCATATCCTCTTTTCTCATTAGATAAGTAACCGACCAAATTGCTGGTAATTGGTAATTTTAGTTAACGTCATACTAGAGCTACACAACGGGCTATTGACGACGGTCCGTGATCAGTCCCGTAAGGGAAAGATCCGAGGACAACACCTCGTAATTTTGAACCACGGTCAGATGACGAAGCAACACCTGAGCTGGCACCCCACTCTCCAAACTTCCACACCAACCCAACGTGAGGACTTTCGGCCACGACAGATTTAAGGTGCACCAGCCACCTCTACACCATACGCTTACAAACATCAATGCCCGGACCCGGATTCGAACCAGGAACCTACCGATCTAGAGGCTAACACCTTAACCACTATACCGGTTGGTCGGCACCAACTTGTCTGGATAATGGTAATGGTAATGGTAATTTTAGTTAACGTCGTACTAGAGCAACACAACGGGCTATTGACGACGGTCCGGGATCAGTCCCTTAAGGGAAAGATCCGAGGACAACACCTCGTAATTTTGAACCATGGTCATATGACGAAGCAACACCTGAGCTGGCACCCCACTCTCCAAACTTCCACACCAACCCAACGTGAGGACTTTCGGCCACGACAGATTTAAGGTGCACCAGCCACCTCTACACCATACGCTTACAAACATCCATGCCCGGACCCGGATTCGAACCAGGAATCTACCGATCTAGAGGCTAACACCTTAACCACTGTACGGGTTGGTCGGCTCCAACTTGTCTGGGAGGATTCTGTTCCAAGCAAAGGGCCATTAGAATCTTCATTAAGAAAGAAGCCCTGGATATTTTCAGCTAATAAATGTGGTCACTTTGTCATTTAGTGTCTTGTTGTGTTGGAGCAATACAACAACTCTACTATTAAATCTCTCGACGCGATCAGGGGCTTAATTTTATAGGAGCTACATATACATCCAATCTGCCACGTATTCTTTTCAAATCAACTGGGCCGACCAACCGGATCCAGATAGGAAGGTGCCTGGTTCGAATCTAAGTCAGTGCAGGGATGTTTGTAAGCGTATGGTGTAGAAGCGGCTGTTGCACCTTAAGTCTGTCGTAGCCGAAAGTACTCACGTTGAGTTGCTGTGGATGTTTGGAGAATGGGGTGCCAGCTCAGGTGTTGTTTCGTCACCTAACCCTGGTGCGAAAATACGTGGTATCCTCGGATCTTTCCCATAGGGGATTGATTATAGCCCGTTGATTGATTCCTTCAATAGCCCGTTATGTTGCTCTAGTGCGAGATATGAGCGAAATATATGTAAGGTCTAAACAAGGTGTGCTGTGCAAAACTTTATCAAAAACGAATTTAATCTTAAGATTTCTCTGTATGCTCTTTTACTTTCTTTTTAAATATGAGCAGAAGATAATGACAATTTCATGTCATATCGCCTTTAACAACCTTCACCCATTCCGATCTTTAAATTTATTTGGTCAATTTGTAGCACAACCATACACAAGAAATGAAAATCTCAAGCTTCCAACATGCAATATAATTTTCTTATGTACATTACATTTAAATTTAAAAAATTTGGCGATTTTTTATAAGTTTAGACTTATTAAATCTCGTGTTGTCCTGTCAGTAAACCCGAACCAAATTGTCCCGACAAATTGAACGAGATCCCGTTATGCTTACAAAAATACACTTTTGAATGTCGTATCATATCATAGGCAGAAGTGTGTAATCACGTATGTCGAAAAGTTTAATTTCGGGTTGTTCCGTAAACTGACTAGACAGATGCTGATTTTACTGCGCATGTTTACGATAAAATTCGAAATAAAATTTATTCACTTGCTTTTCAGACTTTTAACGAATATATTTACTTTTGAGCGACCTTTTCAGTTTGAATGTCAATCAATTTGGCCAAGGTATTTTTTTAATTTTTAAGGTACACCATATAACCTTTACTTTCTGAAAATTTATTTTTGAGGCACATTGATTTATAGTTAGATTAGTCGAAGTAAATAGAAGTACTTAATCAGAACATGTAACTTCATGCATTCTTTGAACTGTTAGTACAATCTAGATAAAAGTCTTATTTTATCGATAGAAGCATAACCACTTCGATATATGTACTACGGTGATCAAAAATCATACAGAATGTTTCCTTTAAAATATCTATATAGTAGATATAGTCTGCAAACTTTTATCAAATATTTTTACGACTTATATAAGCATGTGGACACATCCCGGGATTTAATTAATTTGATCGTCTAAAAATAAATTTGTTTTCAATTAGAGAAGATGGTAATGGTAATTTTAGTTAGAGTTGTACTAGAGCAACACAACGGACTATTGACGACGGTCCGGGATCAATCCCTTAAGGGAAAGATCCGAGGAAAACACCTCGTAAACACCTTTGAACCACGGTCAGATGACGAAGCAACACCTGAGCTGGCACCCCACTCTATAAACTTCCACACCAACCCAACGTGAGGACTTACGGCCACGACATATTTAAGGTGCGCCAGCCGCCTCTACACCATACGTTTACATACATCCATGCCGGGACCCGGATTCGAACCAGGAACCTTCTGATCCAGAAGCCTACACCTTAACCACTATACCGGTTGGTCGGCTCAATAAGAGAAGAATTTTCACTTCATTGATTTTCTAAAATGTCGAATGTAATTGTGCGAACATGCATTAAATTTTGTTTCCACAATAGAATTTCTGCATCAAACATATTTGAAATGTTGCAAAAAGCTTTTACATACGACTGTTTATAAAAAAAAAGTATTCGATTGGTATAAAAAGTTTAAAGGCGGGTTTACACGCTACGATAAATCGTTACGATGTGATTGACAAATTTATTGTTCCAATAAATCGAAAGTGTGAGTATTGTTTACACGCTACGATAAATCGTAACAATTTGTTGTCAAATATTCGTTGCCGACCGCTATCGACCTCTAAATAAGCTTTAACCATGGAGGAAGTAGTGTTGTTGTTATATATCGGTTGTTTAGTGAGAAAAGTGAAAAAGTCGCGAAGACCAAGAACAAAGTGGAGCCGCCAGTGGATGCTAAAGAAAAGGGAATTCTCTCTTGTAAAATGCAATGCATTAATTTTTTTCACAACAATGTTTCTGTCTGCCGACTGATCCAATTCCTTGTATATTTTAACGAGCTCTGTATAAGCAAGGTCTTTTTTATTCCTGTCGGAGTATTCTTTGCTCTTAACGAGCCACAAGCAGATAAAACTCCGATAAAGTTCAATGAATTCACTCAAGATCTCTCGAGGAGTTTGTTTAACTGCCATGATTCGAATAAAAACAACACACAGTTAATCAAAGAACGATCTATAAGACACAACCTTTCTGATGCAGATGCAAGTGCAAACTGAGTCAAATCGTAGCGAGAAATGGCTGCCACTTGTTTACACGTTCCAACATATCGTTACGATTCGCAGAAATTGATGCCGGCCGGCATCAACCATCCAATCCAATTCCAATTCCAATTCCAATTAATCGCTACAATGTCCTGTTTACACCCAACGATAAATCGAAACAATTCGATCGTTACGATAAATTGCTACAGTTTATCGTAGCGTGTAAACCGGCCTTAAAGTAGAGATTTGTAGACGATTCGCGATCTGGAAGACTATCCGCTCATAAATCAAGGTAATGTTGACTGCTTTCTTAGATTGTCGTGTTTGGAGAGTGGGGTGCCAGCTCAGGTGTTGCTTCGTCATCTGACCGTGGTTCAAAATTACGAGGTGTTGTCCTCGGATCTTTGCCTTAAGGGACTGATCCCGGACCGTCGTCAATAGCCCGTTGTGTTGCTCTTGTACGACGTTAATTAAAATTACCATTACCATCTTAGACTGTCGTGAGACATGAATTTATACCAACTGGCCCCCAGACCGCCAATAAAGATTATTTGAGTGTTTTGCAACATTTGCTGGAAGCAATTCGTCGAAAACGACGAATTGTGGCGAGTTAATCCAGAGTTTTTGACTCAAGGGACTGATCCCGGACCGTCGTCAATAGCCCGTTGTGTTGCTCTAGTACGACGTTAACTAAAAATTACCAATTACCAGCGTTTTTGAGTCACTTTAATGCGCCTTCTAACAATGCCATTATTATTTGTGATTTTTTGACAAAGCATTCAACAAATACGGCTCCACAAGCTCTGTATTCACCTGATATAGCAGTGACTTTTTCTTATTTCAACGGGTAAGACTTCATCTTTGTGGTCACCATTTGAGAACATTGATGCAAAAGAAAATTTGATACGAACCCGGAAGGGGTTTCACAAAAACGACATTAAGGTTCGTTTTGAGGATTGGAGAAAGCGTTGGCAGAAGTACTTTGAAGAATATGTAAGGAATTTTGACCAAGTTAATACCTTTTATTTTATAACAATATTCCTGGAACTTTTTAATCCCTAGTATTTCATGATGATGATGTCGTGTCTATGGATAGCCAAAAAAGTCTCAAATATTGTCCAAGGTCCGAAGGACCGCAGCTGCCAGCTTCAATGCCTCAGAACTGTAGAGGGTCTCCCACAGCAGATCTCTATCTGGTAACAAGCCGAGTTTCAAGATCTCTGCAGTAATTTTTGGACATTCAAAGATGTGTTTTGGTGCGAGTTGGATCTCTGGGCAGTTCTTGCAGTAAGGATAGGTCCTTGTCCCATCAGGAAGTATTTTCATTCCCTTATAATGATCCGTTCTTAGTCGAGCAAATGTGGTCGTTATGTCTCTAGGGAAGTTGAAGTCGGTTATCAAAGGTTTCTTTGAGGGTTGGTTTAAAAGTCTGCATCTGGCCACTGCATTCGCATCTGCAAGTGTGATGGTGGAAAGAGGTTGGCAAGATTTTGTGCCCAGGGCGTCCGCACACTCATTCCCCTCGATGTCTACATATGCGGGTATCCACTGCAACACACAAGATTTCCCTTTGCAATGCATCCGATCGAGCAAGTTGCTTATAGTGGAGGCGATGTTTGTCTCTCCATTTCTGATGGCCTCAAGGGCTGATTTAGAGTCTGAGAAGACAACCAGTCCCTCAGAAAGATCCATAGCTTGAGAATTAGTCAGGTAAAAGGTTAAGGCTTCTTTGATAGCCACGAGTTCGCTGGTGAAATTAGAGGAAATCAATCCTTTGTTAATATTATTTCATAATACATACTTTTACTTTTAATATTTAATGTGCTTTGACATGGAACGAGACAAAAAAACTTTACATTTCTTTGAGATCGTAAATAACAAAATTTATAACATTGAGTTATAGTATTTTATGTTCTCTCAACCGACTGGACATATGTATGTCTTACGGTGCAACCACTTCGCAGCAGCTCATCTCATTAAAAGATCAGAAATTTTTTAAATTAAATTATTTTTATAATAAATGCGTCAGGGCTACTTAAATTAATCAGTAGAGCCATATATGTGAGGCGATTTCTCTCATTCCCGTTTAACATTACTTCTGAATCATTTTCTGATTTATATCTGTTCTCCCTTCGTACATTCGCCAAGGAGTTCCGTTAATTTTCATAGAATATTTTAAGTGTCTTGATTCAATGATGCAACTAACCCAATAGTTTCAGGATTGAAGACTCCATATACAGATGTAATGATAATTTTGAATGAAAGAGGTAGGGGCAAATAACCTACAAATACTAACATTATCAAGATAACAATCCAATGTAAGTTTTTTACGATATATATTATATATAACCCAATTTTCCCCTTTATCAAAAAAATTTGGTATTGGAGTTAAAAATATTCAATGTACAGGTACTTGATATTTATTTAACTCATTACAAGCGATTTATCCTTTTCGGGACTTTCAAATGCAAATTCAGTGGTTTCTACATTTAGTGTTTGGTTGTCTATGCCCCCATTTCCAAATGATTGTACAGTTTTATGAAATTTGCAAGAAGAAATTTATTGCATTAGTCTTTAACTTCGTGTGTTAATGCGACTATCGTAAAATTTATTCAATATAATTTTTTGATTTGTAAAATAGTTTATAAGACATTCTAGATTAAGGATATATTCGGCTGTTTTAATCCTTAATTAAACCGTTGATGGCATGTTGTTGATCGGATGGAGTAATCGCAAAGCTTTATTTATTATTGTTTTACCTGTACAAGTGGAAAATAAATTTTGTTTCAGAACTAAGCCAATACTTTATTTAGGATTAAAATGTTTCCAAATTAGCCTCTAATCAATTGAAAAATTGTTTAAGTTGATATGATAATTTCAACAACAATACCCCTTATAATTAATTCAAGTTTAGGTAACAATTAAAAGTACATATTTTAATCTTCCATGGTTCTAATCCAAAATGTAACGAATTGCATACCAAGGTCTGGTTGACCAAAATATTCCCGATTTTGAAATCCGACCTTATTTAAACAATTTACGTCCTATATCGGTTTTTTTTCATATTGAAAGTAATCACGTTTCTTTGCATCGTAAAGTAACAAGATATTTTGAAAATCTATCAAGCAGAAAACAATGAAATTGGTTGTTTGACCTGTGGCTGTTACCTGGTGCCAACAACGATGCTTTCTTAAACTGTCTCACATGCGATAATTTTACAAATATCAGTCTACATATCCTTATAAAACTTGAAACTAAAAACGACGAGATGTACTTTTTGACCCCACTGTAGATAACATGTACTTTAATGCATATTTTACTGTAAACGAAGTGTGCGATTTTACCGAAATAAATTCATTACTAAATCAAATTACTTACTGAAATAAATTCAACCAGACTTAAACAATATCTAAAGGGTTTAATGAGATACATTCAATCGAAATGAAATTTTAAATTAACAAAAAAATACTACATTTAAAACTTAATGTACGAGGACATTAAGACACTCGCAAGCAACACATATGCCAATAGTCAAACAATTTTAGGTCACAAATAGTAATACATTCCCTAAAGTTTAAAAAATACCTCGCACTCAGTTTAGTCTTGACATTAAAATTACGAGGCGGTTATAAAACAAATTTAATACTTTAAAAATTGTTTGCTCTCATCCCGAAGATATCGCGATTCATCTTTTCTATTTTCCTTTCCGAGGGTAGCTCATCAGGCTTTATCAGAAACTTCCATCTGCCGCATTTTTCAATTTTGAGGCAGCTTCTCCCGGGGAAACTTTGCATTCGGGTATAGCTTTATCCAGGCGGACGACAGCTTCTTCCAGGTTGAGAGCGTCTATTTCGGAGTTTGTGAGCATCACGACGTAGGGAAGGCATGACGACGAACGTTGCTCGTACGTTCCATTAACATTACGCTGATCTGCGGCATTTTTCAATTTTGAGGCAGCTTCTCCCTGGGAAGAGTTGCATTCGGGTATAGCTTTATCCAGGCGGTCGACAGCATCTTCCAGGATGACAACGTTTATGTCGGAGTTTGTGCCCATCATGACGTAGGGAAGGCATGACGACGAACGTTGCTTGTACGTTCCATTAACAATACTCCCATCTGCGGCATTTTTCAATTTTGAGGCAGCTTCTCCCTGGGAAGAGTTGCATTCGGGTATAGCTTTATCCAGGCGGTCGACAGCATCTTCCAAGTTGGCAACATCTATGTCGGAGTTTGTGCGCATCATGACGTAGGGAAGGCATGAGGACGAACGTTGCTTGTATTTCTTATGGCGATTGCGTTCGTATAACACCTGAAAAGGGTAAATTTTATTTCCAAATGTGAGTGGTGTTACGTCTATACCATAGAGTAGCCAGTGATTTCTTAAGGAACTAGGGGGGCCCGCCCTCTGCTTGCTGGTGCTCTCCAAACCCTAGAATTGTTTTGCAATTCTCATTGGTTCGCCGAGCAAACCTTACTCGCATCAATGACTTGACTATTACATTTTGCCATCTGAGCAGACAATTTTATGGGAAAAGTGACTTAAGTCCATCCTGGTGTCTTAATATTTAGGTGTCAAAATGTCTTAAGTATTTTTCTTTTAGTTTATGAGAAAACAAAGGTGGGAAAATAATAAATCAAAAACCACAAAAACACATGCATCTTTAATTTTTCGTGACAGCAATTTTTATATTAAGTGACCAACATTTTGCCATGTGATCAAAGATGTATCCTAGCAGAAGGGATTGTTTATGAAATATAAAATTTAAAAAAAATGTTTATCAAAAAATTTTTACAATACGTCTGGAATCGGAACTCTAACAATTTCAAATTCAAATGAAAACTTTTAGCAAATTTTGACACTAAAAGTGAGCGCTGCTTTGGGATTCGAATACGCAGCATGTTGTTTGTTAGCTGCAACAACTTGACCCAAATCATTTTTTTCAGTAAAAATTCATTCGATAACGCTATAAATTTCAATTGAGACGCGAGGCTTTGTGGTAAACAATCAATCTTACAGCGTTGCTAAAACGACATAAAAAAATAACGTCTTTTTTTGTGTGCCACGTAAGAGAATTATATAGTAATTGGTAATTTTTAGTTAACGTCATACTAGAGCAACACAACGGGCCATTGACGACGGTCCGGGATCAGTCCCTTAAGGGAAAGATCCGAGGACAACACATGACGAAGTAACACCCGAGCAGGCACCCTACTCTCCAAACTTCCACACCAACCCAACGAGAGGACTTTCGGCCACGACATATTTAAGGTGCGCCAGCCGCCTCTACACCATACGCTTACAAACATCCATGCCCGGACCCGGATTCGAACCAGGAACCTTCCGATCTAGAGGCTAACACCTTAACCACTATACCGGTCGGTCGGCGAGAATTATATAGATGGGGCCTTTTCTTGAAAGATCAGGCAGCAACCACTTGTCGAGATGGGTTCTAGAGTCAAAGGCTATTCATCCAGTTTAAGTGAAATATATATTCTGAAGAGAAAAATTTCAAATTGATAAGAAAACAAACATCAACTCTAATGGTGGTCGTTTTTGGACCAACTCACGAGCTATATTTGGCAAGGCTGTGCCAAACGTAAAGAAAACACAATGAGGAAGCAAAAGGAGAAGAGGGTAAAAATGAAATTTTGGAAAGACCTAGGGATTGAGATGTCCGTACTAATAAAGATGTGCCACCGAGTGTTGGTAGGTCGCTTTGGGGTGTAATGGCACAGGAGGTTTAATGGACAGGTTTAATGACCATAATTGACCAAACTGCGACAGATACGATATCCAATATCAATTAATGGACAGACAAAACTAAGAAAGTTTTACTTACACAGAATAGAGGAATACACCCGTCATGAATTCAATCCGAGACACTTAGAACTCTAAGGTTCCTAGCGCAGTGAACATACCAACAACCATCAGGATGGTTAGTCAGTATAATCTGATAAGATTTTGACTAGTGAAATCTAGTCATTAGAATATAACTGAACAGGTGATAGTCAAAAGGCGACATATTGATGAGATAACTATACATTGGCTAGATCTTTATGAACGAGATCTTGTTGCATGGGCGAAATTCTTAGTAAACACAAAAATGTGGTACAGTTATGTTTGTTGTCTTAAGGTCTACATCCGAAACATGCAGTCTACCGATAAAAATTGTATT
The DNA here is from genome assembly GCA_947359465.1 of Metellina segmentata. Taxonomy (NCBI): domain Eukaryota; kingdom Metazoa; phylum Arthropoda; class Arachnida; order Araneae; family Tetragnathidae; genus Metellina; species Metellina segmentata. The sequence continues at coordinate 90,591,779 of OX375880.1, read as the reverse complement.
TGGATTTTGACTGATAGTAGGAGTGCTATACAGTATTTCAAAAATTGGCCAAAAATATTTGATATCCCAGACCAGACTATTCTGAAGCTTTTCTGCGAGATTGGCCTGAAAACACCAATAAGCCTCCAATGGATTCCATCGCATATCGGGGTGTTTGGCAACGAGACAGCCGACCTACTCGCCAAGAATGGCTGTGATCTCCCTATGGACTGTTTGAATAGTCTCACTCACACCGAGGTCCACTCCCTGGGAAAACAGCGTTTGCTTTCCGTGTGGCGCCGTACGCCATCCCACCATTGGTATGCTGGCAATCGCCCTGGACTGTCAATCTCATGCTGTGGCCCTCGGCCTTTCCAATCGGCCATGGCCAGATTTCGAAGTGGCCATCTTAAATGTATAAAATTTCAGAACGGCGAGAGAATTTTTCCTCCTTGTTCCCTACCTGCCAGTCCTGATCACCTTCTGTCTTGGCGCTTCGTATAAGCAGCTGTTGGTTGATCAGGACTTTTTACAAGTACATGGGGATCTGGCACGACGGGGCCTTCTGGGCCTGGTGTAGGCTTTCCTAGACCAGAGGGATGTGCAAAACAACAACACATCCGAAACATTAAAATTTCAAATTTTAATATTTTTATTTTTAAGGGAAAACTGACAACACGCAACATTATCTCTTGAAAACTTACAATTTTTAGAAATTAGCAACTTGGGTAAATACGTTAAAGTAGTGTCAGAACAGAAAATTGTATGGGTACACTTGCCTAAAAGTTTGCATAAAGATTAAATACAAATAACTCTGGCTTGAATTAAAACATACAATATTCCTTTCCACTCGAGATATTGTAAATAATGTAGAAAATGTTACTTCCCTCTCGAAACATTTTCCTTGCACCAAAACATAAATCTCTAAAACGTTTTCCTTTCAACTCTTGTATCCTCGTTCAAACCAGCCAAAAAATGAAAATAACGCCAAATTACATTTTAAAATATTTAAGCCATTCCTTTCAACTGAAAGCCATTCAAAAATTTCAAAATAAATTTAAAAACTGTATTGTTAAAGTTACCGGCATAAACCAACATAACAGCAGCAAATGGACTGATTTAGCCTCTACAAGACGGTCTGCTCCTCACTCAGAATTAAAATGGTTAACTTTGTCCTGGTCAAAAAGGGGCTACACGAAATATCAGCTTCTTATGCCCATGGGATAGCAAAACCAAACAGTACTCAATCCCTTAAGGAAAGATCCAAGGATAAACACCATGTAACTTTGAACCACGGTCAGATGACGAGCCAACACTCGAGCTGGTATCCCACTCTTCAAATTTCCACACCAACCCAACACGAGGACTTTCGACCGCGACAGATTTAAAGGGTACCATCAGCCTCTACACCATACTCTTACAATTATCCACGCACTGACCCGGATTCGAACCAGAAACCATCTTATCTTCTGGCCAAAACCTAAACCATGCGACCGATGACACTTAAATACGTGCACCAGAGGAAATCTACGGTAGGACATTTGACGGTAAATTTAATGTGTACCAGCTCCAGCTAAGACGGTGGGGTTTGATTGGATTGCGTCTCAAACTTGCGAAAATCCAGTTGCTAATGCGCTACTCAACCAACTGGTCTACCTTAACCCCTTGCAAGGCAGTTGCGAGTCAGTTTCCAAACCCTTTTCTTGAAATTTAGCTTTGTTTGCACTAACTTTATCTGATGAATCTTTGATAGTATGAAGAGACTGAAGGTTTTATAACAACTTACCCAAGCGACAGATCCCACGAAACACACTGTTGATACTGCCACACCAACAGCTGCGGTCGTCAAAGAAATCTCAGATGCGTCCAGAGGCAAACCAAAAAAACGTTTTGTGGCATATATCGTTCCAGTAACCGAAGCTAAAGTACAAAAAGTGGCAAATTGTCTCTGGAACAGTCGTTCTTCAATTTTATATTTCTGGAAATCAAAACCAAATTATATACCAAGTGTTAATTCTATGGAAACAGTCATCTTGACAACGGTTTTTAAGATCAAAGATTAATTGATAGAAGCTAACTCCAAGAACAAATGCTAGTCTAGCCTATTTAATTTGTTTACTTCAAATAAATTTTTCCTTTGGTAACAAAGCCAAGTCTGAAGGTACCGGATTCAGAAGATCGAAATTTTGACAAATATATTTTCCAAAACAATATTTTCCTCAGTTATTATACAGTCGACAAGGGGCGTTACGTCGAGGCTTTAAAAACCTACAATTCCGTGTGTATTTTTAAGGTTAAATAGAATTTAATCCATCAGGAATCCTACACCACATTACTGCCCAATTTAAATAAAGTAATCGAGTGTCATAAAGCCACGTCCACGAAAAAACAAAAAAAAAATTTTTTAACGAAACAGGTAAACAATATTGATTAAACTGAATATATTATCCTGAATGAAATACCAAACACTTGACGTTGCAATCAATTTGTACCCACATTAATCATCAATTATCATAATAAATTTGAATCCCTTGAAACATTAATGGATCTTTTAGTGGCTATCCCGTCAAGTTATCTTGTAAAAAAGCACTTGAAGAGTTCAAGCAAGTATCGAAATGCATTGAAAATAATTCTCTTAAGCAGAGTAAAGACATACACGTTCTATATTCAAACAAAAAATAATTACAGTTTCACCGATAGAGTGCAATTCTTCCTCCATTGTAATCTGAAAAAGAAATTTCAATTACTCTAAATGAAAACACACTAAAATGAAAAGTTTTAAAATGAATTTGTCAAGACTTGACCGTGTAATTACCATTTTCACAAATCTTCGGATATCACTGCACGCAATCAAACTGAGAAAATCTAAAGGCTAAAAATAGGTAGTTGTTTCTATTCTCCACTGGTTTTATAGAGAAGTCATAGTGAACATGAGCATAGGAAACGCAAATTTGAATATTGTAGATCTTTAGGTAATAAGGTAAGGTAATTTTTAGTTAACGTCGTTCTAGAGAAACACAACGGGCTATTGACAACGGTCCGCGATCAATCCCTTAAGGGAAAAATCCAAGGACAACACCTCGTAATTTTGAACCACGGTCAGATAACGATGTAGATCTTTAGAGTCGCTCTAGAGAGACACAATGGAATATTGCCGACGGTCCGGGATGAATCCCATAAAGGAAAAATCCGAGGAAACCAAGTAATTTTGAACCACGGCCAGATGACGAACAATCCAGAAGCGAAATCTGCAAGATAATTTGGTAATTTTTATAAACGCCATATTAGAGCAACACAACGGGCTATTGACGACGGTCCGGGATCAATAACTAATGGACAAATCCGAAGACAACAATACGTAAATTTGAACCACGATCAGATGACGAGTGAACACCAGAACTGGCACCCAGCTCTGCAAGCTTCCACACCAACCCAACGTGAGAACTTACAGCCACGACAGATTTAAGGTGCAACAGCCGCCTCTACAACATACGTTTAAAAATATCATTGCACTGACCCGGATTCCCACCTGGAACCTTCCGATCTAGAGGCTAACACTTTAACCACCAGTCCGGTTGGTCGGCGGAAAGGTAATGGTAATGGTAATTTTTGTTAACGTCATACTAGAGCAACACAACGGGCTATTGACGACGGTCCGGGATCAGTCCCTTAAGGGAAAGATCCGAGGACAACACCTCGTAATTTTGAATCACGGTCAGATGACGAAGCAACACCTGAGCTGGCACCCTACTCTCCAAACTTCCACGCCAACCCATCGTGAGGACTTTCGGCCACGACTGATTTTAGGTGCACCAGCCGCCTCTACACCATACACTTACAAACATCCATGCCCCGACCCGGATACGAACCAGGAACCTTCCGATCTAGAGGCTAACACCTTAACCACTATTCCGGTTGGTCGGCAGGTCGGCGGAAAGATGCAAGGTAATTGGTAAGTGGTAATTATAAAATTATTAGTTAACGTCGTACTAGAGCAACACAAGGGGCTATTGACGACGGTCCGGGATCAATCCCTTAAGGGATAGATTCGAGGACAACACCTCGTAATATTGAACCACGGTCAGATGACGAAGCAACACCTGAGCTCTCACCCCACTCTCCAAGAAAAGATGCAAGGACAACAAATAATTTTGAACCAGTCGCATGACTACTCAACCGACCAACCGGTCTAGTAGTTAAAGTGTTGGCTACTGGATCGGAAGGTTCGTGGTTCGAATCCGGGGTCAGGGCATGGATGTTTGTAAGAGTATGGTTTAGAGGTGGCTGGTGCACCTTAAAACTGTCGTGGCCGAAAGTCCTCACGTTGGGTTGGTGTGGAAGTTTGGAGTGTGGGGTGTCAGCTTAGGTGTTGCTTCGTCATCTGACCGTGGTTCAAAGTTTACGTGGTGTTGTCCTCGGATCTTTCCCTTAAGGCACTAATCCCAGAATGTCGTCAATAGCCCGTTGCAATGCTCTATTAAGACGTTAACTAAAATTATAATTACTTTTCCTGCCTTGTAGTGGCAATTTTAGTTAAAGTCGTACTAGAGCAACACAACGGGATATTGACGACGGTCCGGGATCAGTCCCTTAAGCGAAAGATCCGGGGACAATACCTCGTAATTTTGTACCACGATCAGATGACGAAGCAACACCTGATCTGGCACCCCACTCTCTACACCAAACTTCTACACCAACCCAACGGTGTTGTGCTCGGATCTTTCTCCCGTAACGTCACAATAGCACGTTTTGTTGCTTTAGTATGACGTTAATTAAAATTACCTTATCCAGAACATCATGACCACTGTTCAAAATTACTTGGTGTTAACCTCGGATCTTACCTTAGGGAATTGATCACAGACTTTCGTCCGTCATCTGATCGTGGTTCAAAATTACGTGATGTTGTCCTCGGTAATTGGTAATTGGTAATTTTTTGTTTTTACGTCGTACTAGAGCAACACAACGGGCTATTGACGACGGTCCGGAATCAGTCCCTTGAGGGAAAGATCCGAGGACAACACCTCGTAATTTTGAACCACGGTCAGATGACGAAGCAACACCTGAGCTGGCACCCCACTCTCCAAACTTCCACGCCAACCCAACGTGAGGACTTTCGGCCACGACAGATTTAAGGTGCACCAGCCGCCTCTACACCATACGTTTACAAACATCCATGCCCGTACCCGGATTCGAACCAGGAACCTTCCGATCTAGAGGCTAACACCTTAACCACTGTACCGGTTGGCGAGATTACGAGGTCGATATATGAGCTGGTGATTCAATCCTAACTTCGAAACCACCACACTTATATGAGGTACTTGATATATTTAAGTAACGTCACACTATAGCAACACAACGGGCTATTGACGATTGTACGGGATCAATTCTAAAGAGTAAGATCCTCATATAGGAAGACATTTAAAACTGACATTTAATATGCACAACTCCCTGGTTGTCTTGCCGACCAACCGGTATAGTGGTTAAGGTGTTAGCCTCTAGATCGGAAGGTTCCTGGTTCGAATCCGGGTTCGGGCATGGATGTTTGTAAGCGTATGGTGTAGAGGCGGCTGGTGCACCTTAAATCTGTCGTGGCCGAAAGTCCTCACGTTGGGTTGGCGTGGAAGTTTGGAGAGTGGGGTGCCAGCTCAGGTGTTGCTTCGTCATCTGACCGTGGTTCAAAATTACGAGGTGTTTCCTCGAATCTTTCCCTAAAGGGACTGATCCCGGACCGTTGTCAATAGCCCGTTGTGTTGCTCTAGTACGACGTTAACTGAAAATTACCATTACGATTACCCTGGTTGCTTTCCCACTAAATCCGGATATTTGGATGCCATCTCCAGTGTGAACTTGCCACCGGTTTTGTTCACCACATTTGGTTCAAAATTACGTCATGTGGTCCTCGGATCTTTCCCTTCAGGAGTTGATCAAGATTTGTTACCACTAGTCTGTTGTGTTCCAATACAAATATAAAATAGCCACCAAATCCGGTAGATATGGTAGGAAGGTATTTTAATTCACGTCGTACTGGAGCAACACAACGGGCTATTGACGACGATCCGGAATCCATCTCCTAAGGGAAAGAACCGAGGACTGCATCACGTAATTTTGAACCACCCCACTAAATACGGACAGAATTGTCCAGTCATACTGAATAAGGGCTTGTTTTGTATATAATTACGCCTTTTGAATTCACGAATATTATCTTTATTTCAATGTATACATTTTTAAAGAATGTTAAGGTACGTCTGCTACCGTAAAGTTTTTAGTGGGAAACATGGAATTATAGTTTAAGAATATTCGAAATAATCCGTAATAAATACATGCATTTTTTGAGCCGTTAGTCCAATTAATAATTAAGGGCTTATTTTACCGAAAGCATAAGCTTGATGATATACTCTATAACAAAAAAAATCGACGCACCGAGGATGTCCGATTGTGATAAAAATTGGTTTATGCGGAGAACATATATAGAGAAACAAACGATTAAAATTTCAGAACAATTGAATTACTAATTTCAGAGTTTGACCGTTACAAAGAGAGGAAGTCAGTAAGGCATTGGTCCACCTCTGGCCTGGATGCAAGTTTCCACAAGGTGTCTAAATGATCAACATTCCCGTAGGGTTGCAATCGCCTTCCCATAACGTCCCAAATTGCTCTATGCGAGAGATTAGGAGACCTAGCTGGTCAAGGAAGTGTTGGGAAAGCTTGAAGACAATTCAAAGCAACACGTGACGTGTGAGGCAGGGCATTATCTTGTTAAAAAGTAAGTCCGGGGTGTCGCAAAAGGAATGGTAATTTTGAACCATGGTCAGATGACGAAGCAACACCTGAACTGGCACCCCACTCTCCAAACTTCCACGCCAACTCAACGTGAGGACTTTCGGCCACGACAGATTTAAGGTGCACCAGCCGCCTCTACACCATACGTTTACAAACATCCATGCCCGGACCCGGATTCGAACCAGGAACCTTCCGATCTAGAGGCTAACACCTTAACCACTATACCGGTTGGTCGGCCAATTCGTATGGCATTGCTTTTAAACGACTTTCCAATTTTCATACTATTCTCCAATCTAACACTCGCCAAGGGGGATTTATTCAAAGTAAATTATTTCTGCGAATCAATGTTTGCAAATAATTTAATATTTTCAAGATTGAAGACCACACATATATGGTAATGGTAATTTTAGTTAACGTCGTACTAGAGCAACACAACGGGCTATTGACGACGGTCCGGAATCAGTCCCTTAAGGGAAAGATTCCAGGACAACACCTCGTAATTTTGAACCACGGTCAGATGACGAAGCAACACCTGAGCTGGCACCCCACTCTCCAAACTTCCACGCCAACCCAACGTGAGGACTTTCGGCCACGATAGATTTAAGGTGCACCAGCCGCCTCTACACCATACGTTTACAAACATCCATGCCCGGACCCGGATTCGAACCAGGAACCTTCCGATCTAGAGGCTAACACCTTAACCACTATACCGGTTGGTCGGCCAATTCGTATGGCATTGCTTTTAAACGACTTTCCAATTTTCATACTATTCTCCAATCTAACACTCGCCAAGGGGGATTTATTCAAAGTAAATTATTTCTGCGAATCAATGTTTGCAAATAATTTAATATTTTCAAGATTGAAGACCACACATATATGGTAATGGTAATTTTAGTTAACGTCGTACTAGAGCAACACAACGGGCTATTGACGACGGTCCGGTAATGGTAATGGTAATGGTAATTTTTAGTTAACGTCGTACTAGAGCAACACAACGGGCTATTGACGACGGTCCGGGATCAGTCCATGAAGGGAAAGATCCGAGGACAACACTTCGTAATTTTGAACCACGGTCAGATGACGAAGCAACACCTGAGCTGGCACCCCACTCTCCAAACTTCCACGCCAACCCAACGTGAGGACTTTCGGCCACGACAGATTTAAGGTGCACCAGCCGCCTCTACACCATACGTTTACAAATATCCATGCCCGAACCCGGATTCGAACCAGGAACCTTCCGATCTAGAGGCTAGCACCTTAACCACTATACCGGTTGGTCGGCACCAACCACACATATATGATTTTGGATTAAAGGTAGAGACAAATAATCTACAATTAATTGGTAATTTTTTAGTTAACGTCGTACTAGAGCAACACAGCGGGCTATTGACGACGGTCCGGGATCAATCCCTCAAGGGAAAGATAAAATTACAGCACCTCGTAATTTTGAACCACGGTCAGATGACGAAGCAACACCTGAGCTGGCACCCCACTCTCCAAACTTCCACACCAACCCAACGTGGACTTTCGGCCACAACAGATTTTAGGTGCATCAGCCGCCTCTACGCAATACGATTACAAACATCCATGCCCGGACCCGAACCAGGAACCTTCCGATCTAGAGGCTAAAACCTTAACCACTATATCGGTTGAGCATTATCAGGGTAACGATCCAATGTATTGTTTTATATATATAAAATTTTTAGGATAATCCAAATTTCCCTTTTGTGAAAACTTAATTTGATAGCGGATTTTTAAATATCATTTGCCTGTACAATGAATATTTTCAAGTCTTACAAACGATTATCCTTTTCAGGTCTTTCAAACGCAAAATAGGTGATTTCAACGTTTGGTGTGTGGTAGTTTATGGCTCTATTTTCAAATGCTGGCATGTTTTTAAAAAATTTGCAAGCTTAAATTTATTGCATTAGACTTTAATATCTTGTCTTAATGAGAGTATCGTAATTTTTTTTCAATATAAACAGTCCAGTCACATTAATGTGACCACCTGTCAAAAGCCAGAACAACCACCTTTGGCAGAGCGGACCGCTTCGAGACGTGCAGGAAGAGAGTCAATTAAGTTTCTGATGATGAGTGCACCCAGTGAATGCCAGGAAAACATTTCCAAGCCATAATGCTCCCTCCTCCAGCCAGGATCCTTCCGACAATTGTTGAAGGGTGTTTGCTTTCAGACGTTTCACACCGTATACGTCAACGTCCATCTGTCCGATGGAGCATAAAACGTGATTCATCGGAAAAAGTCACCCGTCGCCACTCTGTGGACGTCCAGTTTCTGTACTGGCGTGCAAATTCCAGCCTCCGTCGCCGATGAACAGCAGTCAGCATAGGAGCATTAACCAGGCGTCTGCTACGGAGGCACATGCGCAGCAACATTCGCTTAACCGTTGTTGAAGATACATTCTTGGTAGCCCCTTGGCTCATCTGGGCGATCATTTGCTCAGAAGTTGCACGTCTATTCGCCCGAACGCATCTCCGTAACCTTCGTTCGCCTCCGTCATCTATAGCACGTGGTGCACCACATGTGCCACGCCGCTGATTTCGGATAGTGCCATTTTTTCATGCACGGTATACTTTTACCACAGCGGCACGCGAACAGTTCACAAAATTAGCCGTTTCCGAAATGCTTCCTCGCTTGGCCCGAAAGTCAATAATCATGCCCTTTTGGACGTCGGATAAATCGCTACGTTTCTGCATTACGCCAACGATTGAAATGCTTTCTGATGCCCTAGGACATCCTTTATATAAACTCCACTGCAATGTGCTGCCACCTGCCTTTTGCGATTGGTTATTTCACATTGACGTCGAAAGTAGGTGATGGTCACATTAATGTGACTGGACTGTGTAATTTCTTTATTTTTGCCTAATTTATAAGACATTATCTATATTAAGGAGTAAAACTGTTGAATACCCATACTTAAATAACCCGCAATTTTGCCCAGTTTTGTTGATGTAATAAAAATTTAGTTTTGCGATTATATAAATATATACTCCGAATGCTTTTCTCTCTGTAACGATAAAACAACTTTGTTTCAGAACTTACACTTATACTTTATTTTGATTACTAATTTTTACTAAAGAACTTCTAAAGAGTTGAAAAATAATTTAGAAAATTAAGCTATAATTTATTTAACATATAGCAAAATTTGAATTTAATTACATATTTTAGTCTTTCATGGTGGTAATCCAAAATGTAATCAATTATATAACAAATCTCGTTGATGTACAAGATATCAGCAATGAAAAAAAATTCCGACCTTAATTAAGGTATCCGCCTACGTTTAAAACGTAATTTTGACAAAAATTCTCAAATTTTTTTTATTCTCTCATATTGAAGCCCAGTTTCTTAAGTTTCAGAATCTGTAATTGTTTCGAGTCTACGATAAATAGAAATAAAATTATAGCAATTTTAGTATTACTGAACGACAAAAATCGAAACTGGAAATACGATTGAAATGACTGAAAATTGGGAGGTTAACCGCAAATTTTTTTTTTTAATAAAAATTTTAAACATAAATTTGTTGAATTTTTTTTTCTACAATCCAGCCTCAACATTTTACATCAAGTTTCGATGAATTTGTGCGAAGAATTTGGCAATGGCAAAAAACTGAAAGGTAAACTTTAAATGCTTTTTCTGGAAAACACAATTTTAAGCAAATATTGTACACGCGTAATATGATTTCTCGAAATGTTGCAGATATATCTCTATGAAATTAAACAATACTTATTAACATGTTGCAATGACACTATACTATAGGTTTAGTTGTACAATGCATACTTTTTTTAATTTATAGCCGTTTAATTTAAACGACAAGTAGACATTTTGTAAAATTAAAGTGTTAGCTACATATAAAGAGCGATACTTAACATTTCAATACATCTTTGATTGTAGTATATTGTCGTCACTAGTATCATAGATATGTGGTGTTGCAAGGAAATAAAAATTTATTTAATAGAAATTTATACAGAGCGTTAGCCATACTGTAGTCATTTTGATTCAATTTTACATTAATTTGCCCAATTGACAAAAAAATAATGAGTAAGATAATTATTTTTTGCTTTATTTCACGATTTCGAAACATTATCTAGTATGAAAAATGTCTAAATTATGATTAAAGAGTAGTTATCAAAAAAATTGTTCCGAACCTTGTCAGATACCTTTTGCATCCTCGATAGTGGTTTTTTTTTAATGAAGCAATCAAAAGTAATCACGTTTTTTAGTATCAAAGTAACGAGATCATTTAAAAATCTATATAACAGATAAAAATTAAATTGTTCAAGTTAATCACATACCTGGCACCGAAACGCTATTTTGTTTTGAAACTGTCTTATGTGATTGAATTTCAGATTTAACATATCCTTACAAAATTTTTTACACCAATAAATTAAGTGAAGTACTTTTGTGACTCAGTGTACACTATTTTTACTTCGATGCATATTCTCGTGTGAACGATGTGTACGATTTCACTGAAATAAATTCAACGATAAAGCAATATCAAAAAGGTTTAATACATTTAATCCAATTGACATTTTGAATACAGAAAAAATTAATACATGGAAACTTATGTTATGAAGACATTAAAGTACTCTCGCTAGCAAAATGCCAGTAGTCAAACAATTTTAGGTCATATATAAATGCATTCGCTAAAGTTTAAAAACTACCTTACGCTCGTTTTAGTTGGTCACATTAAAATCCGATGCGGTTATAACACTAAAAAAAGTTCATTGTTTAAAAAATTGTTTGAGGCCTTTATTCCAAAGATAACATGATTAATCTTTTACATTTCTTTTTTAGGGTAGCTATATCAGGCTTCATCAGGAACTCCCTTCTGCTGATTTGGGGCGGCATTTTCCGATTCTGGCAGCTTTTCTGTAGCATTTTGTCTTGGTGTAGTGGCACATTTTAGGATGGCTTCCTCCAAGCGTAGAATAGTTTTTTTCATATTGGCGAAGACTCTTATTGAGCTTAAGGGCTTGAAGACGAAAGGAACATCAAGACGTGCCGGCTTAATTTTCATCAAAGTTCGATAGCGATGGCTTACGTTTAGCATCTGAAAAAGTTTAGATAGATTGAATATTTATAGCACATAAACCAGTTTGGCCTAGTTGCAACTATCGGTAACTATAAACAGGTTTCATATCGCGATTTATTCATAAATTTAATACTAATCATCAAAATTTGATATAGATAAAATTATATAAAAACAGTTCAATTAAAAATATTTATATAAAATTACAAAAACCTAATTCTGATATAAATAAAAACAGATTTGTGTGAGGATCACCTAGTAAATCAATATTAGGATTAGTAAAACCAAAGTGATTTAGTATAATAGCATTAAAGATAGGATATTTATTTAAAATGTGTATAACGGAGAGGATTTTAATCGCACGTCAGAGCAGGTTCCGAGTATATCAGATGCAGGTGAGTTTAATAGGTATGGTCTATGCGAAGTCTTTGCCAGTTTTACCCCCCTTTAAGTCTTCTATTAAAATAGTTAGGTTTAAAGCTCTTTACATATGGTTTTGGATGGAATATAAGTAATTATGAATTTCTGTATCCCATTAATTCTGCCATACATTATAATGAACATTTTGATGATATCCATCTCTTCGATGGTGACGAACGAGTGAGATCTTATTTTATAAAAGCCGTTTGGGATGTTTATCAGATGTTTCATTTCTAGGTATATAGACTGGAACCTTGCACAGAAAAACATTGAAACCTCGGTTATCCAATTTAAAATATAGTTTAATCGAATTAGGCACCAACAGGTCTATCTAAAAACATTAGCAAATCCATCGATATAACTTTTGAAGTAGAACATGGAGAAAATAATCCGACTTTTCTCCCATGAAAAAGCAATTTTTTAAAAGTCATATACAGTAAACGTACAGTATTTGTGTAATTTCAGATATAGCCGATTCATTAAAAGCTACCGCAAAGCCAACTGTTCTCCATTTTTAGAATCATTCGTAAATGTAGAACAAAAGTCAAGATATAGTTGTCTATGATAATAAAACAGTTGTAAATAGACCAGTGTAGATGTTATTCCTTTGAGATATCTGCTAACATTCGTTCAAAATAGATTAGTCCTTTCAAGGAAGACGTTCATCTACTTTAGGATATCTATGTTTTTGTAAAAATTGAGTAAAGAAAGAAATATTTTCAAATGATGGAATACATGATGGTTTAGATGAGTAAAATGTGACAAAGATAGGATTCACGACTGCCATGCATCGGGTGACTGTTGCATTTGATTTTATAAAAATATTTTAAAGCTAGCCTCGTCTCGTTTGTAGACAAAACTAGTTAGAAGTTACATAAAGACTCTGGGCGGGAGATGTCCTGAAAGCTCCAGATGATATGCGAAGACCTTGATGGATGGGTTCCAGGGTCTGTTCGATTGATAGAGCTACAGATCCTTGTATCATGCAACCGTAATGTACATTAACCTTGGTGGTACTTTTGTAAAGTAATGATGTAAATAAACACTTCGTTTCATGTACTGCCAGATTCCTGTGTTTGCGCCTAACCATGTCACTTGCGTCCATACATTGTTTTCCAAGATATTGATCTTTAGAGTGCTCAAACAACCCTTGAAATTTGTCCTACGGATTCCGAATTCCCCTGTTTGTTGGTTTTGGTTTCATAGTAGTCCAGTGTAAGGCTCAATCCCAAAGAGGGCGATAATTACTTCCTCTGGTAATGCGCTTGGCGTTAAGTTCGCGTAGTAGCAACCTGTTTGGGAGGGAATAACCCCCAGTCCGAAAGAGGGCATTCTTTTGATTTTTTCTTTCTCAGGAAACAAGCGGGCTAGGCTTTCTCTCTGGAGAAAGCTAGCGTTTATCCAGGGCCCCGATTTTGCCGCCATGGCATCGAGCTCCGATTTCACTAACCGTTTAAAATCTAACGTTTTCTCTTCTACTAATCTTATAGTTTTAGCGGTTGTATTCCTGATTATCGGCGTTATTACTTTTATTTTCATTGTTATTAAAATGTATATACTATCCTTATAATTCAGAGTAACAAATAAACATTTGTTTTGAATCACATAAATCTGCTCCCTTGAACTTTGATAATCTTAGAGTTAATTTCACTTAGCTCTCATCATTAAGGAGAGATGTATTTTTACTTCCAGTATCGAACAAGATGCGCCAAGCACGACATTAAGCTCAATCAAAAAACATCAATGTGATAATTATCAGTTTCTTACAGTGTGAAAATAACAGTAGCAATTTAACAGGATAGAAACTAAATATAATAGGATAGTTTCAGTACCAGAATATATTGTCAAAAATTGTAAATTTAAAGGGGTATTCATGAAATCTGTAAGCTAAAATATCAATCTAAAAACAATAACCAAGAGAGGTTATTGTTACCCAATATGTTAATTTTTATGTATGACAGCATATCAAGTAAATATGTCCCTATAAAGAGTTTTAGTGTGAAACATGCGAGTGGTCTACGAAGTATCGCGATTATTTCAAACTAGTTTGTCAACGTTTTGCCGACGCTTCGCGTCTCATCTAATTCTCGTTGACCAATTAACTACAGTACAAGTTTTAGGATTTCGTCTCTTGAAATTTCTATTGGATACGTATCGAAATCCAGTTCCATAAACAAGTCAAAGGACTACGCGATCATATTACGTTGAGTAAATGCGTTCTGCCAGAATCTCTTCCGCCTCTTGCATAAATACGCACTTTTCAAAGGTGAAGTTTTAATTTTAAAGTGGTTACACCCTTTGTCTTCGCAGTCATGGTAAACAGATAGTTGAATTTACGTCGCACTGGAGCAATGAAACGGGCAATTGGTGACAATCCGTGATCAACCCCGAATGAAAAGTTCAAACGACAATTCCTAATTTTCAGCTACGTTCATATGACAAAGTAAACATCAGAGCTGGTACACACACTACGCCTACGAGGTTGGATGATCTTCGGTTTGTGACGTTGAAGTAATATTTAGCCAAGCCGCGTCATACCAAAAATAACGAGGGAGGTAAAAAAAAAGCAGATAGGTATGCAAGGGTTAAACAGACGAGACCGATCCCTCGAGTGCATAGGTGTTATGCTGCTCATACTAATAAAGATGAACCTCGGAGGGCAAAGAAAGGTATGCGACGTTACAAGTAACTGAAGTGCTTGTTTTTTAGGGTCACTAGCATTGCAGGTGCCTACGCCAATGTGTCATCGGAATGACGAATGTATTCCGATTGGATACATTTTGGCTCCAGCTGCTGTTCTTGCCTCGCGCTGTATATAACGACATAAGAGCAGGTGAAAATGGAGCGTCCTCTGCATGTTCGTCCAGATGATCCGATTGGTTTTTGACTATTGCTGTTGGGTTATTGCTAGACTGCGGATACGACTGTTAGAGGGAGTGAGCGAGATACAGCGGGCGACCCTGGTGTCAATATCCAATGTTTACCAGAAATGGCAAGACCAATGAGAAATGAACAAATCACTAGGATACCTCGGGTTCGTAAAGACATTACTCACTGTATTGACTTTACAATGGACAAGGTTTTTTCGGAACCTCTACTTTTCTTGGACTTTTTGGGGTTTATGAAGTCTGTCTAAGGAGACCATGACGGGGATTAGTAACTACAACACACATTACTAAAGTGCTCCAGAGGGAGGTACGCGAGGCCATTTAAAGGAATTTAACGTATGCCAGCTCCCGCATACACGACGGCGTTTGGTTGGACCTAAATCTCAGACCTTCGTTTGCTAATCCGTACCTCTACGAACTGTGGTATCCACGGTACAAAGCAATCGCGAATTAGTTTTTAGATCCTTTTCTTGCAGCAGTGCGTATTGTTTGCACGTTAAGAGCGTTACCTGACAAATATTAGAGATAACGTGAAGACAACCATGTCTTTAAAAACACTTACCCAAGTGTAAGAACCTACGACGGACAACGCTGATATTGCCATACCTACAGCATCGGTCGTCATACAATCGGCGGCACCACAAGACGTTTCCAGCAGACGGCTCACAGCATAAAGGGTTCCAGCACGTGTGGTAAAGGCACACAAAGTGGACACAAAGGTATGGAACGTTAACTGTTCCTTTTCAAGAATCTAGAAATTAGCAAATTTAATTCTATACCAAGTGTTATCAAGACAATCGTGCTTTTAACCTTTGGACTACGGCCAGTACCTCAGTTGTACCATGAAGATTATGAGAATCGCGCTTGTTGCATTTATAGCCGTAGTCAAAAAAGGTTAAGGCGAAATATTACTTGCAAGAAAAAAATCTCTAGTACAGATGCTAGCCTGACCCATTTTATACAATTTTAATTACGTGCATCCAACTACACTACTTAGGTATACCTAAAACCTAGTTAGATGTAAAATCGTTGTATAAAGAATACTTAAGCAGTTTCCTACAAATTTACAAAACGCGACGAATTACTCTTAATCAAGTCGGATGGTAATGGTCCCAGAAGAAAGAATTTGAAAATTTTAAGAATTTTGCTTGGATCAGGATCCGACAGTGTGGATTGAGTATTCTCTGCTGTTGCCATATCTGGACTGGTCCACTTGAGGAAATTCTAAATATTTTTAGGCGGTTTGTAAGCCCCCTGGTGTCTAGTGTTGACCCAGGTGCAGAATTATATATTCAGCTTTCGGTAACACAACTCCAAGCAATTGCAAATGTTCTGCAGGCATTTTGTCCGAATATCGAAAAATGCAGTAAAATCAAAAATAGACGTAAAATACACGTATCGGTTAAATATGTATTACATATTAATAATACAACATCAAAATTAATTAACCTACTTTATTTACTTAAAACTAATGCATAATTTCAGAATTTGCAATTCAGTCGTTAACTTTTGAAGCTAAATACTTTGTCATTCACATAGAAGATGCGTTAGTTGTAAAAGTGTTTGTGGTAATTTCGGTCAAACACAGAAAAAAAAATGCTTTTAATAATTTTTTTCGGTTTTAAGGCCAGGTGGTACACCATTCGAAAAATAAACACGCCTATGAGTTGTTCCAACGACTGCATAATCTCCCTCAACTACATTAGTTCTTTGGCTAACAATTTTATCTATTGTTGATCCCCAAGATTTACAAATTGCTTCAGACACAGGTATATTGATAACTGACCAGCCTCCAAAAAAATGAGTTACGAAAAATGATTAAAAGGGGTAACCGCACAAATTCAAAAAAGCGATTTGATTCTATGATGCACCGAAGCGGAAACTAAAAAAAAAAATAATGACAAAGGAAATTTATTCTTGAAAGAGGATCAAGATTGAGTCAACTATCTGGAATAGTGGGAGACTAGCAGTCAACGAAGATGAATTTCGTACGGTCACCCAGAGACAAATATGCCGTCCTTTCTACTCGGAGGATCAGCACAGTATTTTTTGTGTCGCAACTAGTTTTGTTGCCTGGGCTAATAACGTCATTTGCGTACCAAATGAGATGCCAAGTCCCTCTAGATCCTTGTATTCCTCTCAATCCAAAGACTGCCAAAATCGCCAAACTTGTAATCCCCACTACCGTTTTCTTTCGGTCCAGGTGGATAAAAGTGAATAAATCGGAATAATTAAATTTTGGTAGATCGTCGGGGCTCGTAATTAAGACCAAAATTATTGTTGGATTCAGATAGATATTCTGGTGGGGGTTCCAAATCTCTACGATAAAAAATGTCTTAGTTATGATTTTCTTGATAGTTTAAATAGGGAAGCAAGCGACACTTTTTGAAGAAAGGGTTGGACCCTGTTCAGGGGGATGCCCAGATCATTATCAGATCCTCTAGGCCCAAGAAATCTGCAGCATGTGTCATAGAAATCTCGGTTGGAGAGAGAATTTGCTCATTGAAAACGTTCTGTAGGTTTGTCTAAGGGGTGATTTTAGCAAGTTTGGGAATGTCTGCCCTAAGATCGTGTAAAACTATGCGCGTTATTGATTGTACAATGTAACGCTTGGAACTAGCGTTACATCGCACGCTTGGAACTAGTGTTACATTGTGAAATGAGTGTAATAAAAAAAAATTTCAGTCTGCGATACCCATGGAAAATTTTTTATAAATGAAATGAAATCAGGAAGAATTTCCAGTTCTTTTCTTCTGCTCAGAATAGACATTTTTAGGTACATTAAATACTCAAAGTTTTTTTTTTTTTTTTTTTCTAATGGCGGGCACAAATGCACATAGTCATTGGCCACTACAAGGCCGGAATTGATGGTCTCTTGTGAAGGAGCACCCAGTGGGAGGACCATCATCGCTTCCTAACAAAGGACAACACAATTTATATCCATGCCCTGACCCCGGATTCGAACCAGGAACCTTCCGATCCAGAGGCCAACACCTTAACCACTAGACCGGTTGGTCGGCAAATACTCAAAGTTAAACGGCACATTCGCGTTCCATATGATGACATATTCGTCCACTTTTTCAAAATCTCTATATTAAGAAAAGGTTACCAACTTTGTTCTGCTACGTACATGGCAGTTTTAAGCACTTCCTGCTTCCCGGGAGTTTGGTGTCAACCGTCGCAAAAATGAGTTTTCCCCCAACTCTCAGCTGCATCGTTTGAAGGATATTTTAATCAACTAATCCTTGTTCCAGACTAAAAATACTTCGGATTTCGCCAAAAATTAATCAGTTAAATTAGAATGTATTTGGCATTTTTCTCGTGTAGCAATACACGTTTTACCTTTAAACATGAAATTTGAATCAAGTTCCTCTTTTGGGTCCTAAATGCATGCAGACATTTTTGCAACCCTCATTAATGCAATTCCCCTGATGGTAATTTAAACGAGGTACCAAAGAACAATAACAAGGGGTCAGTAGCAAAACTGGACAAATCTTTGAAATATATCTGTTCAGGCCTTGAAAATTGCCGGATGATGGACGATATATCGTCAGAACCACTTGTAACAATACTTTTCCCATAGATAATTATTTTTCAGTAAAATTATATGCATCTGTCTAGTAAATTTTTAGTTTTTATAGCTATATTAAATATACTATCAAGTTAAAAAACTAAAAATTTACACGACAAATGCTAATGATTTTACTGCGCATGTTTACGGAACAACCAGAAATCAAATAGTTTTGACTTGCGTAGTTTCAAACATTTTCCAACGATATGCATTATGAATAAAAACAGCTGTCAAAGACGAGGCTTTAAAACCTTCAATTCCTCTATCTATACACATATATATATAAAAGGATGAGTGTGTATATTCTCTATACAAATCTACACAGTTTGACCAATCCAAACCAAATTTCCTACACTTATACTGTGCAACACTGCGGAAAACAATTTTCTTACGTGTCTTCAGACCAGTATGTAGATATGAAAATTAGCACACAGGTATTCCTAAAAATGCCTCTCGTAGCCTTAAATTTAAAATCTTCAGTTGGTTTTCCTGCAATAATTGGACAAGGAAACACATTCTACAGGGTTTGTGTATTTGAGATAACGCAGGAAAATGTCGCGATCATATTTGAAACCCGAGAAGAACCGGGCCAGTTTCTATATTAGAGGATTTTAATCAATCAGGAAACCTGCGATATTTAACTAGCTTCTGTCAATGCAGTAAACAAATGCTAAACGAATCGGTTGTTTACATTACATAAAGTTATCAATGACTTAATAATGCCACGTCTACGGTACATTCAAAGCTTTATTGTATAAAACGCATTATAAAAATAAGAAATTCACGACATGGTGTTCGTAGATTATTTTCTGAAGAAAATATCTAACAGTTAATAACCAACCATTCCATCCTCGATTTATCATACTTTACCATCAATCCAAGTTTTGAATCACCCGAAGCAATAATTAACAATTTTAGAGACCGTCTCGACGGAATATCTCGTCGGAAGAACTTGAAGGGTAAAAGCAAAGTATCAAAACATATCAAAATAATTTTTTCCAAGCTAAGAATTGCACTTTCTGTACACACAAAAAAAAATTACCCATTTATAAGCAGCCAAGGCAATTTCCATCTCTTCTTTCTGAAGATAAACAAATGTTTTGATTATTCTAGGGATTAAAAAATAATATTTAAGTAAAAACTTTTCCGAAGTGCTTACGCTGAGTGTTAGTCTTTTATTTTCCATTTTTGTTAAGCCACAGTATGCACAGCAGCAGTCAAACTGAGAAAATCTGAAATCAAAAAGTACTGTCGTTCTATCTCTTATCCTTTTATATTAAGGTAGTCATAACGAGCATGCGCGTGAAAGCACAAATCTACTTACGGTTTATGTAGGTATTTCGTTAAGGTTGCATTGTAGAAACATAACGTGCTAATGGTGACGGTCCTAGAGTGCCTATATAATAAGAGTGGCGACAAGGGACCAAGTTTGGCCCACTGCGCATGCGCGGCAGCCATTTTTCTACCAGAATCGTCTCAAAGAAGGTTGCTGGACGAATTAATATATCATTTCAGGGAGAACAAAAAGCATATGATTATTATAATATGGATACATTCGGTAAAAATGAATCCTATAAACGCTCAATTAAATGCGTAATTGATGAGATGGATTGCACAACGCGCTAACTTAGATTGCGAAAAACACCATGTTGTTAAAAAAAAGCTATTTTTTAAAAAAATCTTCACATTTATACTGAAAAAACACTAAAATAATAATAAATAAACATTCTAGAACACGAAATGGAACATGAAAAAGCTATATATTTTTTTAAATTTAATACACATACGTTTTTTCTCGAACACACATAAGTTCCCATGTTATGTCTACGGGAGCAAGGAAAAGACCGCCTCGGGCGGTAGAAAATGTCTCTAAGCCAATCAGAAAGTGTTTCCCGTATGTCGCCACTCTTATTATATAGGCACTCTATACGGTCCGGGTAGGTAGTTATTTTAATTAAGGACGGACTGAAGCAACACAACGGGGTAATAACGACTATCAGGATTCAATCCCTCAAGGGAAATATCCGAGGTTAACACCTTGCAATTTTGAATCACGGTCAGATGATGAGGCAACACCTGAGCTGGCACCCCACACGAGTTCAAACTCGATGGAAAGGTAGGTAGGTAGATATCTTCATTAACGTCGTACTGGAGCAAACCAACACGTTATAGATCATGGTCCGATATCAAACCCAATGGGAAAGATCGGCGGACAATATCACGTAATTTTGAACCACGGTCAAATGACGAAGCAACACCCGAGCTGTCACCCTACATCACGCTCCGCGCTAACGGGAGGTCATTTGAGGTCACGTCAGATTTAACGTGCACTAGCCATCTTCGTACACGACGGATTTTGGTTGGATTCGCACTCACAACCCTTTGGTTGCCAATTCGATACTCGTACAAGCTGCCTACACCTACCGTTCTGGTGGTTGAGGTGTTAGCCTCTAGATCGAAAGGTTCCTGTACCGAATCCTTATCAGTGTACGGATATGTGTAATCGTATGGTGTAGTAGAGGCTGCTGGTGTACCTTAAATCTGTCGTGGCCGAAAGTCCTCATGGTGGGTTGGTGTGGAATGTAATTGGTAATTTTTAGTTAACGCCGTACTAGAGCAACACAACGGGCTATTGACGACGGTCCGGGATCAGTCCCTTAAGGGAAAGAACCGAGGACAACACCTCGTAATTTTGAACCACGGTCAGATGACGAAGCAACACCTGAGCTGGCACCCCAGTATCCAAACTTCCACACCAACCCAACGTGAGGACTTTTGGCCACGGCAGATTTAAGGTGCACCAACCGCCTCTACACCATACGCTTGCAAACATCCATGCCCGGACCCGGATTCGAACCAGGAACCTTCCGATCTAGAGGCTAACACCTTAACCACTATACAGGTTGGTCGGCTAGGTTGATGTGGAAGTTTGGAGAGTAGGGTGCCAGCTCAGGAGTTGTCTTGTCATCTGACCGTGGTTCAAAATTACGCGTAGCATGTCCTCGAATCTTTCCCTTAGAGGATTGATCCCGGACTATCGTCAATAGCCCGTTGTGTTGCTCTAGTACTATGGTCAGCAAACTCATTAGTACATTCAATATTTTCGACCCATTTCAAGTTTTCTATCCGTTTTGGACCCTTCTGATGCCGAATCCGCCCTTTTCTCGTTTGGTGTCTGTCTGTCTGTCTGTCCGTCTGTCTGTCTGTCTGTCTGTTGTGCCCTATACACGTCCACACGGTTTAAGATATTTTCATGGAAATTTGCATATAGTGAGTACTTATCTTCATTTAGAGAGTGGCATTGGTTGCGAAAGTCTGTATGTCCGTCTTTCTGTTCAATGCTCGATTTTGTGTTTGTGTGTTTGTGTACACATCACATGAATTGTATTCCAGATATTTGATTGCAGTGAATTGTTTTTTATACATTATCTATTAGTTTAGTGAATGCAATATTAAACATTTCTTTATTTTTATATTTAATTGAGTTTCATGCTAAAACACCTGAGTAAGTATACTTAAATCAACCATAATTTGGTAGTTTTGGAAAAATTGGAATGTCTATTGAATATTACGATTACTTCGATTGCTTTACCATTACTGCTGAAAAAGTAATTATTCTTCCAAAAATTATTATTTTTTTTAATGGAATTTCATCTATGATACTTCATTTATTTCGAGCCTTATTTTTATTCTTTGCGCAATGAAAACGATTTCCGAATATTTGGGACAGACGATATTTTTCAACGAAACGAGAATGAACAAGATCGCGCAAGCAGTGATATTTTCTGGTTCTTTCGCTCTGAATTAATTTCACATTTCTAAATTTTGTACACTTTTAGTTGTAAGTTGTGGCAACTGTGCGAGATCAAGAGATAAAATTGAATCACAAATTAATATCTTTAGAACTATTTTTTGCGAAATCTTTTATTTTGTTTTATTTCGCTGTTTCCTGTTTTAAATACTTATTATTTTAATAAATGTGTTTTCCTTCTCATCATACGCAACAGCACCACAAAGTATTAGACTTAAAAATGTTGGGTAAGTCAGTATAAATTTTCAGTAAATTTTAGGTGAAGTTATTTATTATTGAAAGAATAATGCCGTTATTTAAAGAATAATACCGTTATTTAAAGAATAATGCCGTTATTGAAAGAATAATGCCGTTATTGAAAGAATAATGCCGTTATTGAAAGAATAATGGCGTTATTGAAAGAATAATAATGTTTAAAAATCCCGAACTAGAACTTTTCAAACATTAAAAAATTCGTTGTCATAATGACGGGAGAAGATTGCAAAATTTCACAATGTCGCATACCGGAGGCAAGAGTGCCACAACTAAAATAATATTGTTTTGTTGACTATGAGTGCAAGAGCACTCGCCGTAAATCGTAATTTTAATTAATTGAGTTGAACATGAAAAGAACTTAAGAAAGGGAATTCCAAATCTTCCTATAAATCGTCTTTTATAGTAGTAACCTTAGTATCACCTTTCGTCATTTTGTAGCTTTGTCATACAGCATTTGTGCGATGTATGTGAAATGTATTACATGAATGGATATGCATGTGTAGTATTTGTGTCCAAAGTAAGTTGTAGAAAATATAAAGATGGCGAAAGGTGTTAAAATAAATTTTTATTCCACAAAAAACATAAGTCATTATATATTTTGATTATCTCTTCAATCTAGAGTAAACCAATTCAAACCGAGTAAGGTCGGGTATTTTGCTAGTATTAAATAAAACCAGATATCATCAGAGTAATCTTATATATTTTGACACAAAATATTTTTTACGTTAAAATAAAAATGACAAAACACGCATTTAATGTGAACAATGACCTTTCATTTCCTTGGAAAGTTTGAATAAGTTAAGTTTGTATGTCGTTGTTTTAATTTCATTCAGGATTCCTGGTCCTCATCAATACGACGATTTCTCAATTCATTTTTGATACGGTTCATGCTCGGAAAAAGATTGTTTGCATGAATATGTAGAGCCGAAGAGTGAAGGAACAGAAAATGCTAGTTTTTTTAACTGATCATACGAGTCAGGAATACTCTTCCAGGTGTTGAGAATTATCATGTCTTCCTTCTCCAGGTCTTTCAAAGCAGACCACATTTTCTCTGAAGATCACATTTATTTTCTCTAATTTTTCCATATCAGCATTAAGGCGTTCAAATTTGGGGATCCATAATTATTTGCTTTTGACTCCAGTAATTGAATTTTAAAAGCCCCATTGTCAATATTATAAGGAGAAAAAAAATTCAATTCTGTTACATCATCACTGAAGTTTTTTGGACAAAGCTAACGCCATACTCAATTTCAAGTAATACTGTTTCGTCACTATGCTGTTTCTGAATTCCTGAAACCTCCGTAGAAAATCTTCCCTCATACTTAAAATTGTTTTAAAATAGTAAATGTCAATTTCCTAGTTATTTTCTTGGTAATTTTTCAGCAGGCTTGGAAAATAGAATAATGTTTCTTTCAAAATCTTGAGCAAAAATGAATAATTTGTTTTCGAATGAAATGATTTGTTTCAACATCGAAATAATAGGGTTTCCTTTCCTCTGTAGTTTACGATTAAGATTATTTAGGTACTTAATGTTTACCATGAAATAAAATTTTTGGATACACTGATCGCTCGTTATTTCGTGATAGTCAACACCCTTCTCAATTTCAAGTAATGAGGAAGTGAAACGTTTTAAAACGTTTCCTCTTGAAAGCCAACGTACCTTATTATGCAGCAGAAGATCTACGCTTCTCTCTCCATTTCAACTAAAAATTCTTTAAATTGGCGATGATAAAGAGCTTTAGCTACTATTGTGTTGACAATCTTGTTCGCCAATTCCATAACATTGCAAAATTCTTCTGGAAACGTCTGGGCACAAAACGCTTCTTGATGAATGATGCAATGGTAAACACACACACACAAGTATCTCGAGATTAATTTTTTTCCTTCAAAATAAAGGCAAAACCCTTTTTAAATTCCGGTCATACTTTTTGCCCCATATGTTGAAATTGTATCAATTTTATGGAGTGGAATATGTTTCTACGTGTATTCAATGACGGCATTTGCAATATACTCGCAACGTGTTTGACCTTTCAGGGGTAATAATCCTAAAAGTTCTTCTTTAGGACCCGAAAACGAAATAAATCGAACAAAGAGTGAAAATGTTGAGCAATGTCATGCTATTGATAAAGCTGATACCAATTTAAGATCTTAGATTAGCTGAGTGGTTATATTTAAGAGAGACATTTTGACTGTTCCGTCTTTTACTGTTTTAGCAAACAGTTGTAACTTTAATTTTTTAAAGAATATCTGCCTTGTTTTCAAAATCCCGGAATAGCTCTTCGGATGCATTTAAAAAACAATTTTTAATCTATTCACCGTCAGTGTATTGTTTGCTTATCTTGACTAACGGTAAAGCTCGCAATATTAACATTGTTGGAAGATTGCACCCAATAATTCAGTACAGAATTTGATTTTTCATGACTCTTCTAAAGTTCCTCAACTGTTTTCTTCCTCGCATTAGCGGCAGGCATTTTACCAGGCATAACATTTTACCAGAATTTAGTCGAAATCGATTCGTGGCAGAGCCGCACTCAAGTGGCGAAAGAATCGCGGTTTGCCAACCATTGCTCTAGTACGACGTTAATTAATATTACCATTACCAAGCGGGATTACCACAGCCCTCGACGGTAGATAGGTATTTTAATTAATTTAACGACGATCCGGGGATCAATTCCCAAAGGGAGATATCCGAGGACAACATCACTGTCACGGCCCTCGATGGACAGATTCAAGTACGACGACGCGTAATTATGAACGATCGTGTCATATAACGATAACATTTGAGCTGCATTGCAGTGAAGCATCACGACACTTTGTGACGGTCCGGTTTTCTTCCTAAATTTTCGTCTATTAATTTTAAATTTGTGCAAATTTTTATGATTGTTGACTCACTAAATCTCTTGTGCCTCTAGTACTAGTTGTCCAATTATACTGAAATAGACATTGCGTGGCTAGCCCGGCGTCGCCCGTGGTGTAAGGTATTAAGCTGGTGTGAAATTTTCAGCAGATTTCAAATCCGCTGAAGATATATTCAGTTAAAAAATTATTTATTTAAAGAAAATCATATTTTTAGGTATCAATCTAAACTGAAATTTTCTGTAGATTTCAAATCCGTTGAAATTTCTACTCTATCTTTAACCGTTTAGGAGATAGAAAAATAACTTTGCCTTCCGTTAAAGATTTATCGTCTGGCTGCGGAATCAATCGAACAAAATCAAAGCGGAAACAAAAAAAAATAGTCTTCTCCGCGTTTTGCGGATGAAAAAAACTTGACATTATCCAACACTGACTCCAATGTCGCATGAGTAGAAAAAGTTATCCGTCTTTGAAAAACCGATGGAGAATAAAACCATTAAACTCATTTAACAATCTTCTAGGTTGAATTTTAAAATTTCGCCGCGACCCAAAAATTGCAAAAAATTTGGACTACCTCCGTGCCAAATCTCATTGCTGTAAGTGCCATAGAACTGTCAGGATTTTGCGCTTGCGGAAAAAAACAAACAAACACACAGACAAACACTTCCTTTTATACATATTACTTTTTATTGCCATAAAAATTTGCGCACCAAGAAAAAGTCATTAAAATGAAACGAAATTTTACATATGTAAGTACTACTTTGATATAAGTGATTAGAAAATCAAAGAAAAAGGAATAATTTATTGCAGAAAAAAGTACAAATGAACGGAAGTTTTAGTACTCTGTTGGACCCCCTCTAGCGCGAATGCACGATGCGATACGAGCGGGCATTGAGGCATACAAATTCCGTATGAAGTCCTGAGACATCTCGTTCCACAGTTGCTGTAAACGCGCTTCTAGTTCGACCAAACTCGTAGGGTGTCCAACTTGCCGTCCCAAATGATACCAGATATGCAGAATTGGTGACAAATCTAGAGATCGAGCAAGTCAGGGAAGGGTGGTAATGTGGCGAAGGCAGTCTTGTGACATCCTTGCTGTGTGTGGCCGAGCATTGTCTTGTTGAAAAATGGCTGCTGGGAGTCCTGTCATGAGTGGCATCACATGTGGCTGAAGGATGTCATGGACGTACCGCAGGGCTGTCATTGTGCCATGAATCAATATTAGGAGTGACCGTGTATCGTAAGCAATGGCACCCCATACCATCACACCAGCTGTGGAAGCGGTGCGTCGCTGTAAAGCGAAGGCAGGATTGAGGCGTTCACCACGGGGCCTCCACACACGAACACGATTGTCATCACTGCTCAAATTGAATCTAGATTCGTCGCTGAAGACGACCTGGTTCCATTCGGTTGCAGTCCAATCCCGTCGTGCGCGACACCACTCCAAACAAAGACGTCGGCGAGTGGGTGTCATTGGCAGCACACGTAATGGGCGCCGCGATACCAGATTCCCCTCAGCCAAGCGCCTTGCGATGGTTCGGGATGACACAGTGGCCCGTAGTGAAGGCTGCCTGTGTCTGGATAGCGGCCAATGAGGCGGTTGGCTCTATACGTGCGTTTCGTATGATGTGACAGTCTTCTCGACAACTGGTCTGTCGAGGGCGTCCTGAGCCTGGTCCCAACACCTCTTCACAGTAAAATCAGAACGGACTATTTTACTAGCTACTCGCCGAGCTGACCACCCAGCTTCCATCATCCCGATTATTCTTCCCCTCTCGAACTCTGCTTACCTCTTTTATACTCCAAGAAGAACGCTGTTCAACGCCTTCTAGTTGCATTACGCAATAACGCTGCATTTCTAATCATTTGCATATCTGGCCGACATGTACCTTCATGTGAAGTTTCGTTACGATCCCACAGTTATTTCTTGGTGCGCAAATTTTTATGGCAATGAGTGTAATATTAGAGTAATGTTAATGGTAAATTTTAGTTAACGTCGTACTAGAGCAACACAACGTTATAATATTAGAGATGAGAGCTTATTTGTAGGAAAATGTACCTTTCTAATGATGTATCATATAATCCTTTTGGGAGACCTTAGGACTATCGGTAATTGGTAATTTTTAATTAACGTCGTACTAGAGCAACAGAACGGGCTATTCATGACTCTCCGGGATCAATCACTCAAGGGAAAGATCCGTAGACAACACCTCGTAATTTTGATACACGGTCAGATGACGAGGCAACACATGAGCTGGCATCCACTCTCCAAACTTCCACACCAACCCAACGTGATGACTTTAGGCCACGACAGATTTAAGGTGCACCAGCCGCCTCTACAACATACGCTTACACACATCCCAGCCCGGACGCGGGTTCCCAGGAACCTTCCGATCTAGAGGCTTACACCTTAACCACCATACCAGTTGGTCGGCCCTTATGACTATCAACCAAACTAACCTTTGACCTACAGTTAAAAGAATGGTTATTTTTTCCTACAAACAACTGCCGACCAACCGGTATAGTGGTTAAGGTGTTAGCCTCTAGATCGGAAGGTTCCTGGTTCGAATCCAGGTCCGGGCAAGGATGTTTGTAAGCGTGTGGTGTAGAGGCGGCTGGTGCACCTTAAATCTGTCGTGGCCGAAAGTCCTCACGTTGGATTGGTGTGGAAGTTTGGAGAGTGGGGTGCCAGCTCAGGTGTTACTTCGTCATCTGACCGTGGTTCAAAATTACGAAGTTTTGTCCTCGAATATTTCCCTTGAGGGACTGATCCCGAACCGTCGTCAATAGCCTGTTGTGTAGCTCTTGTACGACGTTAACTAAAATTACCTTACCTTACCTACAAATAACTCTCAATAGCTCGTTGTGTTCTCTAGTACGACGTCAATTAAAATTACCTTACCCTACCTACAGATATAGCATCATCTCGCCGAGATCCTAGGTAAGGTAAGGCAATTTTATTTAATGTTGTACTAGTATTCCACAACGGGCTATTGACGTCCGTGATCAATCTCCAAAGGGAAAGTACCGAGGACAATACCACGTAAACTTGAACCATGGTCAGATGACGAAGCAGCACCTTAGCTGGCAGCCCTCTCTAAACTTCCACACCAACGTAACGTGGGGAATTTCGACCACGACAGATTCAAAGTGCACCCAGCCGCCTCTTCGTCCTTCGTCATCTGACCGTGGTTCAAAATTACGAGGTGTTGTCCTCGGATCTTTCCCTTAAGAGACTGATCCCGGACCGTCGTCAATAGCCCGTTGTGTTGCTCTAGTACGACGTTAACTAAAATTACCATTACCGCCCCTTCGTCATACGCTTGCAAATATTCATGCACTGACCCGGATTGGAACCAGGAGATTTTCGATCTAGAGGCTAACACATTAACAACCAGACCAATTGGTCGGCGTTTTGTCTAAGGATCTTTCCCATTGAGATTGATTCAGGATAGTGAACAATAGCCCGTTGTGATGCTCCAGTACGACGTTGATTACAATACCTACCTTCCTCTAATTATGTGGTAAATACAGTATTTTGTTGCTCTCTATAATATTGATTGTGGGACACACATGGTATGTTGGTACTATAAATAACGTTCAACTGGAGCAACACAACGGGATATTGACGATGTTCCGAGATCAATCCCCCAAGTGAAAGAACCGAGTACAACACCAAGTAATTTTGAGCCATGGTCTCATGACGAGGCAACATCTGAGCTGGTACCCCACTCTACAAACTTCCACATCAGGTCAAAACACACACACGGATTTATGGTAAAGAATATTCGAAGTAAATAGATAGGTAATGGTAATTTTAGTTAACGTCGTACTAGAGCAACACAACGGGCTATTGACGATGGTCCGAGATCAATCCCCCAAGTGAAAGAACCGAGTACAACACCTCGTAATTTTGAACCACGGTCAGATGACGAAGCAACACGAGCTGGATCCCCACTCTCCAAACTTCCACGCCAACCCAACGTGAGGACTTTCGGCCTCGACAGATTTAGAGGCTAACACCTTAACCACTATACCGGTTGGTCGGCCGAAGTAAATAGAAGAGCCCCCTTGTGTTGCTCTAGTATAAAGTTAATAAAAATTCCTACCTACCTCGAATAGTACTGTTATCAGTACACATAAACATTTATCTTTTGAGCCGTTTTATCCTATCGAGAAGAGGACTTGTTTGTATAACTGACTGTATAGAGATAATGTAATTTGGCATTTTTTTTAATGAATTTCATACTAGAGCAACACAACGGGCTATTGGCGATGGTAAGGGATCAATCCTCTAAGTTAAAGATCCAAGGACAGCACCACATAATTTTAAACTGGGACATTCTGAGCCATGACAGATTTAACGTGAACCAGCAGCCTTTCTACTCTACGGTTTCTGGTTGGATTCAGATTCGTTACCCTCTGGTTGCTAATCTGTTACTCTACCAACCAGTCTACACCGGCCTTAGATATATCCCGGAGGGTATTTTCTCTTGATGTTGTCCTCGGATTTTTCCCATAGGAAATTGATGGCTGTCGCTAATAGCCAGTTGCGTTGCTCTAGTACGACGTTAATTAAAAATTTATCAAATTACCAATTTCCGTTACTCTTTCAAAGAAGCAACTGCGCCCTTTTCCAAACCTTTTCATGCACACATCCGACCAATACCCTTTTCCGCCAATATATATATATATATATATATATATATATATATATACAGGGTGGTCCCGAATTCATGGTACAAACTTTAATGGTAGGTACAGGACATTGTAACAATGATTTATTGTATAGGAATGTATAGTCGCAAGTGACGCGGTGAGGCGAAAACAGGGGAAATAACGGCCGAAAGGAAAAACAAAGATTTTATTGAAAGCGTTGTTGACAAGTGTCATGTTTACAGTAATTGTTCAAAATTGCGTCCACCAGTATCGATACATGCTTGACAGCGTCGGTGGAGCGATTGGGATACTCCGCGCGATACATTCGTAACGCAGCTCTGCCGTTACCATTTGCACGGCCGTACATGTAATGCATGTCTGCTTTTTCTGCATACGTAAAGTCACCCATCGTCTACGGCAGCACAATTGTGAATGGCGCTTTTCCCTACTGCGATGCATCATGTTCAACAGCGGCTAGACATCTACTGCCCTCTACCGGCAATGATACCAACCGATCACTCCATTTCTCTTTCCTTTTATTTCCCCTGTTTACGCCTCACCGCGTCACTTGCGACTATACATTCCTATACAATAAATCATTGTTACAATGTCCTGTACCTACCATTAAAGTTTGTACCATGAATTCGGGACCACCCTGTATATATATATATATATGTAACGATACCTAAAAATAACCCCTTAATACAATTCTCACCAGAGATCAGTCCTCTAACACCCCACTTGCCTGTCTTTTTTGTCTCGTTTGTTCAATAGATCTTTCCATTCCCTTTCACCTTTGACCTCAGGCCTTCTCAGAATTGTGAACTCCCACCAACACTTTTTCCTTCAAATCGCCTGGCTAAAACCCTTTTACTCCTTTGTTTAACTACCGATTTCTACCAATGACTTTTCTTGCTAGATCCCCTGATCCAATAGTTAGTCCGGAAGGTTCCTGGTTCGAATCCGGGTCCGGGCATGGATGTTTGTAAACGTATGGTGTAGAGGCGGCTGGTGCACCTTAAATCTGTCGTGGCCGAAAGTCCTCACGTTGGGTTTGCGTGGAAGTTTGGAGAGTGGGGTGCCAGCTCAGGTGTTGCTTCGTCATCTGACCGTGGTTCAAAATTACGAGGTGTTGTCCTCGGATCTTTCCCTTAAGGGACTGATCCCGGACCGTCGTCAATAGCCCGTTGTATTGCTGTAGTACGACGTTAACTAAAAATTACCAAATTACCAATAGTTAGTCTTTCTTTTAATTCTTATCCCTCTTATGAATTCGTTGTAAACCATGCACTTTTATCCATGTGCCCCTTGAAATAGAGAGCTCTCAGAGCCGTCCCAGACACCGTTTCCTCAACAACCTCCACGTCTGATAATCTGCTGTTAGTAGTTTGTCATTGAAGTAATAAAGAGTTGTTATCGAATTGTTTTTCTCTGCCTCTTTATTTGTAGGACCGGCATTGCACTCAACACAAATAGATCATCCTCTCATCTTGCCTTATACCACTCTTGTTACCCCGTCACGACTGCAGGCTTATAATTAAGATTTTGGTACTGTAGCCGTACCAAAATCTTAACTTTAATTTAAATTTACCACAAAGTTTCCGATTTCATTTTTCATAAAGTTCAAAATGTGCGTATTTAATCTTATTAGGAGTTGATATTAGTCTCCTCTAGCCGCGGTAAGGTAATTTAGGTAATTTTGTTAACGTCGTACTAGAGCAACACAACGGGCTATTGACGACGGTCCGGGATCAGTCCCTTGAGGGAAAGATCCGAGGACAACACCTCGTAATTTTGAACCACGGTCAGATGACGAAGCAACACCTGAGCTGGCACCCCACTCTCCAAACTTCCACGCCAACCCAACGTGAGGACTTTAGGCCACGACAGATTTAAGGTGCACCAGCCGCCTCTACACCATACGCTTACAAACATCTATGCCCGTACCCGGATTCGAACCAGGAACCTTCCGATCTAGAGGCTAACACCTTAACCACTATACCGGGTGGTCGGCCCTCTAGCCGCGGATAGATCAACTTAAAGTATTACTAAAATTTGAACTTTCGATGGAATTCATGTAAAAAATTAACTTTTTTACTTTTATTTCAGCTAAGAAGGTAACATAAGGGTCATTCATTGCATGTCATACAGCCTTCCAAAAACTCACCCATTCGTTTTTTTTTTTAATTTGGACAATTTGTGGCTTATTGATTTAAATTTTTTTCTCCCCACTTGCCCCAATAATTTTTTGCGTATATTAAATTTAAATTTGAGAAATTTGGCAATATTTTAATGATTTGAGACTCACTAAATCTCCCTGGTTGTCCTCCCACTAAATGCAGAGATTTGGGTGCCTGATTTGGTATGACCTCGTCATCTGATAGTGTTTCCAAATTACGTCGCGTCATCTTCGGATCTTTACCGATAGTCCTTTGTGTTGTTTCAAATAAACATACCAACCAAATCCAGTAGGCATTTTAGGACGGTATTTTAGTTAACGTCGTACTGGTGCAACACAGTGGGTTATTAACGATGAACCGATATCCATCCTCCAAGGAAAAGAACCGAGGACAGCACCTCGTAATTTTGAATCACCCCACTAAATACGGACACAATTGTCAAGTCATACTGAATACTGGCTTCTTTTGTAGAAAAATGGTGCTTTGGAATGACATATTATCCTTCAAATGACCTTTTCAGTTTGAAGGTCATTCAATTTGATCGACATAACAATGTATTTTTCATTTTTTAAATTATGTTCAAGGTACACATTCCATGATATCGTAAAATTTCTTAATGGGACACATGGACTTAAAATTTAAAGAATACATATATAAGAGCTAAAGAATACTCGAAATAATCAGTAATACACACGCATTTTTTGAGCCGTTAGTCCAATCGATATGAAGGGGATTATTTTATCGAAAGAAGCTTAAATTGGTTAAATTACGCTATACTACGATCAATATTACATACCATATTTTTGTGCGATTTGACATGGAATGACTTACGATCTTGAAAACAATAAAATTTTGTATGTAAGTAACACAATTTATACCTCTAGGTCAAATTATTTGGTTTCTCTCAATTCGTATGGCATTGTTTTGAAATGACTTTCCAATCTTCAGTCTATTCTCCACTCTGACATTCGCCAATAATTTATTCTAAGTTAATTTTCACTAGTAAATTTTTTGCGTGATTCAATGTTGTACAAAGTAACACAATATTTTCAGGATTAAAGACAGCATACATATATATAATGATTATTTTGGATTTGAGGTATGGTCATTTAATTTATGAATACGAACATTAATCAGGATAACGATCCAATGTATTTTTAAAGTTTTTACGATTAACCCAATTTCTTCCTTATGAAAAAAACTTAAATTTTATAGTAGATTTAAATAAATATCAACTGTGTCTGTACACTGAATATTTTCAACTCATTTCAAGTGCGAGTATCGAAAATTTATTCAATTTCCTAATTTGTTGAATAGCGTGACATTCCAGATTAAGGATTAAAAAACAGCTGAAATAAACCGTCATAGTACAATTTTGTTGATGGAATAAACAGCAGGAAAAGCAAATTTTATTTCAGAACTTAAAGAACTTCCAAAGTAAAGTATTAGTTTATCAAAATTCAAAATCAAACAATTGAAAAATTACTATAATATACAGTTGCTATAATTTATTTAGCATTTTGCTAAATTTAATTTAAAGTAAATATTTTCATCTTTCATAGTGGTAATCCAAAATGTAATCAATTTCATAACAAATCTGGTTGATGTAGAATATATCTGCGATAAACTTAAAATCTAACCTTATTTGAATAGTTTTTTTAAATGAGGAAATCTAAAGTAATCACGTCTTTTTAGTATAAAATAACAAGATCCTTTGAAAATCTATCAAACAGGTAAAATTAAACTTGTTCAGTTTAACTAAATACCTGGTACCTAAAACGATATTTTTTTTTAAAGTTATCTCTGATGTGGTTGAATTTCAGTTTTAACATATCGTTTTAAAATTTATTAAAATAATAAATAAAGGGAAGTATTTTTGTGACTCACTGTTCAATATATTTACACTCATGTCCATAAATTAAGGATAATACAGAATCACACGGAAATCGAACTTAAAATCTAAAATTTCAACTGTAGAATTATCGCACGCATCTTCATGAATAATATCCAAACCACAGGAAGCCATCAGATGTCGCCGATAATACGTCACAATGACGAGTGTAACGGCCGTATTCACAAGTCCGAGTTAACTCGAGGTTCAACGATAATCCCCGAGTTATCGGAAAAACCGTATTCACAAGGCCCGATCCGTGGTTTAAATTGCTGATTCGGTGTTACATTTTTGATCCTCCGAAATCGGTGAGTTAACTCGCGAGTTACATTTAACGCAAGCGTAGTACTATCTTTTGGCGAAGAAACAAAATGGATGACACATTTCATTCTATGCTCAATTACTGTATTCTTGCGATGACTAGACTGGATTTGTCTTTACGGAGCACCTGTTACACAGCAGCTCATCTCCACATAATATTGCTGAGATGGAAAAATTTAAAACAAAATTTTATCGAAATTCAAAAGACAAATGAAAATAAAGGTAGCTCCGAAACCGTTAGGTGAAAAGATAGATGGTGGCACCTCCGTCCGGGAAGAGTGAAAGGTAATACATGACCATGGCAGATTTAAATTCGTCGTAGAATAAAAATTATTCTGTTGATTTATTACGAATGAAAGAAAATTGACAATGCATGTTACTTTTCATATCACCAACACAAACCCATGCTGACAAGTATAGAGATAATCGGATTGCATTCATTTGTCAAGACATTGTGTACAATTCTTTCTTGCAAAATTTAGTATTCCATAAAAATCCAAATTAAATTAAATACCTTTGCATTTCTTCTCCCACACCCAAATTAAAATGCCACATGCGTTCTATTTAATTACAATTTGGAAACAATTCTAGGGCGAAGTGCGTGCTTGATCAGTATAAATGCAGATTTGGGGCTCGTAACCAATGTAAACAACATCATGTGATCGTGATGAGACGGTAGTAGTCAATCACAGCTACGTCTCATTT
Source organism: Metellina segmentata (assembly GCA_947359465.1). Taxonomy (NCBI): domain Eukaryota; kingdom Metazoa; phylum Arthropoda; class Arachnida; order Araneae; family Tetragnathidae; genus Metellina; species Metellina segmentata. The sequence goes on along the minus strand of OX375880.1, from coordinate 90,556,415 downwards.
TAATCCCTGGATCACTTAATACGCCGTTTGATAATACCGTTCTTGCTAATCCTAGAGTTAACTCTTACCCGCGGATCAACTGATCCTCGAGACTTGTGAATATGGCCGTAAGAGAGGTGTATATAAGGAATGGTAGCAAAGAAGAGTAAAATTGTTCACAAGCGTTCTGTATATTGTTATGTTAATTTTTGTAAGGTCGATATTTTTTGTAATTGCTCCAGTGAGCAAAAATCGTAGTTTTTATGAATGGTATAAAACATACACCATCTTTTTTGTTCTTTATCTTTTGTTTAACAAATGGACTTTAAGAATAAGTCACGTCTAAACGATATGTACTGAAATAAATTCAACGATACCCTTAAGCAATATCAAAAATGTTTAATACATAGTACAGTCAACAAATTGATATTTTGAAAAAATTATTACATGGAAAACTTATGTTTCGAACACATTAAAGTACTCACGCAAGCAAAATTCTAATTGTCAAACAATTTTAGGTCAAATATAAATGCATTCCTAAAGTTAAAAATCTACCTTATGCTCAATTTAGTTGGTCACATTGAAATGCAATGCGGTTATAAATCACTAAAAAGGTTTTATGCTTTAAAATTGTTTGCGACCATATTCAAAGATATCACGATTAATCTTTTCCTTTCCTTATTTAGAGAGTAGTTATATCAGACTTCATCAGGAACTTCTTTCTGCCGATTTTGGGGCGGTAATTTTCGTTTGGCAGCTTTCGATCTTTTCTTGGCGGCTTTTAAAAAGGCTTTGTCAATGCGTAGCGAGGCGTCTTTCAGATAGGCCAAGGCTCTGTCTGACCTTCAGTTCGTGAAAATGTAAGGAAGCCGACTGCGTTCAATCAAAATTCGATAGTGATGGCTTATGTATAACATCTGAAAAAGTTTAGATGGATTGAATATTTATGGCACAGGAACCAGGTTTGGCTAAGCAACAACTATCGGTAACTACAAATAGGTTTTATGATTTATTCATGAATTTAATGCCAATAGTAAAATTTTGATAAAGATATTTTTTAAAACATTTCAATTCACAAATATTTAGATAAAAATATAAAAACCTTTTTCTGATATAAATAAAAACCGATTTGGATGACGAGGATCATCTATAAAATCATAATACTAGGATTAAGAGAACCAAATTGATCGAGTCTAATGGCATTAATGTCAGGACATTCATTTAAAATGTGTATAACGGATAGGATTTTAATCGCACGTCAGAGCAGGTTCCGAATGTAGCAGATGCCTGTGAGTTAAATAGGTATGGTCTATACGAAGTCTTGCCAGTTTTACTTTGAGTCTTCTATTATAATTATTAGCTCTTCACTTATGGTTAAATGGAATATCTTATTTATTATGAATTTCTGTATCCCATTTATTCTGCCATGAATTTTAATGGACGTTTTGATGAAATGATCCATGTCTTCGAAGGGAGCGGATGAGAAAGATATCTTATGGTATTAGCCGTTTGGGATGCATTATCAGCTGCTTCATTTCCCAGTATATGGAATCCAGTACAGGGAAACATCGAAACCTCGGTCAGGCAATTGAAAATATAGTTTAATTGAACTCAGCAGTGATGGGTGGCTTCTTTTACTAGCCGGTCTGGAACCAAGAGACCTCTTGGCAGCAAGGGAAGGGGCTAAGACTCTTGTTACCAGACTCGGCAGACCCGCCACAACATATGGTAGCTCCTGGTTTCCCTACCAATTCGAAACGAAAACTCCCAGACTTCGCAGGAACCCAATACACAACAAACACACATCATTCTTTAAATCTAGTCCCCCAGCAACAAGCTACCAAATCAATACAGACGGATCCAAAACCCAGGATGGAACCACCACCGCCTTTTGTGTGTTCCTGGACAGCATAAAGATCTTTGAGTGGGCACTCAGACTGCACGACAACAACTCAGTTTTCCAAGCTGAGTTACTTGAAATTCGAGCAGCTTCATCCTGAGCACTCCGAAATTGCTCAGAAAAAGCATGTATTTTCTCGGACAGTCTATCCAGCGTGACTCTTTTGACCAACCAAATCACTACTATCCCGATGGCACAAAGAATGCATTCCATCCTTGAAGCGGCAGCTCCATCAATGTGCATTTATATATCTAGGTTCAGAGGACATTCTTGGCGTTAAAGAAAACTAAGCAGCAGATAATCTTTTAAGAAGTGCCACCGGTAATACGTCCATCCGCTAGCATCCTCTCCTTCTTACGGCGTATTACCTGAAGAAGTCCCTCAAGCTTGCATCAACTAACATCTGGCAAGAGAGATGGATAAACTCCATCAAAGATCGGAACACATTCGGGTTCTTTCCCAAGGTCTGCACAAAGCGCCTCATCACCCCATAGCTCACACTTTCCTACAGTATCTATTTAGGATGAATATCCACTGTAGTGACCTCTGCATCTGTGGTATGGAAGAAGTCCCTGGCCATTACGTTACCACCTGTCCTATCACATCTCATCTGCACATTATGGAACCAGCACCTCAGTACTACGACGCCTGGCGTAAACTCCTGACTGTTCATCCCTTGCTTCAAAGGAAGATAATAGAAATCGGGCGATTTGTGGCCTCCAGGGAGTTTGAACTCACGCAAGCCGTTTAGGTTCACTTTTTGACTACAAGACTTTAATTGCCTCTATAATCTCATAGAAAACTTTTATTAGAGCAGCACCTGCGTGTGCATTTCTTATAGAGATAACGTGAAGACACTGATGTACTTAAAACTTACCCAAGTGAAACAACCTGCGAGGGATAGCATTGATACTGCCAAACCTATAGCAGCGGGCGTCATACAATCAGCTGCACCACGAGACGTTTCCAAAAGACGGCTCACGGCATAAAGCGTTCCCGATGCGAAGGTACACAAAGCGGCAACATTGCTACGGTACGTTAACTGATCCCATTCACGCATCTGGAAATCAGCAAAAAAAATTATACCAAGTGCTATTAAGACAACGGTGCTTTTAAGGTGTATGTATACAGTAGAAATCACGGCAATCTAACTATAAATATAGTTTATTAAATGAAAATATTTTCCAATTTCTTAGCTTTCAAACGATGACAAGATATGTTGTTGTTGTTGACGTGTGTGTCCTGAACTGTGAAACACGATATCAGGCTCAGGGATCTGAAGTTGGACAGACACAGAAGAAGAATACAGGTTTTATTTTACAAACACACAAATTATTTATCACTGGTAAAGACATAGGGGGTGCAGCTATCCACTTTTTTGGTGAGGAACCACTTGGGCGGGAGTCTAACTTCTTCCTCGGACATCACATACAACCAGCCCTAGGGCAGTAGCCCTAGTCAGGAATCGAACCACGAAATCCAAGCGTGGGAGTAGAGTGCTTTAGCTATCCACTTTTTTGGTGAAGAACCACTTGGGCGGGAGTCTAACTTCTTCCTCGGACATCACATACAACCAGCCCTAGGGCAGTAGCCCTAGTCAGGAATCGAACCACGAAATCCAAGCGTGGGAGTAGAGTGCTTTAGCTATCCACTTTTTTGGTGAGGAACCACTTGGGCGGGAGTCTAACTTCTTCCTCGGACATCACATACAACCAGCCCTAGGGCAGTAGCCCTAGTCAGGAATCGAACCACGAAATCCAAGCGTGGGAGTAGAGTGCTTTAGCTATCCACTTTTTTGGTGAGGAACCACTTGGGCGGGAGTCTAACTTCTTCCTCGGACATCACATACAACCAGCCCTAGGGCAGTAGCCCTAGTCAGGAATCGAACCACGAAATCCAAGCGTGGGAGTAGAGTGCTTTAGCTATCCACTTTTTTGGTGAGGAACCACTTGGGCGGGAGTCTAACTTCTTCCTCGGACATCACATACAACCAGCCCTAGGGCAGTAGCCCTAATCAGGAATCGAACCTCGAACCCAAAGCGTGGGAGTAGAGTGCTTTATCCACTATACCGCTTGGGCGGCGATGACAAGATATTCGAAATAGTTTTGCAGTTACAAAGGTTTTCGCTAGGTACTGTTTCCAGAAACAGACATGTTTCCCAAACCTTAAACTCTATTTCTGTAGAACTGTTTTATGCAATAGTAAGCTTTGTTCAAAACAGGATAACTCCAGAATGCATAAACAAAAACTATTTTTGCATTATTATGATCTACAGGAATTGGACAAAAAAATATGGAAACTCCTAAAAAACATGTAACTTTGCCCAATATGGTGTAGGTTGGTTGGTTTGGGTTTTATGGCGCAATGTCAAATAGTGGACAAGCTGCGTCAGACACAAGACGAAATTTGACACAGTAAAATCAATAAAATATTTAAAATTTTATCTAGTCAAATAAAAGTAAATTAGAAATAAGTACGTGGGGAATTTAAAAGTTTTTCGGTTCTAAATATGTGTATCAATGTTTTGGAAATTAGAATTTTTGCAGGTTTCGAATATGGGTTGTAACTGCTTCTACAGCTGCACATCATCTTTTTTAGTCTAAATTTTTCCCAAGATCTTTCTTTCTTGCTTCCTTAAAATTATTTTTTGACTGAGAATCTTTATATTTTCGTTTCGATGATTCCGTCTTTTTGGAATCTTTCATTCCTCTTAAAAATTTCGGTAGATCATCCTCTTTTGGTACTTTGGAAGTAGTAGAAGGGATTGAATTATTCGTTTGTTCAGTATTGTCTATTGTTTTTTCAGTGGGAGATTGATTAGATGTTTGGTTTATGGTTTGGTGAGATTGCATAGTGATCAGTTGAGAGAGAGAGACCGAAAGTTGACCATGAGTGTTGACTATAGAATTGAGTTTACCAAATTGAGGGTGTGTTTGTGCAGCTAAAGGTTTTGAATCTTTTTTAATGCTGTCGAGTAAGAAATGCCTGCTTATGGATTTCTAGGGCTAACAATTTTCCTGGCTTCGATAAAATAAAGGTTTTGAGTAATCTTAATGGTTTTAATTTCAATTTTCTCGATACAACGAGGACTTGCGAGTGAAAAGAATGGATGATCACCCTTGCAATTAACACACTTTGGTGTAGATTAGCATGTTATACTAGTATGTCCTTCAATTGAACAGCAAACGCAGGTTTCCTTACCGTGACAACTTTGAATGGAATGTCCAATCGCTGGCATTTAAAGCAACGTAAGGGGGAGCGATTGTATGGGTTGACAGGGCATCTAAGGAAAGCAATATTTACAAATTTAGGCAGAACAGGTACCTTGAAAGTAGGTATTATATGTTTTGTTGGGAAGATTTGAAAGTCATGATGAAATGTTATCCATCGTATTTGGCAAACGTGTTGGTCTTTAAGTAACTCTAAAATATCTTTTTCAGCGTCAAATTGCAAATCCGATTGTGACATGACGCCTCGGGAGTGATTTAGTGAAAAATAAGGTAGTAAAACCCATGCAAAAACCCACAATTTGCCCATGTTCGAAGTCTGTTAGCTCTGACCATGATGCACTAACAACTTCACAGAACAGTGCCCCGACAACGATTGATCTGCGCAACGTATTTACGACGCTTAGGTTGTAGGCGTCAAAAGGCGAAAATACCAGCGCCACCTACACATTTCACTAGAATAAACATTTCTTTTCAAGCATGCATTTCACGGAGAGTTTCCATATTTTTGTCCAATCCCTGTATATACTACTGTGGATATTTTGAACCTCAATCAGTAATTAGTCTAGAAATGGATTTTTAAATGTTGAAATACCAGAAAAAAAATATTTTTTGTGCTTTCTTGATTAAAAAAAAATTGTAAAAAAAAGAATTTCTTGGAGTTTCAAAACATGAAGAAAAATGTTAGAAATAATTTCCAACAGAAATTGTCTTTTTGAACAAATTAGAATTCGAGGTATCATGTTTCAAAAAACATGCTAATTAGCCAATTAAAACCAAATTAGATAATTAATTATTTGCACAATCTAATTTTTTCTCCTTGAAAAGTTTTTAATTTAGCAATTACCTATGGTAAAAAAAAAACCCGGATTTTTAAAGTCAAAAATAAAAAATCTTCTAGGGTGCACTGTTAATCTGCACGTACACCTTCCCACGTTCCTTGATATTGGCGGTACTTTTAGTTAATGCTGGGTGTTATAATAATGTTGGGTCATAAATGCATGTAGTCATTTCTTAAACCCTAATTGATGCAATTGTTTTTATGGTAGTTTAGACGAGGTACCAAAGAGCAATAACAAGGTCATTAGCAAAACTGGACAGATCTTGGAATATATTTGTTCCGGCCTTGATCTCGCCATAGAAAAGAGAGTATCTTGATGACTAAATATCTTGTTGGTGGTAAAATTGGCCAGATGTTCATGGACGATATATCATCAGAACCACTTGTAAAGTTAAACTAGCGAACAATACGTTTACCAAGACTAACTATTCTGCAGTAAAATCATCTGCATTTGTCTAGTCAACTTTTAGTTTTTTCAACTAGACGGAATATTAAATATACTATCTAGTTGATAAACTTTAAAAAAAAAAAAGTGATAAGTCAAATGCAAATGATTTTACTGCGCATATTTAAGGAATAACCCGAATTCAAATTTTTTCAACATGTGTTGTTTCACGCATTTTCCGAACGATATGCATTACCAATAAAAACGGCTTTTAAGATGAGGTTCTAAAACCTTCAATTCCTTTTATCTATCTATCTAAAAAAGGACGTGCGTGTATATATATATATATATATATATATATACAGGGTTACTACAAAATTATCATTCATTTTCAGAACCCGATTTATTCAAAAGTATTATACTTACAAATATGATTGATATATGAAAATAACCACAAGATATTCAAGTTTTATGCTCACTCTACAAATGTTCTATGTGTGCCCCCTTGGTCACACGACACGTCCAGGCGGTAGTTCAATTCATTCCACACATTTTGTAGCGTGATCGTGTAGAATGTTCATCAATGCATCACTGATCCGTTGCTTCAGCTCTTCTATCGTTTGTGGTAGTGGGGGTACATAAACAATGTCCTGAATGTGTCCCCAAAGGAAGAAGTCACACGGCGTTAAATCTGGCGACCTGGGAGGACAGGGTAAGAAAGCGAGGTCGTTATCCCCTTGAATTGCCGATACCACCGCAAAATGCTTTGTGTACAAGGCGGTTCTTTACCGTACTGCCATCTGAAAGAACGTTGCACTGCTATAACAGACGAACATTTTGCATATTCTAGGACGTAGAAACTCTTTTCTCGTTTTGCCTCCATTTCGGGAGACTGAACTGAACTCGTTAGGGATAACTGAAAGAAAAACATGAACTAGTGCTGCCACGCCACATGGTGTACAAACTTGAATATTTTGTGGTTATTTACATATATCAATCATATTTATAAGTATATCACTTTTGAATAAATTGGGTTTTGAAAATAAATGATTCTTTTGTAGTAACCCTGTATATATTCTTTATACAAATCTACACGGTTTCACCTATCCACACCATATTTGGTAGACATACTTTAGAACACTACGTAAACATAGGCTATTCATTGCCTGTCTTCAGACAAATCTGGAGCCAAGAAAATTGGCAAACAGGTGGTCCTAAAAGCGCCCCTCGAAGCCCCAATTTTAAAATCTAAAGTTTGTTTGCCTGCAATAAATGGATGGACAAGGAAACACGTTCTACAGGGTGTGTGTATTTGAGTTAACGAAGGGTAAATGAAACGCCCGAAGCAATATTCAACACTTCTAGTGACTGTCTTGACGAAATATCTCATCGAAACCACTTGAAGGGTAAAAGCAAAATATCTACAACATCAAAAATAATTCTTGTAAGCTGAAAAAAGCACTTTCTATACATATAAAAAATTACCCATTGATATGACGCGAAGGCCATTTCCAAGTCTTGCATCTGAAGAAAAACAAATGTTTTGATTATTCTCTCTCTAGGGATTTAAAAAGAAAAAATTTCATTAAAAACTTATCTAAAGTGCATACGTTCAGTTTTGATAGCGTAATTTCCATTTTCTCAAGTCATGATACGTACAGCTGCAGTTAAACTAAGGAAATCTGAAAGCAAAGTACTGCCATTTTTTCTCTTTTCCTTTTATATTAAGGTAGTCATCAAGATTATGAGCGTAAAACCACAAATCTACTTGCGGTTGGTGCAGGTATATATTTCATAAACGTTGCACTGGAGAAACACAGCGCGCTATTGCCGGCGGTCCGGAAAAATAGGTATTTTAATTAGACGGACAGGACTAACACAACGGTATATTGACTACGATCCGAATTCAATTCAACAAAGGAAAGAACCGAGGATAACACCATGTAATTTTGAACCACGATCAGATGACGACCCACTCTCCAAACCTCTACACCAAGCCAACAGGAGGATATTTCAGACCACGACAGATTTAACATGCACAAGCCCCCTTTTGTACATGTAATGGATTCAAAGCGACGGTCCGAGCTCAAACTCGATGGATTGGTAATTGGAATTTTAATTACGTCGTACTAGAGGAACACAACGGGCTATTGACCACGGTCCGGGATCAATCCCTCAGGGGAAAGATCCGAGGACAGCACTTCGTAATTTTGAACCACGGTCAGATGACGAAGCAAGACCTGATCTGGCATCCCACTCTCCAAATTTCCACACCAACTCAACTTGAGGACTTTCGGCCACGACAGATTTAAGGTGCACCAACCGCCTCTACACCATACACTTACAAACATCCATGCCCGGACAAAGATTCGAACCAGGTAATGGTAATTTTGTTAACGTCGTACTAGAGCAACACAACGGGCTATTGACGACGGTCCGGTATCAGTCCCTTAAAGGAATGATCCGAGGACAACACCTCGTAATTTTGAACCACGGTCAGATGACGAAGCAACACCTGATCTGGCACCCCCACTCTCCAAACTTCCTCGCCAACCCAACGTGAGGACTTTCGGCCACGACAGATTTAAGGTGCGCCAGCCGCCTCTACACCATACACTTACAAACATCCATGCCCGGACCCGGATTCGAACCAGGAACCTTCCGATCTAGATGATAACACGTTAACCGCTATACCGGTTGGTCGGCTCAATCCTCTAAGGAAAAGATGCGAGAACATAACGTAATTTTGAACCAAGGTCAGATGACGATCAAACTCGATGGAAAGGTATGTAGGTACGTGTTTTTTGTTAACGTGGTAATGCAGCAACACAATGGGTTTTTTATGACAGTCCGGCATCAATCCCAATTGGAATTGGTAATCTTTCAATTAAAGTCGAACGAGAGCAACATATAACGGGCTATTGACGACGATCCGGGATCAATCCCTTAAAAGAAAGATACGAGGAAAATACCACATAATTTTGAACCACGGTCAGATAACGAAGCAAAACCAGAGCTTCCACCCCACATCCCACACCGCCCCAACGTGAGGTCACGTCAGATTTAACGTGCAAAAGCCATCTTCGTACACGACTGTCTTTGGTTGGATTTGAACTCAACCCTCTGGTTGGCAATTGGAAACTCTTCCAAGAGGTCTACACCAACCGGTCTGGTGGTTATGGTGTTAGCCTCTAAACGAAAGGTTCCTGTTTCGAATCCTAAGCGTAGTGTAGTGGCGGCTGGTGCACCTTAAATCTGTCGTGGCCAAAATCCCTCACATTGGGTTTCTGTAGAGAAGTTTGAAGAGTGGCGTGACAGCTCAGATTTTCCCTTGTCATCTGACCGTTGTTCAAAATTACGTGACATATTCTTGGATCTTTCCCTTAGGGGATTGATCTCCGACCATCGTCATTAGACAGTTTTGAGTAACGTAGTACTGAAGCAACACAGTAGGCAGTTGACGATGGTACGGGTTCAATCCCCCAAGGGAGATATATGTGGACAATCACCACGTAGTTTTTTTACCACTGTCACGAACCTCGATGGTAATTGGTAATTATTAGTTAACATCGTACTAGAGCAACACAACGGGCTATTGACGACGGTCCGGGATCAATCTCTTAAGGGAAGATCAGAGGACAACACCTCGTAATTTTGAACCACGGTCAGATGACTAAGCAACACCTTAGCTGGCACCCCACTCTCCAAACTTTCACACTAACCCAACGTGAGGACTTTCGGCCACGACAGATTCAAGGAGCACCATCCGCCTCTACACCATACGAACCAGGAACCTTCCGATCTGGAGGCTAACACCTTAACCACTGTACCGGTTGGTCGGCTGAACCACTAAGGGAAAGATTGGACATTGAGTATTAGAAATCATCACTTGATACTGCCCCAAAGGATAGGTCCGAGGAAAACACCACGTAATTTTGAACTGGGACATACAAGGCCACGACAGATTTATACCAAGGCACACTAAGGTCTGTGGTTGGATACAAATTCGTTACCCTGTGGTTGCTAATCAGTTATTTGTCCAACTATAGGCTAGCTGCCCCTAGATATATTTCGTAGGGTATTTTCATGCGTTGTCCTCCAATTTTTCTCTTAGGGGATTGATCACGGACTGTCCGGGTTCTTTCCCTGTATCTGCTGTAGCAGGACGCTAATTAAAAACTACCAATTACCGTCACTCTTTCAAGCGAGCTACTGCGACCCCACATTCAAACCTTTTTACGCTTAGAAAAATGTTCCTTTGGAACGACTTATATTATCTTTCATTCGAACTTTTCAGTTTGAATGTCATTCAATTTGATCGATGTAATGCATTTTTCATTTTTTTTAAAGTATGTTTAAGGTACACAAACCCTGCTATCGTAAAGTTTCTTATGGTGACACATGGACTTGTTGTTAAAGAATATTCGATATAATCAGCAATACACACGCCTTTTTTATGCGTTAGTCCAATTGATATGAAAGGTCTTATTTTATCGAATGAAGCATAAACTGTTTGATAAATTTCACTGTTCTACGATGTATATTACGTACCATATTTTTGCGCGATTTGACGTGGAATGATCTATATACAAAATTTTATAATTCTTTTCCAGAGCGTAAATAAACTTTATACCTCTAGAGCTTATTATTCGTTTTCTCAATGCCTATGGAATTTCTTTTAAATGACTTTCCAATTTTCTGTCTATTCTCCACTCTGACTTTCTCTAAAGATTGATTTTAAGTTAATTCTTTCACAGTAAATTTTTGTGATTTAATGTTTCAAGTAAAGCAATATTTTCAGGATTGAAGACAACATAGACAGAAGTAATGATGATTTTGAAAATTCGAGGTAGGGTCATAATCTATAAATACGAACATTAAGCATGATAACGAACCAATGTGTCTATTTAAGTTTTTGCAATAACCCAATTTCCTCCTTATCAAAAAACTTAAAGTTGTTAATGGATTTAAATAAATATCACGTAATGAGTTGAAATTATTCAATGAACAGACACAGGCGATTTATCCTTTTAGACACAGGCGATTTATCCTTTTCAGTCCTTTCAAATGCAAAAGCAGTGGTTTCCACCTTTGGTGTGTGGTATTCTCTGCCCCATTTCCGAACGATGGCATACTTTTATAAAATTTATGATCGAAAATTTATTTCATTAGTTTAATTCCGCATGTTAATGCGAGTATCATAAAATTTATTCAATTCAATACTCAATTTTCTTGATTTGTTGAATAGTTTATAAGACATCCTAGATTAAGGTGTAAAACAGCTGAATACCCGTACTTAAATAAACTGTAATTTGGCAGTTTTGTTGATGGAATAAAAATTTAGTTTCGCGATTACTCAGATTGTTTTAACGGTACAGCGAGAAAAGCAATTTCTGTTTCAGAACTTAAACTAATACTTTATTTTGAGATTAAATTTTGCTAAAGTACTTCAGAACAATTGAAAAATAATTTATAAAAGTAAGCTATAATTTATTTAACATTTAGTTAAATTTAAATTAAAATACACATTTTAGTCTTCCATGGTGGTTAGTCAAAATGTAATCAGTTACATTACAAATCTCGTTGATGCACAATATGCTTGCAATGAACTTTAAATCTGATATCATTTGAAGATTTGCATTCTTTATCGTGTTTGAATGAGGAAATCTAAAGTAATCACGTTTTTTAGTAACATAATATAAGATCCTTATAGTATAGATCCTTAAGATCCTTATTACCTAATAGAACCTTAAGTAAAAGATCCTTCGAAAATCTATCAATCAGGTAAACAGGTATCAGTTTGACTACATAAAACCTGGTGCCAAAAACGATATTTTGTTTTAAACAATCTCTTACGCGATTGAATTTCAGTTTTAACATTTCCTTATAAAATTTATATAAATAAATCAAGTGAAGTACTTTTGTGATTCACTGTACATTACATTTACTTCAATGCAGATTTTCGTGTAAACCGATATGTACGATTTCACTGAAATAAATTCAACACACACAATACTCTTAAGCACAATCAAAAAGTTTAATACATACATTCAATCCAATTGACATTTTGAATTAAAAAAATACATCGAAAACTTAAGTTATGACGATAGTAAAGCATTCTCGTAAGCAAAATAAGCCAGTAGTCAAACAATTTTAAGTCCAATAGTAATGCAGTCCCTCTAAAGTTTAAAAAAACTACCTTAAGCTCATTTTAGTTGATCACATTAAAATGCGATGAGGTTATAGAACACTAAAAAGTTTAATGCTCAAAGAGAGTCTGGGACTAAAAATATGAAAAAAAGTCCAATTTTTTTTAATCTTGAAAATAATAGATATTTGGGAATAAAATGACACCTAAATTTTTGTTTCCACCATCAGTAGAACCTGAAATATTCTACTTTATATAACATGAAAGCGTCAAATCAAACGAGAATTCATAACTTTAAAAGCTTCTCTCCTTTTGAGTTAAATAGGATTTAAACAGTGAAAAAAGGATATAACTTAAATACTACTCTCTTGTCATAAAAATAAATTTTCAACATTTACTTTTAGTATTTCTTTAAATTGTCTTCAGCAAATGTGTATATAAGATTTTTTTCGGACTTTGTATACTATGTGTTTTATGTAGTTTTTGAAAAAATAATTTTTTTAAGTGTTTAAACCAAAAATTACGAAAATTGTTTATAGCATGAACTTTAAAGACTTTATAACAAATCACTTCAGTTTTGCATTTATCAAATATTTTAAGAAATATTAACTTTCCCTCAACGTCAAAAATTTTAAAATTTTCAATATTGATAAAGAAAAAAAAAATTAAGTTTCTAAAACATAAAATTGTTATTATAATTGCAAAATACAATGTATACCTACAAAAAAATTTCAGAACAAAAATTTTTGAATTAAAGATTTTAGAATTTAGAGTTCCGGACCCCCTTAAAAATTGTACGAGGTCATTATCCCGAAGATAAAGATTAATCTTTTCCACTTCTAATCTAGCATGTAACTATGACAGGAACTTCTTTCTGCCAATTTGGGGGAGTCCATTTTTGATTTTGACAGCTTTCTGTTACATTTTGACTTGGTGAGGTGACGCCTTTTAGGATGGCTTTTTCCAAGCGCAGAATGGTTTCTTCCAGATAGGCCAAGGCTCTGTCGGACCTCAAGTCCGTGAAGACGTAAGGAATCTCAGTACGTTCTTGCTTACGTTTCATCAAAGTTCGATAGCGACGGCTTACGTATAACATCTGAAAAAGTTTAGATTGAATGAATTTTCATGGCACAAAAACCAGATTTGGCCCAGCTACGCCAAACTATCGGTAACTGTAAATAGGTTTTATCATAATTTATTCATAAATTTAATACTCAAAATTTGATAAAGATAAAAATAAATGAAAACATTTCAATTCAAATTCCTGTTAACACTAGAATTCCATTTTGTGAAAAAGAAAGAGGAACAAATTTCAAGGTCGATGGAATGGAAAGTTTTAGTAGGTTGGTAGAAATAAGTATCTCCAAAAGACAGCATCTTGTAAATAGTTTGCCTTTGAAGTGATCTAATATTTTCATTTTCTCAAAAAAAAATTTTATTCTCGTCTCCTTAGAGTACTTTTTTGCTTGAGAATCTTTGTATTGTAATTTCGATGGTTCAGTATTTGGTATTTTTCAATTCTTAGAAATTTTGGTAGATTATCCTTTGGTGTTTTGGAGCAAGTAGAAGGGATTGAACGTGATTTAATATTGTTTTTTCCGTAGACGATGGAATAGATGTTTATTTAACGGGTTTTTTTGGAGGTTGTATACTAATGAGTTGATCAAAAGTTAGCGGATCTGTTTGTATAGCCAGATTTCAAAACTTTTTTAATGATGTCGAGTAAGATATACCTGCTTTAATTTAAGGTTTTGAGCAATTTTGGTGGTTTGAATTTCTTTTTCCTCGATCCAACGAGGAAATGTGCGGAAATAGGATGGCTGGCCATTACAATTAACACACGTAGGTGTAGATTCGCATGTATTACTATCATGGCCTTCCATTGAACAGTATGCGCAGGTTTCTTCACAGCGGCAATTTTGCATGGAACGTCCAAATCACTAGCATTTAAAGCAGCGAACGGGAATGGTCATGTATGGGTTGACAAGATATCCAAGGTAAGCAATATCGACAAATTTAGGCAGAACAGGGACCTTGAAATTAAGTAAGTTTTGTTGGGAAAGTTAGACTTTCAAGACGAAATGTTATTCTTCGAACTTGGCAAACGTGTTTGTCTTTAAGCGACTCTAAAATATCTTTCCAAGGGTCAAATTGCAAATCCTATCCGAGATGACGTCTCTGAAGTGATTTAGTGATAAATCAAGTAACACTGACATTATATTCTCTTATTTTACAGATTTATGGTGGATTGGATTTGTTTTTGAAAAGTAATTTCCACTAATATACGCCGTTGTTACATTTTTTATAGTTTTCACATCTTTAACCTTTCCAAGAATCGTCATGTGGATAAAAATTGGTGAAATATTCTTCAGTTTCTTCTACTTTTCTTTGCTGTCATCAATTGCTGTTACTAATTTCAAACATTTGGAACTCTGTTGAAGGAAAAATATCTTATTTTCCACGTTTAAGTAATTTTAATTCAGGATTAAGCGTACCGCCCACTATGAAGCACAACGCGGAGATGAACCCATATACACCATTACTAGTCAGTCAAGCTTATAGGTTTTCATTACAACTCTACATTTGCCTTGAGGAGCTAAACATTGTAACGATCACTTGAACCCTAGCAGATGACCAAAGTCAATACACCTGCCGTTTGATACACCGCAGAACGCAGTGCACTTCCCGTTTGTCCGAAGTAGTACATCGTCATTTAACTGCCAGTATTCTTTTTCTAAGGACATGGGTCTCCACGTATGGAAACCCCGGGGTTGATAACCTCCCCAAGAGTAGCACAACAGAGTGGGGAAAATTCTCACCTATGAAGAGCCAACCACAAAGAGGTAGGGAAAAAGCAAAAAGTACAAGGGGAAAGGAGGAAAGAACACTCAGGGTTTTGAAGCCGATACAAGTCTAAAAAGATGTACACCGAGGAAAAAGTTGAGAAATTTCAATTTTTTCAAAATTAAATTAGTGTTACGAGTATACCAGGAATTTTATAGGGTAAGGGCTTTTTCTCGAAACGTCAGGTAGCGTTCAATTGTCCAAAAGGAATCTACGGGTATAGGCTATTTGTTAAATTTGTGAAATAACCTCTATTCTGAAGTGGTAGGCAGGTATTAATTAACGTCACATTTGCGCAATACAACGGGCTATTGGCAAAGGTCAGGGACCAACTCCCGGAGGAAAAGAACCGAAGACAAAACAGAGTAATTTTTAATCACGGTCAGATGACGAGGCAACACCCAACTCACCAAATTTCTACAACATGCCAACGTGAGGATATTTGACAGCATGTCAGATTTAATCTGCACCAAACCCTTTTGTTCACGATGGTCTTTACTTGAAATCTAACTCGAAACACTCGTTTGTCCGTTAGTATTACAACCGGGCTACTGCTTCCTCTGTTTGAGAAAATTTTTTAAACAGAGTAGAAAACAAACATTAACTCTCCTTTTTGTTTTAGTGTTTTATGGCGTAAGCGCCATATTTGACAATGATGTGCCGAACACAAGATAGACAGCACAAAGAGGGCGAAAAGGAGAGGCGAGAGTAAAAAGGAAAAGGTGGAAAGATCATTAGAGTACCTCAGAATCCAGGATAATCAGTCATAAGAATTAAGATCTTGAGAAATGAATTCTCGTCATTAGTACAAAAATGACCAGATATTGATCTCAAAAAAGCAATCTTCAAGATGATATAACTCGCCCTATCACAATTAGTTGGATCTTAATAGAAGATATATCTTGCTTAAACCTATTTGATGGTTTAAGTTCTAATCATTAACGTATGGTTTACCAAAAGTTATACAAGTATTCCTCTGAACAGATTGAAGAGATTAAAGTCAAATTTTATGGGCATTTATACCAGTTTTATACTAAATTGTTGGGTAACTGCAAAGAGCAAAGAACTGGTAAGAGCAAAGAATGCATACGACATCACGAGAAACTTCGTTGTTTGACCTTTAGGGTCATTTGCAGGGCCAATGTGTGATCGGAATGACAAATGTATTCAGATTGGTTCTATTTTGGCGCCAGCTGCTGTTCTTGCGTCACTCGCTTTATAACAACATAAGAGCAGGTGAAAATGCAGTCCTCTGCAGGTGGTGTTCATTCATATGATCAGATTGGTCTGACTATTGGGTTATGGTTAGACTGCAGAGACGTTGGAGACGACGGTTAGAGAGGGAGTGAGCCAGATACATCGGGCTACCCTGGAGTCAAGATCCCATGTTTACCAGAAACGGCAAGCTCAATGAGAAAAGAACCAATCCGAGGAACCCTAGTGATCTGTTAAGGCATTGCACTACCTAAAGTGCTCCCGAGGGAGCTACGCGAGGTTATTTAACGTATACCAGCTCCCGTATACACATTGCCTCTACCAACTGGGCTATCCTCGACCCGTACGAAGCAATAGCGAATTAGTTCCCAGATCTTTTTCTTGCATCCGCGCTTTTTGTTTGCACGTTAATAGCTGTATCTGATGAATATTTAGAGATTACGTAAAGCCACCGATGTCTTAAAAACTTACCCAAGTGGAAGAACCTACGAGAGACAACGCCGATACTGCCATACCCACAGCAGTGGTAGTGGCCGCACCACAAGAAGTTTCCAAAAGACGGCTCGCGGCATAAAACGTTCCAGCACCCGATGCGAAGGTACACAAAGCGGACACATAGGTACGGTACCTTAACTGTTGCCTTTCAAGCTTCTGGAAATCAGGAAAAAAATTATATACCAAGTGTTATCAAGACAGCTGATTTTAAGGTGTATATATACACTAGAAATCGCGAAAATGCAACCAGAAAATATCAATGCATTCTTTATTAATTCAAACTATTTTCCAATTTCTTAGTATTCGAAAGAGTTTGTAGTTACAAGGGTTTTCGGTAGGTACTGTCACCAGGAACAGACATGTTACCTAAACATTAAACTCGATTTCTGTAGAACTGTTTGTTGCAATAGGATGTTTTGTTCAAAACGTGGCATATTTCCATAGTGAATAAACCCATTATAACTGTTTTTACATCATGGTCTGTATAATACAGTGGATGTTTTGAACTTTAATCAGTATTCAGTGTAGAATAATTTTTAATTGTTGAAATTGCAGAAATTTTAACGAAAAAAAAATATTTTTCTTGCAACTTAGATTTAAAACATGAATATTATGAATAATTTCCAACAGAAAGTCTTTCCTAATAAATTAGAATTCGAGCATGTTTAAAAAACATTCTAATTATATCTTAATTAGATAATTATTTTCACAATCTAATTTTTTTTTCTCCCCAAAAAGTTCTAGAGAATAAACCAATCATCTGTGGTAAACAATTGGGTTTTTTTTTAAGTCAAAATTTAAAAAGAAAATTCTAGAGTACATGTACACCTTAAGACGAAAATATTGCTTACTAGAAACAAGCCTCTGGTGTAGATGCAAGTCTGACTCATTTTATACACTTTTAATTTCGAATTTTGTGCATCCAACTACAACACAGCCACTACCTATGTATCCTAAAACCCAGTTAGATTTAAATGTTCTTTGTACAGCGATTTTACATCTAATAAAAAAGGTACCTCCGCCGCCGCAGGATTGAAAACTAGTTTTTTCGATCGATTCTTAAACTGTTTCTCTAGAAGATACGGATCAGAAAATTACGAAATTAACATGGTTTGTTCAAACATGCACAGGGAACAAGCTGTAAAAGATTTTTCTGATGCGGCTATTAGTTTTGGGTGAATTGAGTAAGCAAAACACAAATTTTCAGTTTTCAACCTCGAGTTTTTTTACAGTACCTCTAAACATACATTTTTGCACCTCGCCGAGTTTATTAAAAATTTCAATTTGGTTTTAGGTAATATTGTTTTGAAATTCGGAAAAAATCTTGACATTTTAGTTATAACTTTCATATCTATTGCTTATAACTATTAATTATTTTTATTTTGAAAGCATCACGGAAAACCTCAGAATATACTCTTTCTTATGGTACAATTACTCATTAAATTTAATAAATTCGATGCGATTAAAAGTTTGTCGTACAAATTTCATGTTTTTAAAATCATAATTTCCTATACAAAACTAAAATTATCATATCTATAGCTTAATACTATTAGTTTTAAAATTTGAAAACACCACGTGAACGCTCAGAATACATTCTTTTTGATGGTATAATTATTTGCAAAATTGGTTTATAAATAAATTCGATGCGATGAAAAGTATAATTTCGTGATTATGTACAAATTATTCATCGCGGAGATGAAACGTGAAACGGCCTTGGTGAAACACGCTGTTACGTCATGGCTTGGAAAGTCCAATGAGGAACATACGAATTATTAAGATAATTTCGTCATCGCAGGAGATTGAAAACTGAATGGGATTGTATAGCCATCAACGGGGTTGTCGAGCGAAAATCTAAATCTTCAGTCCTGTCAGCGTTCCCGTCACCGTTGGTGTCGACAGTAGCAGAAATGAGTTTCTCTAACTCAGTTGCATCTTTGGAAGGCGATTTTAATAATCTAATCTTTATTCCAGACTGGAGACTTCGGATCTCGCAAAAATTAAACAGTTAAATTAGGGTTTATTTAATTTTTCATCGTATACCAATACACGTCTTACCTTTTAACATGAAATTTCAGTCTAGTTCCTTGTTGCGACAGAAATGCATTCAGATATTTCTGCAACCTTAATTTATTCAATCCTCCTGATGGTAGTTGGGAAAATTATAGAAGTACCAAAGAAGAGGTACCCAATACAAAGATCATTAGCAAAACTGGATAGATCTTTGAAATATACAGTGGCTCCCAAAAGTGTTCGTTCACTTTATAAAGTTAAAAAAAAGGCGGTGTAGCCTAAAATTCCTAAAATCCGAATATAAAGTCTAATATTTTTTTCATATCTCAATGTAATTCTGAATAAAACATCACATTTAGAAAAATATCGATTAATTTTCTTTTTATAAAAATGAAAACGCAAGGAGGCAGAGATAGAAGACTTCACGAAAGTGATTCATCACAGGAACATTTTCAGATAAATTCATAAAATTATCGTCCATTACTTATTTTTAAATTTTGCACTGTGGTGACATTTAAAATCGTTTGGCTTTAATGTTTGCCAGATTACGTAGTAATATTCTATTATTTTTTTGGACATGGCTCTTAGTCGTAAGAAAACAACGAACAGCATACGCAAATTGTATGTTTTTCATCATAGTAATGTCAAATCAGTTTGGAATATCGCTTAATTAGTAAATTCATCCCATTTTACGGTGCAGTATTTGATAAAACGTTTTAAAGAAAATCGGATCGAATACAAGAAAAACTCGTCTGTCAAAGTTAACGCAACGTGATCAAACATTTGTAGTTAGAAAATTTGTGAAAAATACATGTTTGAGTGCTGAAAAACATTTCTACGGAATTTACTGAAAGATTTTCTTCAATTTCATCTGAAACTGTTCGACTAGTACAGATATCATCTGAGCGTTCTGCCCGAAGAAAATGTTCTGTAAGTGCGAAAAATAGAAAGCTTAGGCTTTCTTTCGAATATCAATGATAAATAAACTAAATACGTAATGGAATCTAGTCTCATTTGCCGATGAAAGTAAATTTAACATTTTTGGTTCCGATGGCCATATAATTGTAAGATGAAAAATGAGAAACTTAATCCTAAGAACTTAGTTGAAACAGTAAAGCATGGCGGTGGATGCGTCCTTGGGTGGGGGGTTCATGTCAGCATCAGGACTAGGAAATTTGGTATTTATGGATGGCATAATGAACCATGCTCTTTAAATATAAAAAGACATTTAAAATTATCAGTTCAAAATTTGGGTATATGAAACAACATTATTTTTTATCAAGATAACGACTAAGCACATGTCTCTCAATGTTCGCCTCTGGTGACTCTATATTGCCCACAAGTTCTAAAACTAAGGAATTCACCTTAGAACGAAGTTAAACCCAATAGAACACATTTGGAGATAACTGGAGGGGTTAGAGTGCGAAGACATGACATTAAAACTAAAACCGATGTAAAAACAGTTATGATTGAAGAACATTGATGCAGAAATTACAAAAACTAGTGAACTCTATTGCCAGACGTTTAAAAGCTGTTGTGGATTCTAAAGGATATCGTACTAAGTACTAATTTACCGAAATATTACAATATTTACTAACATGTAGAAATTTTTTTTTAAGTGTACGAAGACTTGTGATGCAACTTTTGTTTGTGTTTTTTACTATTGATTTTCCAAAAAAAAAATTTTTAAATACTTTATGCAGTTTTATTAAAAATAAGTCGGATAGTATTAAAAAATCCCCATTATGAAATATTTGTTTTATTAATGGATAGAACGGTATTTCATTGAAATTCGTATGTGCACGAACACTTTTGGGAGCCACTGTATATGTTCAGGCCTTGATCTCGAAGAAAAGAGCACGCATCTTGACTATAAAATATACTGTCGTTGATGGACGATATATTGTCAAAACCACTTACAAGGTTAAACTAGTGATTATCGATTTCACCATAGACAATTATTTTGCAGTAAAATCATCTTCAACCGTCTAGGTCAATTTTTAGTATACTGAATATACCTTCTCGTTGAAAACTATCTAGTTAAAAAACTAAAAATTGGCAAGACAAATGAAAGTAATTTTACTTCGCATACTTACGGAACAACCCGAAACCAAATTATTTGGACTTGTTTTCACACATTTTACGACGACATGCATTATCAATATAAACAGCTGTCAAGATAAGGCTTTAAAAACCTTCAATTCCTCTATCAGTATATGTATAAAAAAGGTGCGTGTACATATTCTCTATACAAATTAACACAGTTTGACCAATCTACATCAAATTTGGTACACTTAAACTTTACAACACTGCGGAAAACATAGGCCATTTCTCTCCAATCTTCAAACCAACTCTGTATATATGAAAATTGGCACACATCTAGTCCTAAAAGTCTCCCTCGAACACCCATTTTAATTTTTTAAGATTGTATTCCTGCAATAAATGGACATGGAAACACGTTCTACAGGGTTTGTGTATTAGAGACAACACGGAAACGTCGCGGTCATATTTGAAACCAAGCAACACTGGGTTATTCATCTAGTTTTTAGCATATTAGGATTTTAATCAATCGGGAATCCTGCGATATTTTACTAGATTCTAGCAATGCAATCAACAAATAATTCATGAATTGATTGTTTACATTTCATAAAGTTATCAATGTCTTAATAATGCCATGGTCTACGGAATACTTGGAGCTTTTTGCATGAAACGCATTAAAAAAAAATCATTGAATTTCGATATCTAGAGATTAGAAATTATTTTTAGAAAATATCCAACACTCGATATTGCCGACGATTACATCCCCGATATATAATTTCGCATCCATTCAAATTTTGAAGCGCCCGAAGTAATAATTAACCCTTCTAGTGACCGTCTCGACGGAATATCTAGACGAAACCACTTGAAAGATAAAAGTAAAATATCGAAACACATAAAAAATAATTCATGTAAGCAAAGATTTGCATTTCGTATACATAAAAAAAAAATTACCCATTTATAGGAAGCGAAGGCCATTTCCATGTCTTCCATCTGAAGAAAAACAAATTTTTCGATTATTCTAAGGATTAAGAGAAAACAACATTTAAATAAGAAATTTTCGTTGAACATACGTTGAGCTTTGAGAGCGTAGTTTCCATTTTCGTAAGTCACAGCTGCAGTCAAACTAAGGAATTCTGAAAAGACAGTACTGACACTTTTTTTGTCTTTTACTTTTATAACAAGGTAGTCATCATGAGCATGCGCGTAAAAGCACAGATCTACTAATGATTAGTGTAGGTATTTCATTAGCGTTGTAATGGAGAAACACAATGAGCTATTGGCGACGATCCGGGTAGGTAGGTATTTTAATTTAGGACTGACTGGAGCAACACAATAGTCTATTGACGACGTTCCGGATTGAATCCCCTTAGGTAATTGGTATATTTTAGTTAACGTAGTACTAGAGCAACACAACGAGCTATTGAAGACGGTCCCGGATCAATCCCTTAATATCCGAGGATAACGCCTCATCTGACAGTGGATCAAAATTACGAGTTGTTGTACTCTGATCTTTCTCTTAAGGGATTGATCCCGGACCGTCGTCAATTAAAAAATTACCAATTATTACCTATGATAACACCATGTAATTTTAAATCACGATCAGATGACGAGGTAACACCTAAACTGACACGCCACTCTCCAAACTTCCACACCACGCCAACGGGAGCAGATTTGAGGCCACGACAAATTTAAGGTGCCTCAGCCCTCTTTGAACTCTACTGTGTTGGGTTAGATTTGATCCGAGTTTAAACTCGATGGAAAGGTAGGTAGGTATTTAACTAACGTCATACTGCAACAACACAACGGGCTATTTAAGACGGTCCGGGTAATTGGTAATTGGTAATTTTTAGTTAACGTTGTACTAGAGCAACACAACGGGCTATTGACGACGGTCCGGGATCAGTCCCTTAAGGGAAAGATCCGAGGATTTTTCTAATTTGAACCACGTAATTTTGAACCACGGTCAGATGACGAAGCAACACCTGAGCTGGCACCCCAAGTTTGGAGAGTGGGGCCAACTGGTATAGTGGTTAAGGTGTTAGCCTCTAGATTGGAAGGTTCCTAGTTTGAATCCAGGTCCGGGCATGGATGTTTGTAAGCGTATGGTGTAGAGGCGGCTGGTGTACCTCAAATCTGTCGTGGCCGAAAGTCCTTACGTTGGGTTGGTGTGAAAGTTTGGAGAGTTGGGGTTCAGCTCAGGTGTTCTTAATTAACGTCGTGATTCAGATCCGATAACGTCAGATCCGAAGATTCCTGGTTTGAATCCGGGTTAGTACATTGATGTGTGTAAGCGTATGGTGCAGAGGCACACAGTTGATACACCTTAAATCTGTTGTGGTCGAAAATCCTCATGTTGGGCCAGCTTAGTTGATGGCTCGTCATCTGGCCCTAGCTCAAAATTACGTGGTGTTGTCCTCGGATCTCCATCAGGGTATTGATCCCGGACCGTTGTTGATAGCCCGTTGCCCGTTTACTAAAAATTACCATATTACCAATTTCCTTAGATTCGGGGTTCCAGCTCCGGTGTTGCTTCGTCATCTGACCGTGGTTCAAAATTACGAGGTGTTGTCCTCGGATCTTTTCCTTAAGGGACTGATCCCGGACCGTCGTCAATAGCCCGTTGTGTTGCTCTAGTACGACGTTAACTAAAATTACCATTACCATTACCTTAGATTCGGGCACAAGCTCCGGTGTGACCGCGTCATCTGTTAGTGGTTCAAAATTACGTTGCGTTGTCCTCGGATCTTTCTCTTAAGGGATTGATCCTGGACCGTCATCAATAACCCGTTGAGTTGCTCTAGTACGCGACGTTAATTAAAATTACTAAATTACAATTACCCTTCAGAGGTTGATCCCGGTTCGTTACCTCACGTTGGGTTGGCGTGGAAGTTTGGAGAGTGGGGTGCCAGCTCAGGTGTTGCTTCGTCATCTGACCGTGGTTCAAAATTACTAGGTGTTGTCCTCGAATCTTTACCTCAAGGGACTGATCCCGGACCGTCGTCAATAGCCTGTTGTGTTGCTCTAGTACGACGTTAACAAAAAATTATCATTATCATTACCCAGTTCGTTACCAATAGCACGTTGTGTTGTTGCAATTAAGAAATAAATTAAAATACCCACCAAATCCAATAGGTATTTTAGGTGGTAACGTCGTACTGGAGCAATACAATGGGCTATTGACGACAATAACTCGGTAATTTTAAACCACCCCACTAAATGCGGACAGAATTGTCCAGTCATACTGTATTTGGGTTTGTTTTGCAGAAAAATTCTTTTGAAAGACGAATATTTAATCAAGCGACCTATTCAGTTTGATGGTCATTTAATTTGATCGACATTACACAACGTATTTTTGCTTTTTTTATGAATATCTTGAAGGTACACTTTGCTATCGTAAAGTTTCTTCGTGGACACATGGACTTATAGTTAAAGAATATTCGAAATAAACACGTGCATTTTTGGAGCCGTTAGTCCAATCGATATGAAAGGGTTATTTTATTGAAAGAGGCATAACCTGATGATATACACTATAACAAAAATCGACACACCAAGGAGTTGTCCGATTGGGATAAAAATTGGTGGATTTGAAAAACGTACATAGAAAAACAAACGATTAAAATTTCCGAACAATTGAATGATTTATTTCAGAGTTCGACGGTTACAATGGGAAGAACTGAATAAGGCGTTGATTCACCTCTGGCCTCGATGCAAGCGTTCACCTGGCGTGGCATTGACTGAAAAATTTCCCGGATAGTGTGTTGTGGAATTTCTTACCAAATTGTCTCCAACAGTCGGGCTAAATGATGAAAATTCCTGTAGGGTTTCAATCGCCTTCCCATAACGTCTCAAATGTGTTATTTGAGAGAGAAGACATGGCTGGCTAAAGATGTGTTGAGAAAGCTTGAAAACAATTCATAACACCACGATGTGTTGCAAGGCGTTATCTTGCTAGAAAGCAAGTCCGGGGTGTCGCAAATAGGGATGCGACATTGACAGCAAAACATCGATGTTCACAATTAAAACATCGATGTTGATAATACATCGCCCCAAAAACATCGATGTTTTTAAAATTCAGAGTATTTAAACTTTTTTTCCCCATTTTTAAAACTGGTTTAGCAACTAGTGATGCTACATCGACAGCCAAACATCGATGTTCACAGTTAAAACATCGATGTTGATAACACATCGCACCCAAACCATCATTGTTTTTAAAATTCAGTTTATTTAAACTTTTTCCACCATTTCTTAAAATTGGTTTAGCAACTAGTGATGCGACATCGGCTCCAATACATCGATGTTTTTTTTATAAAACATCAATGTTTTGAAAACATCGACCTCGATGTCGCATCCCTACTTTTCAGACCCTTCACCCTTTGGGCACTTTGGTCTAAAATTATGTTCAATTAGCCGATTATGAAAATTATGCTACTAGGTTATTTTTAAAACCGTACTTTTCTCATTTAAAAATAAAACATCGACAACGTAAAAACATCGACAACTATAAACATCGATGTTACTAAAACATCGACTCCAATGCATCGATGTTAAATACATCGATGTTTTTTAAAAAACATCGATGTTTTGAAAACATCGACATCGATGTCGCATCCCTAGTCGCAAAAGGAACAGTAACACAACCAGTCCTAGAATGTAATCAACGTACTGGTGTGCTTCAAGTGTTCCAGAAATGACTACCAAGGGGTTCGGGCTGTCAAAGGAGATGGAACCCCCATTTCATAACACCTAATTGGGTATGAGATAGCAAGGACAGGATCCCCACGCTGCCGTGGACATCAATAGACCCATCAGCGATAGTCGTCAGGACACTAATTTCTAATCAACGTCGTACTAGAGCAGGGGTAGCCTACATTTTACATGCCATGCGCCAATTTTTTTTTACATACGAGTTCCAATGCGCCATATAACTCAAGCACCTTTTCTACCTTACGTTCATGGTCCTGCCATATCCGTAATAACTTTTTTAGTGAAAGTTTGTTTATAGACATTATAATTTACTTATAATTAATTTAACTATAATTAATTTAACTATAATTAATTTAACTATAATTAATTTAACTATAATTAATTTAACTATAATTAATTTAACTATAATTAATTTAACTATAATTAATTTAACTTAATTTAATTATACTATAATTTACATTTTTAAATGCTTTAACTATTGTACGTAAAACAATGTCTATTACAGCACATAAACATTACTTACCATGAATAAGACTTTTGAGCCTGTTTGGATTTCGCTAGTCTTTCAATGTTTGGTGTAAAGTTGTTACTGAGAGCAACAGAGAATTTTTCAAATTTGAATCATTCATTCGCTACCTCGTTTTCCTTTCAATGAATTTCACGGATGAAAATGCTTGTTCACTTGTAATCAAAGAATATGTAGGCTCAAGGATGCAATGCGCCAAGTTTGGCGCATGCGCCACAGGTTGGCCACCCCTGTACTAGAGCAACACAATGTGCTATTGACGACGGTCCGCGATCAATTCCTTACGAGAAAGATCCGGGGACAACACCTCGTAATTTTGAACCACGGTAAGATGACGAAGCAACACCTGAGCTGGCACCCCACTCTCCAAACTTCCACGCCAACCCAACGTGAGGACTTTCGGCCACGACAGATTTAAGGTGCACCAGCCGCCTCTACACCAAACGTTTACAAACATCCATGCCCGGACACGTATTCGAACCAGGAACCTTCCGATCTAGAGGCTAACAACTTAACCACCATACCGGTTGGTCGGCCAGGACAGTTCGAAACGGGACTCGTCGCTAAAGACTACATGTCCCCAGTCAGCACCGTTCGAAGTTGATCGGACCACTAAATTTATGTATTCTTAGTGGGTCGATTTTTTTTATATAGAGTACATTGGTATGTAATGTATAGATCGTATAGTACATATTTTTGCGAGATTTGACAAATTTTATAAAAGTCATTCCATAATTCTTTTTACGATCGTGAGTAACAAAATATTTACCTCTGGAGCAAATTATTTAATTTATCTCAATTCATATAGCATTGCATTTAAATGACTTTACGATTTTCTGTCTTCTCCACTCGGACAAACACTATGGATTTATTTTAAGTTGATTTTCATAGTACATTTTTTTGCGATTCAATGTTGCATGTAACCCGATATTTTCAGGATTGAAGACAACGTACAGATAAACCAATTATTTTGGATTAAAGGTAGGGTCAAATTATCTACGGATACGAACATTTTCCGGATAAAGATTCAACGTATTGTTTTATAGTTTATACGATAACCTAATTTCTCGTTTTTAGAAAACTTAGATTTAACAATGGATTTAAAAATCTAGTGGCTGTACTTTGAATATTTTCAACTCATTATAAAAGTGATTTATCCTTTCCACGTCTTTCAAATGCAAAATCAGTGGTTTCCACATTTAGTATGTGGTAGTCTATGGCTCTATTTACAAACTATATATATTTATTAAATTTGCAAGCTTAATTTTATACCATAAGTCTTCAATATCGTGTCTTAATGAGAATGTCGCATAATTTAATCGATATAAGATTTGTTCTAGTAGTTTATAAAACACTCTAGATTAAGGAGTAAAAACAGCTGGTTACCCATACTTAAATTAACCGTAATTTGGCAGTTTAATTGATGGAATAAAAAATTTAGTTGATTATACTCCGCTTGCTTTTTCCGATGTTACGATAAAGCAATTTTTTCAGAACTTAAATTAATTTATTTTTAGCTTAAATTTTGCTAAAGTACTTCAACACAATTTAAAAATAATTTACAAAATTAAACTATAAATTATTTAACATTTAGCTAAATTCGAATTCAAGTACATATTTTAGTCTTACATGGTGGTGATCCAAAATGTAAACAATTGCATTTAATCTTGTTGATACACGTGAGATCTGAAATGAATTAAAAATTGGACTTTATATATATTTAAGTATCTACATGCAAATATCTGTTTTTAGAATGAGGAAATCTGAATTATGTTTTATAGAATCATAAAGTAACAAGATCCTTTGAAAATCCATCAAGCAGCTAAAAATGAATTTGTTCAGTTTCACCAAATAACTTAAAAACAAACTATAGTTTTTGGAACCAGGTAACTCTTATGTGATTGAATTTCAGTTTTAATATCTCTAAAATTTAATAAAATAAATGAAGTGAAGTACTTGTGACTCACTACATGATATTTACTTCAATGCAGATTTTCGTGTAAACTGTGTACGATTTCACCGAAATAAATTCAACGATATATATACTCTTAAGTAATATCATAAAGGTTTAATACATGCATTTAAACCAACGGACATTTTGAATTCAGAAAAATTAATACATGGAACCTTAAGTTATGAAGACATTAAAACACTCAAGCAAGCAAAATACAATAGTCAAATAATTTTACGTCAAAAATAAATTACCAAAAGTTAAAAACTACCTTACGCTCATTTTAGTTGGCGACATTAAAATCCAATGCGGTTAAAATACACTAAAAAAAGTTTAATGTTTTAAAAATTGTTTGATGCCTTTATCCCAAAGATGTCACGATTAATCTTTCCATTTCTTATTTAGAGTGAATCTTATCAGGCTTCATCAGGAACTTCTTTCTGCTGATTTGGGGCGGCATTTTCCGATTCGGACAGCTTTTCTGGAACATTTTGACCAGAGGAGGCTACGCCTTTTAGGATGGCTTTCTCCAGATCTGGAATGAGTTTTTTCATAAAACGCAAGGATCTGTCCGTCGTCATATCCATATAGACGAAAGGAACGTCAAGACGTGCCGGCTTACGTTTCTGCAAAGATCGATAGCGATGGCTAACGTACAGCATCTGAAAAAGTTTAGATTCAATGAATTCGTGGCACGAGAACCAGGTTTGGCCAAGCTGTCCCAAACAAACTATTGGCAACTACCGCTAGAGGTTATATCACGATTTGTTCAGGAATTTAATACTACTAATAAAAATTTTTGAAAGATAATTACATAAAACATTTGAATTCAGAAATATTTAGGTAAAATTATAAAAAAACATTTGATATAAATAAAAACTGATTTGGATAAGATACTTTGTACTTTTTTTGTTTACGTCGTAGTAGAGCAACACAACGGGCTATTGATGACGGTCCGGGATCAGTCCCTTAAGGGAAAGATCCGAGGACAACACCTCGTAATTTTGAACCACAGTCAGATGACGAAGCAACACCCGAGCTGGCAAACTTCCACACCAACCCATCGCGAGGACTTACGACCACGACAGATTTAAGGTGCAACAGCCGCCTCTACACCATACGCTTACAAACATCCATGCCCGGACCCGGATTCGAACCAGGAACCTTCCGATCCAGAGGCCAACACCTTAACCACTAGGTTGGCTGATTTGGATGAGAATCACCTAGTATAAATCATTAATACTAGGATTAGTTGAACCAAAGGGATCTAGTCTATTCTTTAAGTTCGTGACATAACGTCTATTGTGAGGTAATGGTAATTTTAGTTAGCCTGTTCTGTTGCTCTAGTACGACGTTATTGACGACGGTCCGGTGTCAGTCCCTTAAGGGAATCTATTGTGAGGGGATATGCAGGTATTAATTAATGTCACATTGACGTAACGCAATGGGCTATTGCCAACGGTGTGGGACCAACCCCCGGTGGGAAAGAACCGAAGACAAAACCGAATAATTTTTAACCACGGTCAGATGACGAGGCAACACCCGAGATGGCACCCTACTCTCCAAATTTCCACATCATGCCAACGTGAGGATATTAGACATGTCAGATTTAACATGCACCAAACCCTTTTGTTCACCAAGGTCTTTACAGGGATTCTAAATGAAACTATCGTTTTGTCCGTTGGTCTTCCAACTGGGCTACCGCTTCCTCTATTCTGAAGAGAAATTTTTTTAAATAGAGCAGAAAACAAACATTAACCCTCTTGTTTGTTATGGGGTTTTATGGCGCAAGCGTCATATTTGGCAAGGCCGTGCTGAAAACACAAGAGGGCGAAAAAGGGAGGAGAGCACAAATGAAAAGGTGGATCAGTCGGGTACCTCAGAGATATGTATCGTATAGATATCTTGTGTAAACCTATTTGATGGTTAAGGTTCTTATCATTAACGTATGGTTTACCAAATTACAAGAATTCCCTCAATACAGATTGAAGGGAATCTACAAATTTTACGGGCATTTATACCAACTTGCTAGGTAACTGGACAGGGTTCGAAGCTCTAAAGCCATTCTTTGCTCTGCAATTCAAGTAATTTTGTCACTAGTTATTACGCAAGTTAATGGGTAGGACCCAAGTTCAGTTAGTTGTCGTAAAGTATACGACTACAGCTGAGACATTAAAGATTTCAAATTATACCATTTAATGTAAAATTGCAGATTCAAGTAAAAATATTCCATCCCAATTGAAACTGTCCACATTTGTGCATAGTCTTTTAAATATACAAGCTTGGGACTGAACTTTTACGGTTTGCAGTTTCTTTTTCCCACTAATGAGACAGTGGGAATAATGTAGAATATATATTTTTGAAACTTTCATTGAAACCAAAATCTTTTAAAAGTAAATCTTTAAAAGTTTTCCTTTTACGATAACCGAGCTTTATTGTGAAGGCCCACTATAATAAGTGCTCAAAATACTATTAAAAAGACAAAGTACATTATTCCGTTATCGCGTGTGCATTTTAAGTTATCGCTTCAAGCAAAATTCATTTTAAAAGATTTGGAAGACAATTCAAAAACAGCCGTCAAGATCGTTTCAAGTTGCTATATCCCACTCCTATTCCCTGTACCCACAAAATTAAAAATTCTGTAAAGTAATTTATTATAATAGAAAGTTGGTAAATAAAAACAAAAATAAAATTTAGTCAAAAGTTGCCTTCAAAATGTTTTTGTGTCCATTTCTAGGTTAAAATTCATACTATTCATGACATCTATACTGAAGGTTGTTTGTTGTTGTCGTTTCTTACGCCTACACTGGCAGACCGGAGGATTGCCAAGACGGCAAGAGGGGTGCGCCTTCCATGTTATTGAGCCCCATTGGGAGGAAGTCCGTCTTTGCTCGACATACACGACACATACGTTTTACAGGATTGTCCCTTTCATACATTCATTCACTCACACATATTGTAATTTAGATCCAATCAGAAGCCGATAACCCCCTGATCAGGTACCCCCCCCCCAGAAGTATTGATTTGGTATGGGAACGTGGGACTTTGTGACCACGACCCATTTAACGTGCCCCAGTCACCATTAGTGAACACGATGGTCTTTAGCCAATACTGAAGGGATTGCCAAAAGCAATATCTCAAAAATTGGTCTTTAAAGCAAATGTTTGGCATTTTCCGAGCGGGAGGCGAAACTTAACGCCAAATAAGATAAAAAGAACAAGACCATAACTGATGATCGAATTAAGACTGTGCATCGGACGATTTTCAAGATGTTCACTTTAACTATTCGGGTACAAGATGGCCCAGAACCCTATAGCGACTCCTTTTTCTAAAGTCTATAGTTGGCTATAAAAATTCTTAATTTAAATCCACCTTTATTTACAGAACAATCATTTTGTTCTACATGTCATGCAAAAGGATTTTATAAAGAGTGATCGACTGTTTTATGCTACAAGGGTCAGGCTTGGTCAATCAACAGTGGTAGTGAAATACTTGCATTTGGTCAGTTCTCAATGATCTTTGTAATACAGCGTGATTTGGAACTCTCGCAGAATAAATTTAGAGGGGTGTTAGATCACACTACAAACACAATTGAGCAGGACAAAACAATGTTCATTTACATCATTTTACAATTACTCTAATTTACAACGATTATTCCAAAAACAACTCAAATGTGCCACCCCATTTAAGCATAATTTAGAACCGTCGATTAATGGATTAGCATTCTATTTTTGAGACGCTCGGGTTCATTGTTTGGATCGAGGGTTTGAACATCAATCCTCTACTAGAACCCGGTAGATTTCCAAGCTTGCCTTGCTGCATGATTGCATTAACATCGTTTGTAATTTTGTAATGTAGTGATGTAAATAAACACTTTGTTTCATGTACTGCGAGATTCCTGTGCTTGGGCCAAACCATGTTAATTGCGTCCATACATTGTTTTCCCAGAGATTAATTTTTAGTGTGCTCCAACAACCTTGAAGTATGCACCACGAGATCCAAATTCCCCTGTTGGTTGGTTTGGGTTTAATGGCACAAGGTTCAGTAGCGAACAAGCTGAACTTTATCCGACGTATATTAAGAGATAATGTGAAGACAACGATGTCAAAAACTTACCCAAGTCGAAGAACCTAGGAGAGTCAACGCTGCCATACCTACAGCAGCAGCGGTCGTCATATAATCGGCCGCACCACAAGAAGTTTCAGAGAGACGGCCAATGGCATAGAACGTTCCAGTACCCGTGGCAAAGGTACAAAAAGTAGACACACAGGTATAGTACTTCAAATGTTCATTTTCATAAATCTGGAAATTATAAAATTTAATTCTATTCCAAGTATTATCTAGACAACGGTGCTTTTAACCTATATACTACGACCGGTAGAACAGTTGTACCATGATCACGGCAAGATAGAATTTAGACAATGGTCATTACATCAGTTGTACCTTGAAGGTTATGAGAATCGTGCTTGTTGCATCTATTGCAGTAGTCAAAAAGGTTAAAGCGAAATATTACTGGCTAGAAACAAACCTCTGGTGTACATGCTAGTCGGACCCATTTTATTCAATTTTAATTTCGAATTACGTGTAACCAACTACAACACAGCCACTACCTAGGTATCCTAAGACCCAGTAAGATGTAAAATCGCTTTTTCAAAGAATATTCAAGCATAATTTCCAACAAATTTACATAACGCGACGAATTACTCTTAACCAAGTCGAATGGTAATGAGCCTAGAAGAAAGAATTTGGAAAATTTAAGAACTTTGCTTGATCTGGATCCAACAAGGGGTGGGTTGAGTCTTTTGTGCTGTTGCCATATCTGGACTGGTCATTTGAGTAAAATCTAAATAATTGCAGGCGTTTCATAAACCCCCTAGTGACCAGTGTTGGTGTATACTCTCACAGAAATGAGTTTTCCTCAAAATCAGCTGCATCGTTGAAAGGCTATTTTGATAAGCTTATAGCGTGTTTAATCCTAATCACGCTATGAATACCAAGAGTAAAACATTCAAGTTGTTTGTTTCCATTCCGTTCCGATACCTTAAACTCCTGCATACCGGGTCCGAATATATTCTGTTCTTGTCCGTTTTATATTCATTACCAGAACCACTACTTCAGTTCTGTTTTCACATCTTAAGCATCACTTTACTGCAGACTTCACCACTAGCTAATCCTCATTCAAGACTAAAAAAACTTCGGATCTCGCGAAAATTAAAAATGTTTTGGCATTTTTCTCGTGTAGCAATACACGCTTCACCGTTTAACATGAAATTTGAATCAAGTTCCTTATTGGGTCATAAATGCATACAGACATTTCTGCAACCATAATTAAGGCAATTCTCCTGATGGTAGTTTAGACGAGGTAACAAAGAATACCAAGGTCATTAGCAAAACTGGACAGATCTTGCAAACATCTGTTCAGGCCTCGATCTCGCCATAGAAAAGAGCAAGTATCTTAACGACCAAATATCTTGTTGGCAAAATTTTCCAGATGCTGATGGACGATATATCGTCAGAACCACTTGGAAGGTTAAACTAACCAACACTTTTCCCATAGATATTTATTTTGCATTAAAATCTTCTGCATCTGTCTAGTCAATTTTCAATTTTTTTCAACTAGATTGTATAGTTAATATACTATCGAGTTGAAAAAATCTAAAAATTGACAAGACAAATGCAAATGATTTTACTACGCATGCTTTCGTAACAACCCATAAAATATTTTCGACCTACGAGTTTCACATATTTTCCGACGATATGAATTATCAATAAAAACAGCTGTCAAGATTAGGATTTCAAAACCTTGATTTCTTTTATCTATATAAACATATACAAGGATGTGCGAGTGTGTATTTTCTACACCGTTTGACCAATCCACACCAAGTTTATTACACTTATACTTCAG
Organism: Metellina segmentata; assembly: GCA_947359465.1. Classification (NCBI taxonomy): domain Eukaryota; kingdom Metazoa; phylum Arthropoda; class Arachnida; order Araneae; family Tetragnathidae; genus Metellina; species Metellina segmentata. The sequence goes on along the minus strand of OX375880.1, from coordinate 90,522,244 downwards.
AACAGTACAGAATACATAGGCCATTTCTTGCCAGTCTTCAGACCAATCAAGAGCCGTGAAAATTGGCACACAGGTAATCGGAAAGTGCCTCTCGAAACCACCCAATTTTTAAATCTTAAGTTGTCTTGCAATAGACAAGGAAACACGTTTTACAGGGTTTGTGTTTTTGAGTTAACGCATGGAAATGTGGCTGTCCTATTTGAAACCCGATCAACAGGTTATTTAGTTAGTTTTTAATATAATACAGGATTTTAATCAAGCAGGAATCCTGCGATTTGATAAGATTCTGGTAATGCAGTAAACAAATAACACACGAATTGATTGTTTAAATTTCATAAAACTATCAATATATTAATAATACTACGGTTTACGGAACACTTGAAGCTTTTTGTATAAAGTGCATTATAAAAATCAGAAATTCGCAATATCAAATGATCTTAATTATTTTCTGAAAAAAAATATCCAACAGTCGATATCGCCAACGATTGCATCCCCGACTTTATCATAATTTAACATTAATCCAAATTTTGAATCGCCCGAGGCAATAATTAACCACTCTAGTGGCAGTCTCGGCGAAATATCTCGTCGAAACCCCTTGAAGGGTTAAAATCAAAATAACGAAACATAAATAACTCTTGCAAGCCAAGATTTGCACTTTTTTCACGAATAATTACCCATTTATAGGCAGCCAAGATAACTTTCTTCTCTTCCACCTGAAGGAAAATAAATGTTTTGATTATTCTAGAGAATAAAAGAAACAACATTCAAGTAAAAACTTTTCTAAAGTGCATACGCTGGGTTCGTTGAATTCCATTTTCTCAAGTCAAGTTATGCACAGCTGCAGTCAATCTAAGGAAATCTGAAAGCAAAGTACTAAATTCTTTTCTCTTTTCCTTTTATACCAAGGTAGTCATCGTAAGCATGCGCTTAAAAGCACACATCTTCTTACAAGTGATGTAGGTATTTCATTAAAGTTGCAATGAAGAAACACAACGAGCTATTGCCGACGGAACGGGTAGGTATGTAGGTAGGTATTTTATTAAGGACAGACTGCAGCGGGACAACGGGGTATTGACGACGATGAGGATTCAATCACCCAAGGGAAAGACGTAAGGTTCCTGGTGCCGACCAACCGGTATAGTGGTTAAGGTGTTAGCCTCTAGATCGGAAGGTTCCTGGTTAGAATCCGGGTCCGGGCATAGATGTTTGTAAGCGTATGGTGTAGAGGCGGCTGGTGCGCCTAAAATCCGTCGTGGCCGAAAGTCCTCACGTTGGGTTGGTGTGGAAGTTTGGAGAGTGGGGTGTCAACTCAGGTGTCGCTTCGTCATCTGACCGTTTTTCAAAATTACGAGGTGTTGTCCTCGAATCTTTCCCTTGAGGGATTGATCCCTGACCATCGTCAATAGCCCGTCGTGTTGCTCTAGTACGACGTTAACTAAAATTACCATTACCAATACCAATTACCGAGGTAATTAGGTAATTTTTATTAACGTCGTACTAGAGCAACACAACGGGCTATTGACGATGGTCTGGGATCAATCCCCTAAGAAAAAGATCCGAGGTAATTAGGTAATTTTTATCAACGTCGTACTAGTGGAACACAAAGGGCTATTACGTTGGTCCGGAATCAATCCCCTAAGGGATAAATTAGAGGACAACAACACGTCATTTTGAACAACGGTGAGATGACGAGGCAAACCTGAGCTGGCACCTCACTCTCCAAACTTCCACACCAACCCCATTTGAGGATTTATGGCACGACAGATGTAAGGGTTTGTCCATAGTCCACCGCTTCCAGCTTTACCGCCTAAACCGCGGCAGTCGCAAATAGCGTTGTAAAACCGCGCGATTCTAGCAGGTGGAGGTTATAGTGCAATGCGCGGAGGACCGCCTGTCTGTTTGCAGTCATGAAGCTATCGCGCGAGGATATACAGGGTGGTCCCGAATTCATGGTACAAACTTTAATGGTAGGTACAGGACATTGTAACGATGATTTATTGTATAGGAATGTATAGTCGCAAGTGACGCGGTGAGGCGTAAACAGGGGAAATAAAAGGAAAGAGAAATGGAGTGATCGGTTGGTATCATTGCCGGTAGAGGGCAGTAGATGTCTAGCCGCTGTTGAACATGATGCATCGCAGTAGGGAAAAGCGCCATTCACAATTGTGCTGCCGTAGACGATGGGTGACTTTAAGTATGCAGAAAAAGCAGACATGCATTACATGTACGGCCGTGCAAATGGTAACGGCAGAGCTGCGTTACGAATGTATCGCGCGGAGTATCCTGATCGACGAATGCCGGATCATAGAATTTTTCAACGGTTACATCGTCAACTTTGTGAAACAGGTGCGTTCGACGTCAACAGACATGGCGCTGGTCGAGTAAGAGCTGTACGCACTCCAAGGCTGGAAGAAAGCATCTTGAACATTGTGGCTGATAGACCCGAGTCAAGCACAAGAACTGTTGCGCGTGACGTAGGTGTGAGTCATCAGACTGTATGCAGAGTGTTAAACGAAAATCGCTTACACCCCTTCCATTTTCAGAAAGTACAAGCATTGAATCCGGCAGATTATCCTCGCCGCGTGAACTTCTGCCTGTGGGTGATGCAGCAATGTGCGTTGCAGCCGGATTTCGTAGATTATGTGCTATTTACAGATGAAGCGACATTTTCACGCGAGGGTGTCTTTAATGCGCACAATTCCCATGTGTGGGCAACCGATAATCCACATGCAACGCGTCGACATGCGTTTCAACAACGTTTCAGTATTAATGTGTGGGCTGGTATTGTGAACGACTTTTTGATTGGCCCATACTTACTACCCACGCGGCTCACTGGCGGAAGCTATCTTATTTTTCTGAAAGAAGTGTTACCACAACTGCTGCATGATGTTCCGATCGCCATTCGTAACCGCATGTGGTTTCAGCACGATGGGGCGCCAGCACACTTCAGCATTGATGTACGGAATTACCTGAATGCCACGTTTGGTACTCGATGGATTGGGCGTGGTGGACCAGTCCCTTGGCCACCCCGATATCCCGATTTATCGAGCCTCGATTACTTTTTATGGGGACATCTAAAGCATCTTGTTTATGAGACTCCAGTTGACTCAGATGAGGATCTCGTCGCTCGCTTATCTGTAGCTGCTGCAGGTGTGCGTGAAATACCAGGCATCTTTGAACGTGTACGCCAATCGCTCCACCGACGCTGTCAAGCATATATCGATACTGGTGGACGCAATTTTGAACAATTACTGTAAACATGACACTTGTCAACAACGCTTTCAATAAAATCTTTGTTTTTCCTTTCGGCCGTTATTTCCCCTGTTTTCGCCTTACCGCGTCACTTGCGACTATACATTCCTATACAATAAATCATTGTTACAATGTCCTGTACCTACCATTAAAGTTTGTACCATGAATTCGGGACCACCCTGTATTATGTATTTTGTTGTCAACAGATAGCATTTATTATAAAATTAAGCAAGAGAGAATGACTAACGTACATGGAATTAAAAGTTATCGTCTTGAAGTAGGTGAATACCATACTTTGTTATCTCAACTGAAATTGCAACTCGAATAATTTTACGAATATTTTCGAATGGACATTCGACTAAATCTTAAACAAAATTGAATGCCGGATAAAAAAGTATGGTCTAACCTTTACCGACAGAGAATTCTTCCTCAAGAACGTCTGATATAACTCTGAGTTAAGTCATTTTGAATTATTAGTTTTGATGTTTTTATTACGAAAGAAAAGGATTAGAGGGTGGGCTAATTTTTATCAGGTTTAAATAGTTTTTAAAATTTTATTTCTTTGGGCCGAGATGGCATACATCTAGCCGTGGTCGAATTCCAAAAAAAAAAAAAAAAAAAAAAAAAACTACAGGACTTCCACTTTTATTAGCTTTAACAGCAAAACGTTAAATAGAAAAAATACAAAAAAAAAACACTTTTTCAAATTTAATTTTAATAAATAATACAAAAAATTCATTTCACAGTTTTTAATTTAAACAAAATAACGCACCAATTGAAATTGCTGTTCAGAAATTTATCAGTTTCAAAGGTGGTGCGCAGTGACTCATACAATTCAACATGTGGTGCAGTCTGGTTGGTCTGTTCATTTGAGTTTGATGAGGGTCCAACATAATTGGAACTAGGGCTGGGAGTGCATGGAATGTCTTGTGCTGCTGGGTAACCAACTTGTCGACTAGTTGCTGAACTCTGTTTTCGGAACCGCAAGTTCAAGTCATGCGTCTTCAACACCCATCTCTGTATTTATATCCTTCCATGTTTTGTCCACAGCGTTTCTATTGGCATGGCCCTTCAACCTTTTGTCCCAAATGACACTTTTTAGAAACACTTTAGAAATTAAAGTACCTTTATCTGCTTCCATTTTGCTCCAACAACCAAAGAGCGTGGAAGTACATAACGAAATAACACATCAAACTAACCGGACGAGCCAAGCGTGTAGGCGGTTCAAGCGGGAAAAAGAATTAATAATTCATTCCGGTTAAAGTGGAGAGTGGAGTGCCAGCTCAGGTGTTGCTTCGTCATCTGACAGTGGTTCAAAATTACGAGGTGTTGTCCTCGGATCTCTCCATTAAGGGACTGATCCCGGACCGTCATCAATAGCCCGTTGTGTAGCTCTAGTATGACGCTAACTAAAAATTACCATTACCTGTTAAAGAGGGTAAATCAGGTGGAAGCAGGTGTGCTATAACAGCACCAATACAGTTTTCGCTATCTTTCCTCCTCTCTCAACTGCCTCGATAAAACGGGAAGCAGGAAGCGGTGCACTATGGTCGTACCCTAAGGTGTACCAGTCGCGTCTACACCATACGCTTAACCGAATTCGAACCAGGAACCTTAACGTACACTTTAACCACCAGACCTGTTAGTCAGATTCGTGTATGGTTCCTGCTCAGGTGTGACCTTGTCATCTGACTGTGGTCCAAAATTACGTGGTGTTGTCCTCGGATGTCCTTGTTTCATTGTTGACATTTACGCCGCGTTGTCCTTGTTTCCCTTTGGGGATTTATCCCGGACCGTCACTAATATCTCGTTGTACTGCTCCAGTGTGACATTAATTAAAAAATTCCAAAAATACCATTCATGTGTATTTTTATTTTCATGATTTTTGAGAGCCGACCAACCTGTCTAGTAGTTAGCCTCTACATAGGTAGGTATATGGTATTTTTTAATTAACCTCGTGCTAGAGCAACACAATATATAGGAAGGTTCTTTGTTCGAATCTGGTACGGTGCATGTATGTTTGCAAGCGTATGGTGTACACAGCTGGTGCACCATAAATCTGTCGTAGCCGAAAGTCCTCACGTTGGATTGGTGTGGAGGTTAGGGAAGTGGGGTGCCAGCTCAGGTGTTGCCTCGTCATCTGACCGTGGTTCAAAATGACGTGGTGTTGTTCTCGGATATTTCTATAAGGAAGGGTTAAGGAACAAGGAATATAATATTATGATAGTCAATGTTGAGACAAAGCAGATTACCAAAAGACATTTAATAAGACGAAAATCCGATAGCGATGGTCAAACAAGCGATCACTCTTTCAATGACAACAACCTAATGCTGTTGCCACTCATCTTCTAATAATGAAACAATTCTTTCATGTAACGTAATATGATACAGGTGGATACCATATGGACCTTACATTCGGCCAAATTTAGATATTAATAATAACTTTTACATTGAAGCGTAAACACTAAAAAGTTCTACGAAAGATATTGTCCGTCTTTCAGGCGGGCGACCGTTCTGTCCCATGTCATAGTGGCTCGATGTTATGGAACCCGGAGGTGGTCTACTGGATCTTTCATTTCAGCAGCTGATTTGTCCTCTTCCGGGCTGTTCTCTTCCTCAATGACTGGTAGATCTCGCATGTAGCATAGACGAAGGTGTTGCACATGAACAACTTTCAAAAGTTTATTTTGCGGATTCATTGACTTGATCTCGTAGCCATACGACTCCGACTGACGAACAATCAGAAACGGTCTACTAGATCTTACATTTCAGCAGCTGATTCGTCCCCTTCCGGGCTGTTTTCTTCCTCGATGACTGGCAGATCTCGCATGTAGTATGGACGAAGGTGTTGCACAAGGACAACTTTCAAAAGTTTATTTTGCGGATTCATTGACTTGATCTCGTAGCCATACGGCTCCGACTGACGAACAATCAGAAACGGTCTAATAGATCTTGCATTTCAGCAGCTGATTCGTCCCCTTCCGGGCTGTTCTTTTCCTCGATGACTGGCAGATCTCGCATGTAGTATGGACGAAGGTGTTGCACAAGGACAACTTTCAAAAGTTTATTTTGCGGATTCATTGAATTGATCTTGTAGCCATACGGCTCCGACTGACGAACAATCAGAAACGGTCTACTAGATCTTGCATTTCAGCAGCTGATTTGTCCCCTTCCGGGCTGTTCTCTTCCTCGATGACTGGCAGATCTCGCATGTAGTATGGACGAAGGTGTTGCACAAGGACAACTTTCAAAAGTTTATTTTGCGGATTCATTGACTTGATCTCGTAGCCATACGGCTCCGACTGACAAACAATCAGAAACGGTCTACTAGATCTTGCATTTCAGCAGCTGATTTGTCCTCTTCCGGGCTGTTCTCTTCCTCAATGACTGGCAGATCTCGCATGTAGCATAGACGAAGGTGTTGCACATGAACAACTTTCAAAAGTTTATTTTGCGGATTCATTGACGATCTCGTAGCCATACGACTCCGACTGACGAACAATCAGAAACGGTCTACTAGATCTTGCATTTCAGCAGCTGATTTGTCCCCTTCTGGGCTGTTCTCTTCCTCGATGACTTTAAGATCTCGCATGTAGTATGGACGAAGGTGTTGCACAAGGACAACTTTCAAAAGTTTATTTTGCGGATTCATTGACTTTATATCGTAGTCATACTGCCCCGACTGGACGAACAATCACAAACGATCCCTTAAAAATTGGAGAGAGTTTATGATTTTATTTTTTTTGGCCAGTCGTACAAAACGAGATCTCCTGACTTAAATGAATCGGATCGACGATGAAGATCAAATTTGCGCTTAATATCCAAATGCGTTTCATGCACATTATTTACGGCTTCGGCCCTGGATAAGGCAATTTCAAGTTGATCTCCAAGTGGCGTGTCAGCGATGAAACGTGCAACAAGAAGTTCACTTGGAAGGCGTGGTTCATAGCCATGAAGCAAATTAAATGGAGGTCTTTTAGTGGTAATTCTGAAACACGTGCCGCGCGATAAATGCAATTTTTCTCTGTGATAAATACATGCTGGGCGGCCTATATCGAAGTATGATGTTGTGATACAGGGCATTAGTCACTGTATGCGCAGCAAGGGATGCAGAAGGTGTTGCAATCACATAGCGTGTGGCATGGTCAACGAGTATATTGGTGTTACCAGCTTTGGAATGCGATAAGCAGATCATGTGATCAGCAGCTACAATTCCCCACGGTGTAGTAAGAACCGGTAAGTGCCGTAATAAACCTTAAACGTTAGCAGTTCGGCGATGAACAATTTGACATTTGTGATAACTTTGAACAAATATTTTAGTGTCCTTTCACATTTGTGGCCACCAATAGCGTTGCTGCAGATAGTGTAGGGGTTTTTTTTGGCGTCCAATTGTCCGACATCATCATGACAAACAATCAATGTTTTTTTTGCCATGGCTTTTGGAATCACCACTACAAATTTCAATGCATTGTCCTTAAGTCGAACAAGCTTATTGTTATCGATCTTGTAATTGCGTATAATTAACATTTTTTTTTACTAGGTTTGTCTTCTTTGAGCAGGCGAAATATATACAAATAAAAGTCATCTCTGATGTGTTTTTCATAAATTCGTGATTCGTAGTAACAGTTAAACAAACAGGTGGTGTTGGATAACGAGAAAAATGATCGGCGATAACATTTTCTTTTCCAGGTTGATGTACAGTTGTAAAGTCAAACTGTGAGCAATTTACCAATTAAGAGCAGACTTCGCAACAACATATAAGGTAGTATAGTTGTCTGTGATCATGTGAAATCTGTGACCAATAAGATAAAGGTGAAAATTTTTCAATAAGAGCCCAGTGTACAGAGGTACACTCCAGCTCATTGCTGTGATAGCGTGTCTCAGCATCTTTTAGAGTCCGTGATGCATATTTAATGACACTGCGTTTGCCATTTTGATCATGAGATAAACATGCACCTAGTCCTGTATAAAGATGCGACAGTTTCTACAAAGGTTGGTAGTCCTTGTTTGAAGTACGCAAGAATAGGAGCGGTAGTGAACTTAGCTTTCAAGGTCTCGAACATGCGTTGTTGGTCATCGGTAAAGCGATTGTTGCATTGCTTGTCTTCTTTTCCAATCATTTGAGAATATTTGTGAGTGGCATAGCGTTAACACACCATAATTTCGAATGTGCTTTCGCAACTGAGTGGCAAATCAATGGAAACTGTGAACTTCTTGAATTGTTTTCAGAGTACAGTATCGTTCAACTGCTACTGTCGTTCCGGATCAGGACGTTCACCATCCTGCGAAAGAATTCGACCAAAAGAGGCGGTTTCTGGTGCAGCAAATTGCGATTTTTCTGGTGTTAATTTGAAACCAGCGTTGCGAGTAGCTTCAAGAATATTGTAAATAACTTTTAAGTTGTTGCTGAAATCATCATGCGAAGTTGAAATATCGTCAATGTATGTAATTATGCATGTATGTATTTATGTATGTAATGTATGCATGTGTGTAATGTATGTATTTATGTAATGTATGCATGTGTGTGTAATGTATGTATTCATGCGCTGCAAGGTAGTTGTAAGTAAATTTTATTGCTCTTGTCATCATAGATGGGCTATTGGTGACACCAAATGGCATTCGAAGAAACTCGTAATGTCCGTCGGGGGTAACAAAACCAGTTTTGCCGATGTCAGATTCTCTCTGACACGAATGGTGTTAAATGCACATTTTACATTCATTGTAGAATCATAGCGTTTTCCTGCGGTGCGTTTAATCACTTCTTCCATCTGGTCGATTGGGTGCGGATAAACCGTGGTGCAAGAAATCCACAACTACTCGTCTTTCAGTGCTTTCATGGAAAGGCTGCTCCACGGTGAAAGCAGAAGCAGGGTAATGCGAGTTAGAAGGACAACAAATTCCTTATTTAAACTATGTTTTAAAAATTTGAATTTCAGAAACTGGAAATCAGGCTCTGTAAGACGATACGGTCGACATCTAATAGGCTTCTCATGTTGTAATTCTATTTTGAATTCCACATTTGTACATAGTACAATGTTGTCATCATCAGAGTAAAAAAAGTCTGAAAATTGTCCAATTATAGCATCAAATTGAGATTGCTCCATCTTAGATAGTACTGCAGATTTAGGAATAAGTTCAGTTTGAGGAGGGAGTATACTTGGTTTTGCTACTGTAAAAACAATATCTTCTAATGGTGGTACGGAGACTCTACTGGAAGCAATGTAGTTAATGCTAGGTTTCGATGCATGAAAACATTTGTAAAGACGAGTGCAGATAGCGTAGAAATGCATAATGAACCGTTAGGGTCATAAGTGCACCTAGCTTGCACTTTCTGTTGCCCGTCGAATCCCAAAATAAGCGGAAATGGAAGTTGGGAGCAAATTCCAACCTTCGGCATCAGATGATCCATTTTACCAACATTGATATTTAAAGAAATCCAGCCAATAGGATTTATTTCATGATCGACAACTTGAAACTGTCCATTAGTCCATGGGTGAATAACAGCATCAACAGGAACGCAAGAATGTTGGATAACGGTAATGTCTGTTCATGGATCACAGAGGGCTTGAACTTCGGTATTATTGTTAATAGTAACACAGGTATTAATGCACGTTTATTCGTATGAGTTGTAATGCAGTTTATAGAATGGCCATAATCCTACTTGTAGGCGCAAATCATCTAATTGGCAAGTTACGATTATTGTGTCCTGAATCTGGATAACGTGAAGTGGTGGCAACGCGTGGTTCATTATTACTATAACTATCAGAGTGTCGAGTAGATGGGAACGAAGTGTTCGTTTAGCTGTTGGATTTTGGAACGGGGCGTGATGAACCTCGCTGAGGGGCAGATAAAATGCACATAAAAGAGGCATGGCCTTTTTGTCCGAATCTCCAGCAAGTAATACCTCGAATGTCGTCAGTTGCAGGGTTGTATTTACGACGTTGTTCAACATGCGAATTGAAAGTTTTTGACTGAGACTTCGGTACTGAGAAAAATTCGCTTGACTGATGTGACTTATTCTTTCGTTTTGCACTTCGATTTGCGTTAAGTGCCACAGCCCTGTCAATTAATTCTTCGATAGTGATTAAATTCTGAGTCGCTAAGACAATCTATTTTTCTTCTGTAATGTCGCCAATTATCGTGGAAATGCGATCAGCTTGTGGGATAGTAAAAGGAGCTTTTTCAAGAAAAGCATCCTTAGCATAAATATAATCAGCTAAACTTTCATTTGGTTTTAATTTACGATCGCTCTGATGAGCTAAATTTCTTGCAGTGTAATACGCCTTTTAAATCTTGCAGTGAGGGCAGTTTTCCATGCAGTCCAGTCATTATAAATTTTACCTTGTGTCAGTTTCCAATTGTTTGCAGATCCAGAGGCGAGAAATAGCATTAGTTAAAGGTAATCAGACCAATTTGCCAATGTTGCGATTCTGTCGACTTCTTTAATCCATTCAAGGGCGTTGTCGATCGCGTCTCCTCTAAATATTGTAATGGAATTTGCAGTAACTTTAGTGAAAGTAATTTGGAAAATATTTGGTTGATTTACCTGGCCAATAATTGTTTTTATATGTCTCCATCAATGTGGCGAGAATTGCCGCAATATTAGGATCTATTTGCGAGAGAGGAAGAGTAGGAATAGGGATATTGCTTAAAAGTTCCTCCTGTTTCTGCAATGATTCAAGTTGTGTCAATAATTCTGTGCGGTCAATGCACGTTTCTTTGGAGTCGTCTTTGTTGTTATCGTTCGGCGATTGCATGCAAAGAGTGAAAAGTTTATATAAGGTTCCATTAATAATTTAATATTATCCACCACAATCCGCGATATTAAGTCATTTTTATTTCCACTGGACGAAAGATTTCTTAAACGCAATTCTGATTTCAACTGTGCGACAGGTAAATATGTCAGCATTTCCACATCCAAAGCGTTCAAAACAGTGTTCACGTTTGTTGACCTCTCGCAAATTTTGTCAGATCAATCTCACGGATGACCCTGACGAGGAGAAGTGAGGTGAGGGGGATCTGCTTGGCGACGGATTTTGGCGAGAGGATTACCTGGGCGAGGCTTAGTCCAATGATGAAGTCTTTATCGTTTGAACTAGCGGTAAATTTCGTCAGAAGAGTTTGGAATGGTAGCGACGTAATGGCGGGTTCGAAGGAATGGCGTCGTTTCGTTTTTTGCTTGGCGATACCTGTGAGTGAAGAAAATGGAAGGTTCTTTGTGAAAAAAAAAAAAAACGACTGCGCCATATAAGGAATGGTTAATGAACAATGAATATATTATTATGATAGTCAATGTTGAGACAAAGCAGATTAAAAGACATTTAATAACACGAAAATCCGATAGCGATAGTCAAACAAGCGAACCTTTCAATGACAACAACCTACTACCGTTGCCACTTATCTTCTAATAATGAAATAATTTTCTTTTATGTATCGCGATATGATATATAAATGGACCTATTTCCTTTAAGGGGGGGGGGGGTGAATGATTTAGGACTGTCGTCAATAGCTCATTGTCTTGTTCTAGCACGGCGTTAATTAAAACTACTACTACGTGATTTTTGAGTGATCACGGGTCGTGAAAACTGTTCTAGAGAATCGAGGTCTATATGGGATTGAATATTGGAGTTATATGGCGCAAGGTCCAAAAGACGACCATTGGATCTTTCCCTTGAGGAACTGATCCCGGACCGTCGCCAATAGCCCGTTGTGTTGCTCTAGTACGACGTTAACTAAATATTTCCAATTTCCAAAAGAAGAGCAGTTTTGGGCAAGATAAAACAAAAATTATGCATAAAAAGGTTTTAAAAGGAAGTGTGGGTGAAATGTACCACAAGCATTTTTATCAGAATAAAAGCCATGTTCAAACGTTTGTAGTAAAAATTATTGTAACAAGGTGATGCTTTAAAAGATGTTGACTGTATAGTAACATGATGTTGTCGAGAAGTTCAGAGATCGTATATAAATCGAGAGCGTACAGAAAACATGTTTTTAATCTGAAAACCACAAAAGCAAGTAAGGCTAGTTTCAGCACTTCTGCAAAAATATTTCTCGAAATAAATATAAATGAAAGAATACACCGAATATAACTGCAAATTACAAAAATAACAATCAGTCCCAAGATCATTCCTAGTGGGTCAAAAATCGTCGATATATCAGCATACATCACTTCTTTACATTATGATTGCTAATGGGAGTCTCTTAACCTTAATACACATTCACATGCGCCGACCAACCGGTATAGAGGTTAAGGTGTTAGCCTCTACGTCGGAAGATTCCTGGTTCGAATCTGGGTCCGGGCATGGATGTTTGTAAGCGTCTGGTGCAGAGGCGGCTGGTGCATCTTAAATCTGTCTTGGCCGAAAGTGCTCACGTTGAGTTGGTCTGGAATTTTGGAGAGTGGGGTGCCTCATCTGACCGTGGTTCGAAATTACGAGGTGTTGTCCTCGGATCTTTCCTTTAAGGGACTGATCACGGACCGTCGTCAATAGCCCGTTCTGTTGCTCTAGTACGACGTTAATTTACACAACTTCTAAACAATACAAAACTTTGGATATCTTTCTTCAACGCAAAACGCCTTTTTAGTTAGCCGACCAACCGGTATAGTGGTTAAGGTGTTAGCCTCTAGATCGGAAGGTTCCTGGTTCGAATCCGGGTTCGGGCATGGATGTTTGTAAACGTATGGTGTAGAGGCGGCTGGTGCACCTTAAATCTGTCGTGGCCGAAAGTCCTCACGTTGGGTTGGCGTGGAAGTTTGGAGAGTGGGGTGCCAGCTCAGGTGTTTCTTCGTCATCTGACCGTGGTTCAAAATTACGAGGTGTTGTCCTCGGATCTTTCCCTTCAGGGACTGATCCCGGACCGTCGTCAATAGCCCGTTGTGTTGCTCTAGTACGACGTTAACAAAAAAAAATTACAAAAAAAAAATTACCTTTTTATTTAAATACAATCTCGTAGATCGGCTGTATGGTGCAAAAGAGGGTCGATACATTTTTTATCTGGTCTAGATTTCAAAAATATGAAAGAGTGCAATTTTTTTTTTTACTGTCTTAAAGAGATATTTCTGAAAAAATGACACCTAAATTTTGTTTCAAACCATCAGTAGAACCCTGAATATTCACTGTGTGAATTTTTGTAACAACTTACCAAATCGATAAAAACCACTAGGAACCCTGAATTTTTTATAAGCATGACGGCTCCCAAATGAAACGAGTCTTCATAATTTTAAACGCTCTTTTTCTCCTTTTGTGTTTAATGGGATTTCAATAGTGAAAATCGATGCATCTTAAAAACTATTTGCCATAAATGAAAGGAATTTACTAGTTACTTTTCAAATATATTTCTGTAATTTTTCTTGAGCAATATTGTGTATAAATATATAATTTTTTTCTATGATTTTTCAAAATTAGCCTTTTTTTTTGTAGTTTTTAAAAAAAATTTGTTAAAATATTTTTCTAATTGTTTTAACCAAAAATTACGAAGACAGTTCATAATATGAACTTTTAGAAGTTAATTAATGCAAAAGTGTTTTGTTACAAAATATTTTAAGATATATATCAATTTTGCCCAACGTTAAAATTGACGTTTTCAACTTTAGTAAAAAAATTTAAAATTTTGTGAAAAAATTGATATTATAATTTATAACTCAATGTATACCGAAAGAAAAATTTCGGAACAAGAACTTTAAATGTGAAGATTTTAGAATTTTGAATCCCGGACCCCTTAATAAGAGAAGTGTGACAACATCTTCAATACATCGACGGTAAAGTGATACCTCGTAAGAGCCAATTTCTCGAATGTGCCGTTGCGCATATTTTTTACGAACCACGAGTTATCAAAAAGTAAGCGCATTGGTCAAGTGAGACTTCGTATCCGTCAGAACAAGATGAAAAAGTGTACATTAATGATACTTCATTGAGTTTATTGCTCCTGTAAAATTGATATTTTGCACTTACGAGGTATCACACTAGCCGACGATATGCAGCTTCAAATGCAAAAAGTTTTATTAAGTACAAGCATTCTTTCTTTACAAAAGAAAGGCCTTAGTAAAAGTAGGTCTTTACACAAAAAATTCGTGAAACATCGTATTTTGCCTTGCAACTAGATATAGCCCCTTAATTCAAATGTTACAAGGAATTCAATATCTTCCAGATTCAGCTTTCACGTAGATACAGGAGTAACCACGACTGGTTAAAGATACCATGTATAGAGTTTAAAATGTTTACAATAACCCCATTTCCCGCTTTACTTTCAAAAAACTTAAATTTAACATTCTATATAAATAAAAGGAGTTTGCTCATTGAATATTTTCAGATCATTTAAAGTGTTATTCGTTTGTCGCCACTCAATTTCATAATCAGTGGTTTCTTACGTTTGGTGTCTGCCAGTCTGTGCTTTCTAGGTCTAAATCAGGGGTAGCCAATATCATGCGCCAATTTTTTTTTTCACATACGAGTTCCGATGCGCCATATAACTCAAGCACTTTTCTACCTTACGTTCATGGTCCTGCCATGTCCGTAATAACTTTTTTAATAAAAGTATGTTTACAGACATAATTAACATTTTTAAATGATCTGATGATTGTACGTAAAACAATGTCTATTACAGCACATAAACATTTCTTACCATTAATAAGACTAATGAGCCTGTTTGGATTTTGCTAGTCTTTCAATGTTTGGTGTAAAGTTGTTACTGAGAGCAACATAGAATTTTTCAAATTTGAATCATTCATTCGCTACCTCGTTTTCCTTTCAATGAATTTCATGGATGAAAATGCTTGTTCACTTGTAATCAAAGAATATGTAGGCTCAAGGATGCAATGCGCCAAGTTTGGCGCATGCGCCACAGGTTGGAACCCCTGGTCTAAATGGTCCAATGGTAGCTCTTAGTGAAATTTGCGTACAGAATATTTTTTGTTTATCCCAGTGTTATACAATTTTTCCAGCCTTACTTCACCATGTTGAACATTATATTGAACAGTAAAGACGAGGGAGTTAATTACGCAGGTGTTCCGTGCTAAAGCAGTTGAATACCCATACATAAATGAACCGTTATTTAACGTTAGTGAACAGGTGGGACGTTAATTTAGTTCGATTGTTTTAAAAGTACAGCGGGAAAAACAATTATTTTTTTACAAAACTTAAAGAAATTGATTTTTTTTAAACTTTTTTCTTGCGATAATTTCCGAATTTAAAAGCCGTTTACATTTTAAGCCTCATTTTATTAATCTTTCGGCGGTAAATTCAAATTACACATTTTCGTATTTAGTAGCACATATTCGTAGGAAATCTAAAGTAATCACGTTTTTTAGTATCATAAAGTACAGATAGTAATCCAAAATGCAACGAATATCTTACTAAAGTTTGGTGGATATATTGCATCGATTTTTCGATGATTGTATCAAAATTTGACCTTATTCCCTACCTTCATGAAAATTTATATGCATTAAAAATCTATCAAGCAGAAAAGAAAGAAATTAATTCCGTTTAATCAAATGCCAAACGTTCATTCTGGTATTTGTTGATTCTTTCAAGTAAATTGCACTTTTATTTTGCTTTATTAGGGTTGATCCCTCTCGAGTTTTGCGTTTACAAGTAGCGTTTTAAAAAGTAAAGTAAAATCAGATAGATAGGAATAAATAGGAGATAAATAGGAATAATTTTTAAAAAAAGAAAAAAAAAACATTATATTTTACAAATTTAACTTGCAAATATTCTAAATTTTCTGTGTGGTATTTACTCTAAACATGTCCGTTGTTTCATCAATTGAATCCAGGTAAACTCCTTGATTTTTAAAAATTGATGTAAAAAGTGAGAAAAAAAACTTTGTTTAGGAAAACGCGCGGTTTTGGTACTTTGTACTGTATAACTAATCGTATTAATTCGTATTTTTTTTTGCAAAAAATGTTTGAGAACATACATTTAGAAACTCTAAAGATATATATATTCAGTCATTTATATTAAAAACACTGGATGGCCTTTGTCTAGGAAATTCTCCAAATGTACAATGCTGAGGAAACAAAATGAGGGTGACCCTGGACCATGCTCTGGTGTGCACATAGTACAGTGGTTTTTACTCATGGAAGTCAACGGTGATTGTGTCTTGCTGGCAGGCGAGGGTCGTGCGGTATCTGCATACGTTAAAGAGAGCAATTTTGACGAAAATTTGCAATGTTATTTTTCACTAACAAATCCCCTGTACTTTTGTGCTTCTAAAACAGTTTAAACTTTCAATGTGCGACTAATAGAAAAAAAGCTAGGTCAATTTAAAATTTAAACGAAACCGTTAATTATACAGGAAGTAGCATAACGAAACCGGAACTAATAATAAGAATATTCTATTTTTACCATAATTTCTCCCTTTTATCTGTTATAATAAGTAAAACAAATAATAATTATGTTTCTATGAATTGGCCACTACAATTTTAATAAAATTCACTTATTTGTTAGAAGAATTTTGCATTATCTTTTTTTTTTTACTCTCTTGATTTTCTTTACAAGCATTTATCTCAGAATTACATTTTTGGAATAAACATTGAATTCCAGAAATGATAACTAAAAAAGTTATTGGTGTATATTTATAAAAAATTTTACGCACATTCGAAATAATGTTTGCATGCACTAGAATCAAATTGATATCTTTATTTATTTTTCTTATTTATGAGCTTGCATTTGAATATCAATGTTGCAAAATGGTCAAAAATCCTTTAACAATTTTTTAATGAGTCATAAAACTTTTTTTTTAATATCTTTCTACTTCACTTGATAACATCATGAAGTTTACTCTGATCATATTATTTTGCTGCTAATTTAAATTGTATGCCCTGTATCATTTTTCAAAATTTCATTCATAAATCATTCATCAATTTGAAAAAAACTTCAAATTTACGCACAAAACTTCACTTTTTGTTAAATATATTTTTTAAATTTTAATTATTAACAATGCAAAATTAATTTTGAACACGAATAATTATAAAAATAATATTAAATTGCTTCTGCATAGCATTTTTAAGAAAAATTGCTCCGAACGTATGCAGATACCTTAACGCTGTGACTTAACTATAAAAAAAATTCCTCCTGGTAAAGTGGTTTATACACATTGAAACATCGTGCGTTATACACTATATATATGACATATATACAAAAATATTCCTTCTGGTGGTTACAAAAAATTCCTCCTTTACAATTCCATATCTTCATCACTGACGACGAATATCCCCATCAAGATGCCCACATAATTCTAGGTAAATTTATAGAATTCTAAAATGATATTCCGTCTCACTTATTGATAGGAGAACAAACTCCATTGCTTTTTCTCTCATCGAAAAAGATCTGGTTGATTATCAGGATCACGGAAAAAGGACAAATTTTTCTAAAAAATTCTTATTTTCTATTCCATATACAGTGCAAAGTCCCAATTCTGGACGACCAGAATTGTTCAAAATCTCGACGCTGTGCTTACCGGTAGTTTTTCAGTTATTTGCATCATTCCGAAAATTTGAGAAAAAAACAATTTAAACCTGGATTTAAGTGATGTCACAAAGCAAACTAATGAACATGTTCGGAATCACTACCACATAAAAAAGTTAAAATACTTACAAGTGAAATTTTTTGCTTTGTATTAAATGTTTGTTTCCTTTTTTTTTAAATCATTACTATTTATGTAATGGATGCAACTGTTCACGGAGTGGATTTTGCTATGTGGCGGCCATCTTGGAATCCATCTTAGATTTCCTTAGATTGGACGACACTTTGATTTGGCGAAAAATTTAATTTGGCGACTAACGTATTGAATACTACATCTCCACCCACTGTGCCAACAATGATATTTTGTTTTTATACTATCCTGCATTCAATTTAATTTCAAATCTCAGTTTTAGCATCTCGTTATGAAATTCTTGAAAATAATTTAAAAAAAAAAGATGTTAAGTACTTTTATCACTCACTGTAAATTATATTACAACAATGCAGTTTTTACCTGTAAACGGAGTGTGCGATATCACCGAAGTTAATTCACACCGAGACTCAAACATTATTCAAAAGGTTTAATAACAAACAATCGAATCAAAATTGACTTTCAAAAATGACATGGAAACTTAAATTACGAACACTCAAGCCACATGCCAATAGCAGTTGGATAGATTTATATGAAATATAGATTCCTTAAAATATTAAAAATTCCCTCGTGCTCATTTTAGTTATTAACTTTAAAATGCGAGGTAGTTATAGAATATTAAAAAAGTTCAATGCTTTAAAAATTGTCCGATGTCATTATCCAAAACATACCACGATTGATCTGATCCATCCTAGGATTTCTGATTCAAGCTTTATCGGGAACTTCCTTCTGTTGAATTGACGCAATTTTGAAGACTGTTTTTTCGATTTCCTTCTTCGACGGTTTTTTTCCGAGACTTACGACATTTTCTGGGATAGTTTCTTCGAAACTGAGACTTCTGGGATGCCTCAGTCAGACCTTTGGCGAACGGGGCTTGATGGTTCTTCTCTCCATCCTAACCGCCTTCCTTTCATGAATTCACGATATTCCCTGTGCTTGACGACGAACTGAAAAAGTTTAAAATTTTAAATTCTCTTTTCAAAATTAGCGTTACGAGTATAACAGTAAAGTACAGACAGAAATTTCCTACGGTTAGGTCAGGCCTCGAAATAGAATTTTTAATACAGGTGCACCTTGTGCACTTAAGTTTTTTAAATAGGTGCACAGGTTATATTTTAGGAGCACATTAAAAAAACGTAATATAAGAGCATTAAAGTAACGTAATGTACTTTATTACTTGGGTATTTTTAGATAGGTTAGTAGTAGATATTAAATAGAAATATTTAAACATCTAAATTCTCCCTTCTCCAGCGCACGGCTGTCGTGACAGTCGCTTCAACAGAGCCATCTGTAAAATGTTTCGATCATCGGAAAGTTCTGATGGCAGTAGTAGAAATAAACCTTCTTCCTGTAAAAACCCGTTATGGCCCAGCGATTTTTTTTTCGCATAGTGTGTATTTAGGAATTTTAATTACGTTCCTTTAGAGCGACAGAGGTCAATACTAATATTTTGTACAAACATCAAAATAACATAAAACACTTCCCCCCCCCCATTTTAACTTTAAGTGCAATGTGTGCACCTAGCGGGAAAAAATTAGATGCACAGTTGTATTTTCATGTGCACAGTGCACCTGTGCACCCGGGTATTTCGAGCCCTGGGTTAGGTAGGCAGGCAAGCATTTTATTAACGTCGCACTGGAACTTAAAATCCGACTATTGGCGATAATCTGTGATCAACCTCCGAAGGAAAAAATACAAGGATCCGTAATTTTTCGTAAAAACGTAATTTTGATCTACGGTCTGATGAATAGGTCACCTGAACAGACAACTCATTCTCCGAATTTCTTATTGGATGTAGAACTTTCGTGAAACACCACGCAGCGTCTACTTGTCTAAAAGGGATCTAGGGTTATAGGCTGTCAAGTTTGAGTGAAGTAAAGTCTATTCCAAAGAGAATAAATTCAGAAACCAAACATCAACACTCCCAGTGGGTATTTTCGGTACCAGCTCTATAATTGGCCAAGCTGCGTACCAACATAATAATGCCGACAAACTGGCAATAGATAGAAAATGGAACAGTACGACAACTATATACATTTTAAAATTTTTGATCATATTATGTGTTGCGTCGATGGTGGTCAGTGGGAATAAAAGCGGACTGTATAATTTTAAAACATTTATTTACAAAAACGGACATATAAAAAGGCATTGCAGTGGAGCAAGAGAAACATAACAAAGGAAGCGAACATTTTTTGGTTACACATCACTGAAGATTTACTTCAGTTCAGCTCGTTCAAGTATTCTGCGTTGCCAGATTCGAAAGTGCGAATGGGCGCAAACAATATGAAAAAAGGAAGGTAATTGGTAATTTTTTGTTTACGTCGTACTAGAGCAACACAAAGGGCTATTGACGACGGTCCGGGATCAATCCCTTAAGGGAAAGATCCGAGGACAACACCTCGTAATTTTGAACCACGGTCAGATGACGAAGCAACACCTGAGCTGGCACCCCACTCTCCAAACTTCCACGCCAACCCAACGTGAGGACTTTCGGCCACGACAGATTTAAGGTGCACCAGCCGCCTCTACACCATACGCTTACAAACATCCATGTCCGCACCCGGATTCGAACCAGGAACCTTCCGATCTAGAAACTAACACCTTAACCACTATACCGGTTGGTCGGCGAAAAAAAAAAAAAGGAAGGAAAGGTGGAAAATTACCCAGAGGGCGGACAAACTAGGCTCCGAGGTCTTAAAAAAATGAATGCAAAAGTGTCATATACCAGGACATGCAGTTTAGAAACGAGAGGTTTGCAAAGGCTCCGTTGAAGTGATTACCGAAGTACGCGGCCATGAGGGCAATGAAATTTTGAAGTGGAGTGGAGAAAGATGGCTTGGGTGTTCTGCAAAATCGTAATACCCATGTTTACAAGTGGAAGAACCTCATCAGAATATATATCATTAAGATGCCTCTGGTTTGTAAAGCCAGGACAAAACCTAAAGTTTTCCCTAGGCAGAGTACGCAAGGACATGACAGTTTTAACATGTATCAGCTATCTCATACACGACGGTGTTTGGTTGGATCGAGTTTCAAACTTACAAACCTACGCCTGCTAATCCGCTACTCAAATAAGGTAAAGCGACCTCAACTTAACAATCGCGAATTAGTTTCCCGATGTTTACTAGAAATAGTAAACCCCACGAGAAAAAGCTCAGGCCTCTGGTTTGTCAAGACGGGACACAATCCTGATCCTTTCCTTGTAATCTCGCTTTTCGTTTGCACTTTAAAAGCTTTATCCTGTGTTTTTTTTTTTAGATTACGTGAAGATACTGGTGCTTTTAAAACTTACCAAAGCGATAAACATCGCAAGGAAAACAGTCGCTACTGCCGTTCCTATGGCAGACTTCATCATACTAGCGCCCGTTTCAATAGCGTACTTTTCCCAAAGACTATTCCCTGCATATGCCAATGCAGCACCAGACACCATGGCACCCAAAAAGAAGAGATTTCTGTAGAACGGATACTCTTCAATTATATTGATCTGGAAAGCAACAAAAATAAATTATATATCAAGTGTGATATGGACTATAATACTTTTATAAGGAAACACAGCTAGAAACAATTCTCATGACAGATGCCATAGTAATCCATTTTGTTTATTAAGCCAAAACTCAACCTAAAGTGTTGTATCTTAATTCAACCACTACCCACTGATAATTTCCGAATGAAATGTACAACAGTTGACATATCACCAACAATTTCAGTATTCACTCGAAACATCAAGTAACCTTCCTAGAGGTATAGTCTTTACGAAATATTTCGTCGAAACCAATTGAAGGGTAAAAGCGAAATATCGAAACGCGTAAACATAATTCTAGTTACTAAAGTTAAGATTTGCGCGTTCTAGAAACTTAAAAACTTACTATTAAAGAAGCAGTACGCATACCTTCCGCTAATCCTGCGACCTGAAAGAGACATTTTAATTATTACTTGCATAAGGACAGAAAATACAATTTTTAAGCTTGTAAAAAAAAGCATATTTAAAAGCTTGTAAAAAAATTGAAAGACTCAACCGTACAGCTGCCATCTTTGCAAGTCGTTGTACGGAATCAAACAGAAAATCTAAAAGCGAAATACAGTCGGTTTTACTCCCCACCTTTTGTATAGGAGATATCCAACTATGAGTATGCGCATAAAAACGCCAATATACTTATGATTGGGGGGGAATTTTCGGGGATCCCAACTGTTCGAGCAAAGTGTACCAACTGAGGGTGCGTGGGAACTGGTTTCTAAGCGTGGTGAGAAAGCAATAAGGGTTACTATATTTTTCAAGTTCTCGTACTCTTGGCGTTACACAATTTTATAATAGTAATACATTTGGTGGCTGGTGTGGATATTACCGAGACCCGACTGTGTTTTTGATGCCATTAGGTGCTTTAATACGGTTTATTCTGTGTGGAGGCTTTCTTTATATATTTTTGATTATTGTGTAGAGAAGCAAGAAATGTTGGATGATTTTAAAAGGAAATTAAATGTTTAAATGCAAAACCGGAGATACTACTGAAATTTAAGTAGGACACCGATAAATACTCTGGAGATTTCATGAGCTATCTTCAGGTACATTAGCTAATTATGTGTTTCCTTAAGCACCAGTGTACTTTGATTGATCTTCAATTTAAAATCACCGTATATTTTTGTAATAGTGTGTGAAGGCTGGCTGATACCATAGACTGAAAGTTCATTTGAAAGCAATATATATACAATCTATATACAGTACCACTATGGCAGAACAAAAAGGGGAGATCATGATTTCTTTTAAGTCTTATCGTATGACTTAAAAGAAATCATGATTTCCTGCTCTGTTACAAAACGTCCTTTGTTTACATTTTGGGGTGCCATTGTAAACAACACAATAGTTATGCGGTGCCTTGAACAGCAACGCCATTTTCAACGGGCTTGCTCGTGAGAACCGCGAACTACAGTTTCAGTTCTCACACCCCTTAGTTTCACTTCTTAAGCCATTCCTATTGGTTACTTTTAGTTTCAGTTCGCATTTGTGTGTATAACCTTATTTGTATGCTAGCAGTGTGTGCTTTTGTCTCAGTCGTTGTAACGTATATGTGCTGTGATGTTCGTAAAATAAAAACCTTCTGATTACGTCAGCTTCACTGGTGACCCCGGATCGGACTTTGAAACGAACGCACTCCAGCGCTTGCCAGACATGTTTTTCCTAACAAATCTTCGCGTTCTGTTTTCGACTCCAGTGCCCCTCTGCGCTTTGGCGAAGGTAATCGTATCCCCGATCGGCAGGAACTCCGCGGAAACATTTGCTTGTTTTTTATTTGCTCTCCGAACTTTCGGCCAGAATGCTGAGGGACGATGCGACTGCAACCCCTGCGCAAGTATCGCGTGTTGCATTGAGAGTCCCACCCTTCTGGAAATCTAACGTTCGCCTGTGGATTACGCAATGTGAGAATGCTTTTATTTGCAGCGGAATCACTAACGATGACACGCGGTATGCTACTATGGACTCAGAGACTCTCACTCGCGTCTCCGATGTCGTCTTAAATCCTCCAGCAGAGAACAAGTTCAAAGCCCTCTCGGACAGACTCATTTCTGAATTCGCTGATTCTGAAAATCTAAAAATTAAAAAAAATTGCTGACGGTTCTTCAACTGGGAGACGAGCCCCTCAGCCAACTACTTCGCAAGACAACGGAACTCTCTGGCAATCGTTTATGTGAATATTTTTTACAGAACCTCTGGATACAGCGCATGCCTAGTCACATCCAAACAATTCTGTCTGCCAGCTCTGAACCTCTGGCCAATTTATCAAAAATTGCCGATAAAGTGGCGGTAGTGTCGATGCCAACCCGTGTTTGCCGCTGCATCCACGACCTCTTACCCTGATTTCTCTACAACAAGGTTCCAGAAATAGATGCAGAACTTGCACGAAAATTTGAAAAATTTCCGTGAAACTCCGCTTACGTCCAGCATTCCGGAAAATTTTCCATTTTCGAGGACGATGAGGTTCCCGCAGCCGACCACGTGCACCTCAACCCGATGATGTTTGCTGTTACCACCGTCGATTTGGAGATAATGCTCACAAATGCACATCCCCTTGCAACTTCGCTTCGTCATCTGACCGTGGTTCAAAATTACGAGGTGTTGTCCTCGAATCTTTCCCTTAAGGGACTGATTCCGGACCGTCGTCAATAGCCCGTTGTGTTGCTGTAGTACGACGTTAACTAAAATTACCATTACCATTAAATTGCAACTTCGCATAACACAAAAACGAAATGAATGGTGTTAGTAAAATTAAAACATTCTCATTATGTCAGCTTCACTTATATTAAAATTTGAGGTACAGAAATTACACTTTTTAATCAATGTTTTTTATTTCTGGCAGTTATGGACAGATATTTTAGTGAGATATTAGTAAATTTTAGACCCTCATTCTGTATCAATCCTTTTGCTTACTTCATATAAAAACAAAAGGTACTAATTTTTGGGTAAATATAAGTCTAAAGAATCCTCCATATTTTACTATGGGTTGAATTCGAGACAGATTAGTGGATAGTTAAAAAATAACTAAGATTTATTCACGGTGTGTAGTTATTGTTGATTAGCGTCGTACTGGAATCGGTCTATTGGGACGATCCGGGATCAATCTCGGAGGGAAAGATCCGAGGACGGAAGCACGTAATTTTGAACCAGTCAGATGAGGAGGCAATGCTTGAACTCGCAACCTACTCTCCAAACTTCCACATCACGCCAACGTTAGGACATTTGAGGCCTCAGGAGATTTAACGTGCACCAGCTACTTTGTGCACAAAGGTATTTGTTGGATTCGAACTTGCGTACCTCCGGCTACTAATCCGATGCTCTTCTAACCAGGCCATAGCCCGTTGTGTTGCTCTAGTACGACGTTAACTAAAAATTAACATTACCATTCTAACCAGGCCATTTCCCTTAAGGGACTGATCCCGGACCGTGGTCAATAGCCCTTTGTGTTGCTCTAGTACGACATTAATTAAAATTAACCATTACCCTAACCAGGCCACCAAGGCCTTAGTTTAACAGGTAGGTTGGTAATTAATTAACGTCCAACTGGAGCACAGAACGGGCTATTACCGACGGTAATTTAATTGGTAATTTTTTTAGCTAACGTCGTACTAGAGCAACACAATGGGCTATTGACGACGGTCCGGGATCAGTCCCTTAAGGGAAAGATCCGAGGACAACACCTCGTAATTTTTAACCACGGTCAGATGGAGAAGCACCACCTGAGCAGGCACCCCACTCTCCAAACTTCTACACCAACCCAACGTGAAGACTTTCGGCCACGACCGATGTAAGGTGTACCAGCCGCCTCTACACCATACGCTTACAAACATCCATGCCCGGACCCGGATTCAAACAAGGAACCTTCCTATCTAGATTCTAATAACTTAACCACCAGACCTGGTCAATGGGGAACTAACAGCTTCTAAACAAAATAAAGCCTTTTCTTTATTAAACCTTCAGTTAATCCTGTTCGTAGACATCTTTGATCAACGCAAAACGCCTTTTTATTTACATACAATCTCGTAGATCGGCTGTACGTCGTACAAGAGGGTCGATACTTTACGTGCGTCTGGAACTAAAAAAAAATGCCTTTTTTATAGTATCTTAAAAAGTTATGTTGGTAATGGTAATTTTAGTTAACGTAACGTTAGAAAGATCCGAGGACAACACCTCGTAATTTTGAACCACGGTCAGATGACGAAGCACCACCTGAGCTGGCACCCCACTTTCCAAACTTCTACGCCAACCCAACGTGAGGACTTTCGGCCACGACAGATTTAAGGTGCCCCAGCCGCCTCTATACCATACGCTTACAAACATCCATGCCCGTACCCGGATTCGAACCAGGAACCTTCCGATCTAGAGGCTAACACCTTAACCACTATACCGGTTGGTCGGCAAAAATATGTTGGAGAATAATCCTTATTTTCCCTCACCTAAACGTCATCGCTGACTGTCTTAGATCCTCAGTTGCTGCTGAGACCTTACTCAAAGGGAGTCTGTAACCATAGGAGCTCCCTATTTTCTAAGTTTAATATTTTGTGTTGTCAATTATCTGTGGATAATAAGGTAATGTTTGTCGTCCTTATGTTTGGCCATAATCTCTGCTAACCAAACAAAGTAAGATATTTCTGAATAAAAGGACGCCTAAATTTTGTCTCTACCATCAGCAAAACCCTAAATAATCAATTTTTTAGAAACGTGATAGCTCCAAATAAAACGAGCCTTCATAATTTTAAACGCTTTTTCTCCTTTTGTGTTAACGTCATCTGACCATGGTTCAAAATTCCGAGGTGTTGTCCTCGGATCTTTTCTTTGAGGGACTGATCCCGGAAGGTCATCAATAGCCCGTTGTGTTGCTCTAGTACGACGTTAACTAAAAAATTACCAATTATTACCTTTTGTGTGAAATGGGATTTCAAGTGAAAACCGATAAAAACTACCCGTCATTAATGAATTTTTCTTTATTTACTTTTCAAATAATATATATATATATTTATATATAATATATATATATATTATATATATTTCGTCTTCAGCAATATTGTGTACAAATATAGATCTTCTATAATTTTTTTGAACTATATATACTGTGTTATGTAGTTTTTGAGAAAATTTAAAATATTTTGTTAATTGTTTTAAATAAAAATCACGATGAGTTTATAGTATGAACTTTCAGAAGTAAATTAATAAAAAAAAAAGTGATTTGGTATAAATTGTTTTAAGATATATCAATTTTGCCCAACGTTAAAATTTTGACATTTCTAATTTCAAAAAAAAAATTGGATTTTGAAAATATAAATAGTTATAATTGCAAAATTGAAACATTTTGAAAAAATTTCAGAACAAAAACTTAAAATTGAAGATTTTAGAATTTTGAGTCCTGAATCCCCTTTGTTGGAGCCTCGTCGGAACTTCGAGCGAGCTTTCGCCAACTGTGGCGTAGTGTGAGAAATTTGCGATTTTTTGTATTTCGTTCCATTTTCAGAAAAACTTTTGTTACACGAGGGTGAAGGTAGCCTGGTCCATCAATCTCCTCCTTATACGAGCTCTTGTGCTCATGCATTTATATTTGAGGGTATTGTCCATCTTTTGTCTTCAGAGCGATGGTGCTCAAATCCTTCAAGTTGTACGTATCAAGTATATTTAACTAAATAAACCTAGTCCACTTCTATCGAATTATTCCACATCTTGAATCGCCAACACACATTTAATACGAGAAGCGTAATAACATCTTCAATTCGTCGTCGGTAATGTGATCGTAAGCGCCAGTTTCTCGATCATGCCGATGCGCATACATTTTGCGAACCACGAGTTAAGCAAAAAGAAAGCGTACCGGTCAAGTGAGACTTCGTATCCGTCAGAACAAGATGAAAAAAGTGTGCATTAGAGTGATGCTTCGTTTCGAGTTTATTTCTCCTGTAAAATTGGTATATTGCACTTACGATGTATCACACTAGCCGACAATATGCAGTTTCAAATGCAAGAAGTTCTTATTCAAATACAAGCATAGGAGTCTACAAAAATTCGTGAAACATCGCATATTGCCTTGTAACTAGATACAACCCCTTAGTTCAAATGCTGCTCAAAGAATCCAATGTTTTCAGGATTGAAGCTTTCACTTAGATACAGGAATAACCACGACTTTGGATAAATACACCTTGTGTAAAGTTTAAAATGTTTACAATAACTTTTTCATTTCCCGCTTTACTTTCAAAAACTTAAATTTTAAATTCTGTATAAAAGTAGTTTAATTGAGCTGAAAATATGCAATGTGTAAAGTGTTTTTTATTCGTTTGTTCCCACTCAAGTGCATAATCAGTGATTTCTTAAGTTTGCTGTCTGCCCACTCTAGGTCCAAACGGCTAGGTATCTCTTAATGAAATTTGCAAAATAATTTTTTTATCCCAGTGTTATGCAATTTTTCGAGCCTTATTTCACAATGTTGAACATTATGTTAAACAGTAGACGATTGAGTAAATTACGTAGGTGTTCCGTGCTATAACAGTTGAACACACACACAAAAATGAAGTTATTTAGCTGTTATGAAGGCGAGGCGTTAATTTCGCTGTGTTTTTATTCTGATTGTTTTACTAGTACGGCGGAAAAAGCAATTATTTCTTTACATTTAAACTAATAACTTCAGCTTTTTTTTCCTTGCTAGAACTTCAGAATTTAAAAACCGTTTACATTTTAAGCCTCATTTCATTAATCTTTCGGCGGTATATATAAATTGCTTTCGTCATCAGTAATTGTAATCCAAAATGCAACGAATTAATTACAAACGTTTTGTGGATATATTGTATCTAAACATTAAATCTTCAAGTGTTAGCGATACTTGTCGTGTTCTCATGAGAAAATAAATTTTTTTTGTATCAAATTTAGAAGATTCTTTTATGCTTGATAGATTTTTGAAGCACGAAATTATTTCCGTTTAGTCAAATACATTGTACCAACAATGACATTTTGTTTTTAAACTATTCCGCATGCAATTTAATTTTAAATCTCAGTTTTAACATATGGTTATGAAATTCATGAACATAATTAAAAGAAAGATGTTAAGTACTTTTATCACCCACTGTAAATTGTATTGCATTAGTGCAGTTTTTAACTGTAAACGAAGTGTTCGATTTCACCCAAGTAAATTCAACGAAGACTCATAAACAATATCAACAGGTTTAATAACAAACACACAGTCAAATAAAAATTGACTTTTAAAAAAAATGACATGGAAACTTAAATTACCAAGACACGCAAGCCACATGCCAATAGCAGTTAGACAATTTAATATAAAAATTGGATTCCTTAAAATTTAAAAAATTCCCTCGTGCTCATTTTAGTTAGTCACTTTAAAATGCGAGGTGGTTATAGAACATTAAGAAGTTTATTACTTTAAAAATTGTCTTGTCATCATCGTAAACAACCACGATTCATCTAATCAACTTATAGGGTTGCTGTATAAAGCTTTACCAGGAACTTCCTTCCGATTTGATGCTATTGTAGACTGCTTTCTTCAAGTCATTACTGCTGGTACCATCTTTTTCGAGGCTTAGACTTTTTCTGGGACGGATTCGAAGTGGAGACGTCTTCCGGGACGGTTTGCTTGGAAACAGAGACGACTTTCGGTACGGTTTGCTTGGAAACAGAGACGACTTTCGGTACGGTTTGCTTCGAAACAGAGACGACTTTCGGTACGGTTTGCTTCGAAACAGAGACGACTTTCGGGACGGTTTGCTTCGAAACAGAGACGACTTTCGGGACGGTTTGCTTCGAAACAGAGACGACTTCCGGGACGGTTTGCTTCGAAACCGAGACGACTTCCGGGACGGTTTGCTTCGAAACCGAGACCACTTCCGGTACGGTTTGCTTCGAAACCGAGACGACTTTCGGGACGCCTCCGTCAGACATTTGGCGGACAGGGCTTAATGGAGCTACTTTCCATCCTAACCGCCTATGTTTCATGAAAGCACAATATTCCCTGTGCTTGACGACGAACTGAAAAAAAGGTTAAAAGTTTCAATCTCTTTTCTGAATTAGTGCTACGAGTATACCAGTATATGTAGTACCCAGGAATTTACTACGGTTAGGTAGACAGGCATTTAATTAACGTCGCACTGGCACTTTAAAACGGGCTATTGGTTATAGTCCGTGATTAATCCCCGAAGGAATAAAAATCCGAGGAGAATAAGTAATTTTGATCCTTGGTCTGATGAAGAGGTCCCGGAACAGACTAGGGATGCGACATCGATGTCGATGTTTTAAAAAACATCGATGTATTTAACATCGATGTATTGGGGTCGATGTTTTTGTAACATCGATGTTTATACTTGTATATGTTTTTACGTTGTCGATGTTTTATTTTTGAATAAAAAAAAGTACAGTTATAAAAATGTAAAAAATAACTAAGTAGCATAATTTTTAAATTCAGCAAATCGAACATACTTTTAGACCAAAGTGGCCAAGTGTGAAGGGTCTGAAAGGTAGGGATGTGACATCGATGTCGATGCTTTCACAATATTGACGTTTCATAAAAAAAAAACATCGATGTATTTGATCCGATGTCGCATCACTAGTTGCTAAACCAGATTTAAGAAATAGGGAAACAAGTTTGAATTCACTGAATTTTAAAAACATCGATAGTTTGGGGGCGATGTATTATCAACATCGATGTTGTAATTTTCAACATCGATGTTTTGCTGTCGATGTCGCATCCCTAGAACAGACATCCCACTCACCAAATATCTTTTTGGATGTAGAAAATTCGTAAAAAAGCAGGTAGCTTCTAATTGTATAAAAGGGATACAGGGTTGTATGCCGTCACGTTTGAGTGAAATAGTCTATTCAGAAGAGAATAAATTCAAAGTTCTCAACAGAAACCAAACATTAACTCTCCCAGTGGGTATTTTCGAAACCAGTCTATAATTGGCTAAGCTGCGTACCAACATAATGTAGACAAAGGTGCAAGAGAGAAAACGGAACAAGACGACAACTATATACATTTAAAAATTTAAATCATAAAAAAAGGGTGGGGGAGGATTACCCAGTAGAACGGACAAACTAAGTTTCGAAGTCTTAAAAAAATTTAGTGTAAAAATACCATACACCAGGACATGAAGTTACGAGATGAGAGATTATACAGTCTACGTTAAAGTGATTCACACCCAAGGTCGTAGCCATGAGGGCGATGAAAAGACGTAGTGAAGTGAAGAAAGATGGCTTGGGTGTTCTGCAAAATCATGATCCCGATGTTTACAAGTAGAAGTACTTGCCCCACCGGTTTTCATAGTTACATATCACCATCTAAAACAACGCATAAATATATAATACACTACCATATCACATTTAGCTCCAGGGACCCGCCCAGAAAGATTAGCATCAAATCATCTAAATGTTCGCTTTAGATTTATTTTCTGTTCTAAATGTTCGCTTCCAATTTTTATTTAACGGATGCGCATGGTTCTTATGTTCACTTTATTATATGTTCACTTCGTAAAATCATCTAATTGATCACTTTTTGTTTAGTTGGCCTTATTAGCCCATGTACATATATTTCTTAGCAAAGACAGCAATAATAAATCCTTTGGATACCCGTATTCGCTTGCGTGCCGTGTTGTGGGGGGATTGGTTTTTGCCTTCCTTCGCCTGCAATCACTGGTGGTTCTCTGCCTTCAACGTGCTGGGAGTCGAACTATACCACTGGGATTAGCAACCCAAACTCAAAGCCAACAGGAGAGTTCGATCCCCGATGGTCTTGAAGTAGAAGTACGTCACCAGAAAATAGATCATCAGTGTACCTCTGGTTTCTCAAGCATGAACACAATCTAAAGTGTTCCCTGGGCAGAGTACGAAAGGACATGACAATTTCAACATGTCTCAGTTCTCGCATACACGGCGGTGTTTGGTTGGATCGAGTTTCGAACTCAACCAAATGGGGTAAAGTGACCTCTAATTAGCAGTCGCGAATTAGTTTCCCGATGCTTGCTATAAATAGTAACCCATGAGAAAAAGCCTTAACAGACCTTTGGTTTGTCAAGACTGGACACAATCCAGATCCTTTCCTTGTAATCATGCTTTTCGTTTGCACTTTAAAAGCTTTATCCGATGATTTTTCAGATTACGTGATGATGCTGGTGCTTTTAAAACAACATACCACAACGATAGAACCCGCTAGAAACACCGTCGATATCGCCATTCCTATGGCAGAGGTCTTCATACCACCAATAGTTTCCATAGCGTACTTTTCCCAAAGGCTATTCCCAGTTAATACCATTACAGCACCAGATGCAATTCCAGTCAAAACGGAGAGATTTCTGTAGAACGGAAACTCTTCAATTACATTAATCTGAAAATGAAAAAAAAAAATTCAATTTCTACATCAAGAGTTATCTGGACTACGATACTTTTAAGTTAACAGTTTGCTAAAAACAACTCTCAAGACAGATACCAAAAAATCCATATTATTTATTTTCAATCTCTAACAAGATGATCCTTATGTATCTGAATACAACACGGCCACTATTCAATGTTATTTTCCGAATTAAATGTACAACAGTAGACATATCACCAATAATTTCAGTATTCACTCGAAATATCAAGTAACCTTCCTAGTGGTAGTCTTTAAGAAATATTTCGTCGAAACCAATTGAAGGGTTAAAGCGAAATATCGAAACGCGTAAACATAATTCTAGTTACTAAAGTTAAGATTTGCACGTTCTAGGAACATAAAAACTTACCAATAAAGAAGCAGTACGCACACCTTCCGCTAATCCTGCGACCTGAAAGAGACATTTTAATTATTACTTGCATAAGGACATAAAATACAATAAATTTAAAAGCTTGTAAAAAAAATGTTAAGACTTGACCGTACAGCTGCCATTTTCGCAAACCTTTGCAAGTCGTTGTACGGAATAAAACTGAGAAAATCTAAAAACGAGGTACAGTCGTGTGTATACCACTTTTATATCAGAGAAGACATGAGCATGCGCATAAACAAGCCAATATACATTGGGTTGGTGAAGGTAGATTATTCAACAAGCGATTCAAAGGAGATCGTTTCAAGAACTCATAAGTAGTTTCATAGGCTGATTGTATCACGTGGTGTTTGGCGTCTTTAAAGCCTATCTCTACACAGATTTGACAATTGCTCTTTGCTTTGGCATCCATAATAGATCCGAAGACTTTTTCACAAGACTTGCAGGGGAAACTTTTGTTGCTGCTTTTTTGCAAAGACACCCCATGAACTATTGCTTCATGAGCCTTCAAATATCGCTTGACATAAAATACCGTACCACAAATTTCGCAATTAAATTCCATACATAATGAGATCTATTGTGCACGTGGTTTACACACATATAGTGTTTATGGGTGGTAGAGGTGGGAGCCGAAAATTGTATCCTTTTATTATATAAGTTAATAATTATATAAAATAATGTTTTATGTATGCTTTTTGTTACATCAGAATGGTTCTAAACCAGCGGTGGATATGACACCATCATCCTAAAGCAAAGGGGACGGCTGAGGGGCGGGAAAATATCAGCTGGTAATGAGTTCAGGAGTGGTTCTTAGATTATTTATGTAAAATCAACGGAAGCTTGGAAAAATATAAAAGGGGTATTAAAAATAAGGAAAAGTAATTTAGAATCAAAAGGAATTAAATTGGAATTTTTTTAAACTAATTTGGAGGATCTAAAAATCTTTCTGCCAGCTGTGTTTGAACTCGGGAAGTCAATTACGAGGTGTTGTCCTCGGATCTTTCCCTTAAGGGACTAATCCCGGACCGTCGTCAATAGCCCGTTGTGTTGCTCTAGTACGACGTTAACTAAAATTACCAAAAAATTACCGAACTCGGGAAGTCATCCTCCGCTGCCGACGCCAATCTGAAGGTAGGTAACTTTAGCCATTATGCCATCGTTGCTTCACGAAAAGAAGCTCTTTAAAAGAAGACATCATTTTATATTTGATTGATTTCATTGCCGTTATGGTTATTGGCGAGAAATACTACTTACAACAACCACACAACATATATATGAGGAGCCAATCAGAGTCAACTTGTCGGACACTTACGCTGTACTCTGAGGCGTTAGAGTGTTGCCTAGATTTTGGTGAAATAGCAACCCTAGCAACCTCTTCACTAAAATACTACGTGATTATTTTCGACGAATCAGATCGAAGACAGGTAACTGAGACAATCTGAACTGTACCGCTTGTATTATTCACGGTGGGTAGGTACTTTAAAAAAGTCATACTGGAACAAAACATCTGCCTAAAGAGACGATCCAGGTTCAATATCGGAGAGAAAGATCCGAGTACGAAAGCACGTAATTTTGATCGTCAGATAACGAAGCAACTCTTGAACTGGTATCTTTCTCTCCAAACTTCCACGCCACGCCAACGTGAGGACATTCGAGGGCACTAGATTTAACGTGCACCAACCCCTTTGTGTATCACGTTGGGTTAGCGTGGAAGTTTGGAGAATGGGGTGCTAGTTCAGGTGTTGCTTCGTCATCTGACCGTGGTTCAAAATTACGAGGTGTTATCCTCTGATCTTTCCCTTAAGGGACTGATCCCGGACCGTCGTCAATAGCCCGTTGTGTTGCTCTAGTACGACGTTAGCTAAAAATACCAAAATATACCAACCCCTTTCTATGCTGACCAAACGGTATAGTGGTTAAGGTGTTAGCCTCTGGATCGGAAGGTTCCTGGTTCGAATCCGGGTCCGGGCATGGATGTTTGTAAACGTATGGTGTAGAGACGGCTGGTGCACCTTAAATCTGTCGTGGCCGAAAGTCCTCACGTTGGGTTGGCGTGGAAGTTTGGAGAGTGGGGTGCCAGTTCAGGTGTTGCTTCGTCATCTGACCGTGGTTCAAAATTACGAGGTGTTGTCCTCGGACCTTTCCCTTAAGGGACTGATCCCGGACCGTCGTCAATAGCCCGTTGTGTTGCTCTAGTACGACGTTAGCTAAAAATACCAAAATATACCAACCCCTTTCTATGCTGACCAAACGGTATAGTGGTTAAGGTGTTAGCCTCTGGATCGGAAGGTTCCTGGTTCGAATCCGGGTCCGGGCATGGATGTTTGTAAACGTATGGTGTAGAGACGGCTGGTGCACCTTAAATCTGTCGTGGCCGAAAGTCCTCACGTTGGGTTGGCGTGGAAGTTTGGAGAGTGGGGTGCCAGTTCAGGTGTTGCTTCGTCATCTGACCGTGGTTCAAAATTACGAGGTGTTGTCCTCGGACCTTTCCCTTAAGGGACTGATCCCGGACCGTCGTCAATAGCCCGTTGTGTTGCTCTAGTACGACGTTAACTAAATTTACCGTTACCATTACATTACCAATCCCTTTCTGCACAAAGGTATTTGTTGGATTTGAACTTGCTAATTTGGTAATTTTAGTCAACGTCGTACTAAAGCAACACAACGGGCTATTGACGAAAGTCCTGGATATGTCCCTTAAGGGAAAGATCCGAGGACAACACCTCAATCGTATGGTATAGAGGTGGCTAGTGCACCTTAAATCGGTCGTGTCCGAAAGTCTTTAAGTTGGGTTGGTGTGAAAGTTTGGAGAGTGGGGTTCCAGCTAAGGTGTTGCTTCGTGATCTGACCTTTGTTCAAAATTACGTGGCATTGTTCTTATATCTTTCCCTTTGATGGTTTATCCCGGACTGTCGCCAATATCCCGTTGTGTTGTTCCAGTGTGATGTTAAATAAAAATTTCCAAAAATATTCTTCTTGTGCATATTTTTCGAGATTTTTGAGTGATCACGGATCGTAGAAAGTATATTAGGTAATAGATAAACAGATTGAATTGGTAATGGTAATTTTAGTTAATGTCGTACTAGAGCAACACAACGGGCCATTGACGACGGTCCGGGATCAATTCCTTAAGGGAAAGGTCCGAGGACAACACCTCGTAATTTTGAACCACGTTCAGATGACGAAGCAACACGTGAAGTGGCACCCCACTCTCCAAACATCCACACCAACCCAACGTGAGGATTTTCGGCCATGACAGATTTAAAGTGCACCAGCCGCCTCTACACCATACGCATACAAACATCCATGCCCGGACCCGGATTCGAACCAGGAACCTTCCGATTTAGAGGCTAACACCTTAAGCACTATATCGGTTGGTCGGCTGTAGTTTTGTCAAAATAAATATCAATGAAAGAATACATCAAACACAATTACAAAGTAACAATCTGTCCTGAGATCATTCCTAGTGAATCAAAAATCATCGAAATATCAGCATACATCACACCCTGCATGTTTAATGAAGGTACCGCATCACATCTTTACATTAGGATTGCAATGGGAGCTTTAATGCCCATTTGCATGCTGAGACAGCGGATGAAGCGTGAGTCACGATCGCTTTCAGAAAATCGTAAGATTGTGCCCACGAGGAAAGAATACGTCGCTACGCAACGTCAAATCCAAGTTTTTGATAGTAAAGCTGGAAAATGACTTGTGTGTGCCTGGAATAGATGACTCAATACAAGTGTAAAACAATTCGATTTTAATATCACATGTTTACTATTTTTTCTCAAAACCATGTTTTTAAAGTCGGTGAGCCGATCAACTTTGCCAGGTGGTCAAGGTGTTATGTTCTGTTTACGATTCTCCGTATGTCCGTATGCGTCACACCAATGATAGAGGAGAACCACGTTATTGACAGATGGGCGGGATTACGCAGACCCTATCTGTAGCTTCGGATGCGTTAAGGCGGAGCCTACGCATACGGATAATCGTAAACGGGCCTTTAGCCTCTAGATCGGAAGGTTCCTGGTTTGAATCCCGGTCAGTGCAAGGATGTTTGTAAGCATATGGTGTAGAGGCGGCTGGTGGAACTTAAATCTGTCCTGGTCGAAAGTCCTCACGTTGGGTTGGTGTGGAAATATGAAGAGTGGTTTGCCAGATCAGGTGTTGCCTCGTCATCTGACTGTGATTAAAATTGCGTGTTGTCCTCGATTCTTTCCCTTAGGGGATTGCTGGAGATCCGTCGTCAATAGCCCGTCGTGTTGCTCTAGTAGTTACGTGAATTAAAAATTATCAAAATTACAAACAATCAATATCGGTGGTAAGTTAAGTGTAATTTTAATTAACGTCGCACTAGTGCAACATAACGGGCTATTGACTACGGTACGGGATCAATCCCCAAAGGGAAAGATGCGAGAAAAACGTCATGTAAATTCTATATAACCATGGTCACATGACGAATCAAAGTCGGTAATAAAATATCTTGAGAACCGCCGAATTTGTACTGCTTTTTCTTAACACAATTTAACAGTCTGTAATTATTCGATTCTTTCCTTCAGTCAATTGGTATCGATATTTTATAATTAACGTCTCAGTGGAGGAGCCCATAAACACAAAGGGCTATTTCTGACAGTCCGGGATCAACTCCGGAGGGAAAGGTCCGAGGACAACACTACATGATTTAGAACCGCGGTCAGATGACGAGACCACTTGAGCTGGCACCAAACTCAAAGCTTCTACACCAGGACAACATGAGGACATTTGAGGCCACGACAGATTTAACGTGAACCAACCCTTTCTACATGACTGTTTTCGGTTGGAATGGAACTCACAACCCTCCGTCAAACCGGGCTGCCGAAGACAAATCGATATTATGAATTTTATTAGCTAATACAATTTTTATTCGCCGACCAACCGGTATAGTGGTTAAAGTGTTAGCCTCTAGATAGGAAGGTTCCGGGTGTAGAGGCGGCTGGTGCACATGTAATCTGTCGAGACAGAAAGTCTTCACGTGGGGTTGGTGTGGACGTTTGGAGAGTGGTGGTGCCAGCTCAGGGGTTGCTTAGTCATCTGACCGTGATTCAATATTTCAAGGTGTTGTCCTCGGATCTTTCCCTTAAGGGACTGATCCAAGACCGTCGTCAATAGCCCGTTGTGTTGCTCTAGTACGACGTTAACTAAAATTACCATTACCAATTTTTATTCGTAAAAATAGAAACAAGATTTTGATCAATTGAAACGTGAACGTGAATCAACGCCAACGTTAGAGCACGATAGTTTTAAAGTGCAGCCCCTGTACATGGCCGTGAAGACACCGAGTTTCAATTCTGCAACCATCGAGTTAATCGGTCACTTCCAACCGGGCAATAATGGCCCTCATTACCAAAGGCAAAGATCCGAAGGCAACATCTTGTAATTTTGGACTACGGTCAAACGAGGTAATGGTAATGGTAATTTTAGTCAACGTCGTACTAGAGCAACACAACGGGCTATTGACGACGGTCCGGAATCAGTCCCTTAAGGGAAAGATCCGGTAATTGGTAATTGGTAATTTTTAGTTAACGTCGTACTAGAGCAACACAAAGGGCTATTGACGACGGTCCGGGATCAGTCCCTTAAGGGAAAGGTCCGAGGACAACACCTCGTAATTTTGAACCACGGTCAGATGACGAAGCAACACCTGAGCTGGCACCACACTCTCCAAACATCCGCACCAACCCAACATAAGGACTTTCTGCCACGACAGATTTAGGGTGCTACATCCATGCCCGCATCCGGATTCTAACCAGGAACTTTCCGATCTAAAGGCTAACATCTTAACCTCTATACCGGTTAATCGTATAACTAGATGGAAAGATGTAAATTAGAGCAATACATAGTATTCGACTTGTTAGTTTTTTTCTCCTCTTGTATAATTGGTATTTTGCGAGGTATGACACTAGACCAATGGCCGGCGAAATCATTAGTCCAAAACAGCCAAATATCAACAGTACAAGATTTAAGATTTCTTTTGAAAGCCAAATTTTTTTCTCCCAGAACCATGTATTTAGGAGTTGTTTTGGAACTAGCTACGAATATTAAATAAAACCAGGTATCATCAGAATAATCTTATTTATTTTAACACAAGAAAATATTTTTTATATTAAAATAAAAATATGAGAAACACGTATTTAAATGTAAACAATGACCTTTCACTTCCTTGGAAAGTTTGGTAATGGTAATTGTAATTTTAGTTAACGTCGTACTAGAGCAACACAACGGGCTATTGACGACGGTCCGGGATCAGTCCCTTAAGGGAGTGATCAGAGGACAACACCTCGTGATTTTGAACCACGGTCAGATGACGAAGCAACACCTGAGCTGGCACCACACTCTCCAAACATCCGCACCAACCCAACATAAGGACTTTCTGCCACGACAGATTTAGGGTGCAACATCCATGCCCGCATCCGGATTCTAACCAGGAACTTTCCGATCTAAAGGCTAACATCTTAACCTCTATACCGGTTAATCGTATAACTAGATGGAAAGATGTAAATTAGAGCAATACATAGTATTCGACTTGTTAGTTTTTTTCTCCTCTTGTATAATTGGTATTTTGCGAGGTATGACACTAGACCAATGGCCGGCGAAATCATTAGTCCAAAACAGCCAAATATCAACAGGACAAGATTTAAGATTTCTTTTGAAAGCCAATTTTTTTTCTCCCAGAACCATGTATTTAGGAGTTGTTTTGGAACTAGATACGAATATTAAATAAAACCAGGTATCATCAGAATAATCTTATTTATTTTAACACAAGAAAATATTTTTTACATTAATAAAAATATGAGAAACACGTATTTAAATGTAAACAATGACCTTTCACTTCCTTGGAAAGTTTGGTAATTGGTAATTTTTTTTTAGTTAACGTCGTACTAGAGCAACACAACGGGCTATTGACGACGGTCCGGGATCAGTCCCTTAAGGGAAAGATCCGAGGACAATAGCTCGTAATTTTGAACCACGGTAAGATGACGAAGCAACACCTGAGCTGGCACCCCACTCTCCAAACTTCCACGCCAACCCAACGTGAGGACTTTCGGCCACGACAGATTTAAGGTGCACCAGCCGCCTCTACACCATACGATTACAAACATCCATGCCCGTACCCGGATTCGAACCAGGAACCTTCCGATCTAGAGGCTAACACCTTAACCACTATACCGGTTGGTCGGCAAAAATATGTTGGAGAATAATCGTTATTTTCCCTCACCTAAACGTCATCGCTGGCTGTCTTAGATCCTCAATTGCTGCTGTGACCTTACGCAAAGGGAGTCTGTAACCATAGGAGCTCCCTATTTTCTAAGTTTAATATTTTGTATTGTCAATTATCTGTGGATAATAAACAAATAAGGTAATGTTTGTCGTCCTTATGTTTGGCCATAATCTCTGCTAACCAAACAAAGTAAGATATTTCTGAATAAAAGGACGCCTAAATTTTGTCTCTACCATCAGCAAAACCCTAAATAATCAATTTTTTAGAAACGTGATAGCTCCAAATAAAACGAGCCTTCATAATTTTAAACGCTTTTTCTCCTTTTGTGTTAACGTCATCTGACCATGGTTCAAAATTCCGAGGTGTTGTCCTCGGATCTTTCCTTTAAGGGACTGATCCCGGAAGGTCATCAATAGCCCCTTGTGTTGCTCTAGTACGACGTTAACTAAAAAATTACCAATTATTACCTTTTGTGTGAAATGGGATTTCAAGTGAAAACTGATAAAAACTACCCGTCATTAATGAATGAAATTTTCTTTATTTACTTTTCAAATAATATATATATATATATATATTTCGTCTTCAGCAATATTGTGTACAAATATAGATCTTCTATAATTTTTTTGAACTATATATACTGTGTTATGTAGTTTTTGAGAAAATTTAAAATATTTTGTTAATTTTTTTAAATAAAAATCACGATGACAGTTTACAGTATGAACTTTCAGAAGTAAATTAATACAAAAAAAAAGTGATTTGGTATAAATTATTTTAAGATATATCAATTTTGCCCAACGTTAAAATTTTGACATTTCTAATTTCAAAAAAAAAAAAAAATTGGATTTTGAAAATATAAATAGTTATAATTGCAAAATACAGTGAAAACATTTTGAAAAAATTTCAGAACAAAAACTTAATATTGAAGATTTTAGAATTTTGAGTTCCGAATCCCCTTTGTTGGAGCATCGTCGGAACTTCGAGCGAGCTTTCTTCAATTGTGGCGTAGTGTGAGAAATTTGCGATTTTTTGTATTTTGTTCCATTTTCAGAAAAACTTTTGTTACGCGAGGGTGAAGGTAGCCTGGTCCATCAATCTCCTTCCTCCTTATACGAGCTCTTGTGCTCATGCATTTATATTTGAGGGTATTGTCCATCTTTTGTCTTTAGAGCGATGGTGCTCAAATCCTTCAAGTTGTACATATCAAGTATAATTAACTAAATAAACCTAGTCCACCTTCTATCGAATTATTCCACATCTTGAATCGCCTACACACCTTTAATACGAGAAGCGTAATAACATCTTCAATTCGTCGTCGGTAATGTGCTCGTAAGCGCCAGTTTCTCGATCATGCCGATGCGCATACATTTTGCGAACCACGAGTTAAGCAAAAAGAAAGCGTACCGGTCAAGTGAGACTTCGTATCCGTCAGAACAAGATGAAAAAAGTGTGCATTAGAGTGATGCTTCGTTTTGAGTTTATTTCTCCTGTAAAATTGGTATTTTGCACTTACGATATATCACACTAGCCGACGATATGCAGTTTCAAATGCAAAAAGTTTTTATTCAAATACAAGCATAGGAGTCTACAAAAATTCGTGAAACATCGCATTTTGCTTTGTAACTAGATACAACCCCTTAATTCAAATGCTGCAAAGAATCCAATGTTTTCAGGATTGAATCTTTCACTTACAGTAATAACTACGACTTTGGATAAACACACCTTGTGTAAAGTTTAAAATGTTTACAATAACTTTTCATTTCCCACTTTACTTTCAAAAACTTAAATTTTAAATTATGTATAAAAGTAGTTTAAATGAGCTGAAAATATGCAATGTGCAAAGTGTTTTTTTATTCGTTTGTTCCCACTCAAGTGCATAATCAGTGATTTCTTAAGTTTGCTGTCTGCCCACTCTAGGTCCAAACGGCTAGGTATCTCTTAATGAAATTTGCAAAATAATTTTTTATCCCAGTGTTATGCAATTTTTCGAGCCTTATTTCACAATGTTGAACATTATATTAAACAGTAGACGAGGGAGTAAATTACGTAGGTGTTCCGTGCTATAACAGTTGAACACCCACACATAAATGAACAGTTATTTAGCTGTTATGAAGGTGAGGCGTTAATTTCGCTGCGTTTTTATTCTGATTGTTTTACTAGTACGGCGGAAAAAGCAATTATTTCTTTACATTATTTAAACTAATAACTTAAGCTTTTTTTTTTCCTTGCTAGAACTTCAGAATTTAAAAGCCGTTTACATTTTAAGCCTCATTTCATTAATCTTTCGGTGGTATATTTAAATTACTTTCGTCATCAGTAATTGTAATCCAAAATGCAACGAATTAATTACAAACGTTTTGTGGATATATTGTATCTAAACATTAAATCTTCAAGTGTTAGCGATACCTGTCGTGTTCTCATGAGAAAATAATTTTTTTTTGTATCAAATTTAGAAGATTCTTTTATGCTTCATAGATTTTTGAAGCACGAAATTATTTCCGTTTAGTCAAATACATTGTACCAACAATGACATTTTGTTTTTAAACTATTCCGCATGCAATTTAATTTTAAATCTCAGTTTTAACATATGGTTATGAAATTCATGAACATAATTAAAAGAAAGATGTTAAGTACTTTTATCACCCACTGTAAATTGTATTGCATTAGTGCAGTTTTTAACTGTAAACGAAGCGTTCGATTTCACCCGAGTAAATTCAACGAAGACTCATAAACACACACACAATATTAACAATTTTAATAACAAACACACAG
Source organism: Metellina segmentata (assembly GCA_947359465.1). Taxonomy (NCBI): domain Eukaryota; kingdom Metazoa; phylum Arthropoda; class Arachnida; order Araneae; family Tetragnathidae; genus Metellina; species Metellina segmentata. The sequence goes on along the minus strand of OX375880.1, from coordinate 90,480,096 downwards.
TCAAATAAAAATTGACTTTTAAAAAAATGACATGGAAACTTAAATTACCAAGACACGCAAGCCACATGCCAATAGCAGTTAGACAATTTTATATAAAATATAGATTCCTTAAAATTTAAAAAATTCCCTCGTGCTCATTTTAGTTAGTCACTTTAAAATGCGAGGTGGTTATAGAACATTAAGAAGTTTAATACTTTAAAAATTGTCTTGTCATCATCGTAAACAACCACGATTCATCTAATCAACTTATAGGGTTGCTGTATAAAGCTTTACCAGGAACTTCCGATTTGATGCTATTGTAGACTGCTTTCTTCAAGTCATTACTGCTGGTACCATCTTTTTCGAGGCTTAGACTTTTTCTGGGACGGATTCGAAGTGGAGACGTCTTCCGGGACGGTTTGCTTGGAAACAGACGACTTTCGGTACGGTTTGCTTCGAAACCGAGACGACTTTCGGTACGGTTTCCTTCGAAACCGAGACGACTTCCGGGACGGTTTCCTTCGAAACCGAGACGACTTCCGGGACGGTTTCCTTCGAAACCGAGACGACTTCCGGGACGGTTTCCTTCGAAACCGAGACGACTTCCGGGACGGTTTGCTTCGAAACCGAGACGACTTTCGGGACGCCTCCGTCAGACATTTGGCGGACGGGGCTTAATGGAGCTACTTTCCATCCTAACCGCCTATGTTTCATGAAAGCACAATATTCCCTGTGCTTGACGACGAACTGAAAAAAAGGTTAAAAGTTTCAATCTCTTTTCTGAATTAGTGCTACGAGTATACCAGTATATGTAGTAGCCAGGAATTTCCTACGGTTAAGTAGACAGGCATTTAATTAACGTCGCACTGGCACTTTAAAACGGGCTATTGGTTATAGTCCGTGATTAATCCCCGAAGGAAAAAAAATCCGAGGACAATAAGTAATTTTGATCCTCGGTCTGATGAAGAGGTCCCGGAACAGACTAGGAATGCGACATCGATATCAATGTATTTAACATCGATGTCGATGTTTTAAAAAACATCGATGTATTTAACATCGATGTCGATGTTTTAAAAAACATCGATGTATTTAACATCGATGTCGATGTTTTAAAAAACATCGATGTATTTAACATCGATGTCGATGTTTTAAAAAACATCGATGTATTTAACATCGATGTCGATGTTTTAAAAAACATCGATGTATTTAACATCGATGTCGATGTTTTAAAAAACATCGATGTATTTAACATCGATGTCGATGTTTTAAAAAACATCGATGTATTTAACATCGATGTCGATGTTTTAAAAAACATCGATGTATTTAACATCGATGTCGATGTTTTAAAAAACATCGATGTATTTAACATCGATGTCGATGTTTTAAAAACATCGATGTATTTAACATCGATGTCGATGTTTTAAAAACATCGATGTATTTAACATCGATGTCGATGTTTTAAAAACATCGATGTATTTAACATCGATGTCGATGTTTTAAAAACATCGATGTACTGGGGTCGATGTTTTTGTAACATCGATGTTTATACATGTCGATGTTTTTACGTTGTCGATTTTTTATTTTTGAATAAAAAATGTAGTTATAAAAATTTAAAAAATAACCAAGTAGCATAATTTTTATTATCAGCAAATTGACCATACTTTTAGACCAAATTGACCAAGGGTGAAGGGTCTGAAAAGTAGGGATGTGACATCGATGTCGATGCTTTCACAATATTGATGTTTCATAAAAAAAAAACATCGATGTATTTGATCCGATGTCGCATCACTAGTTGCTAAACCAGATTTAAGAAATAGGGAAACAAGTTTGAATTCACTGAATTTTAAAAACATCGATAGTTTGGGGGCGATGTATTATCAACATCGATGTTTTAATTTTCAACATCGATGTTTTGCTGTCGATGTCGCATCCCTAGAACAGACATCCCACTCACCAAATATCTTTTTGGATGTAGAAAATTCGTAAAAAAAGCAGGTAGCTTCTAATTGTATAAAAGGGATATAGGGTTGTATGCCGTCACGTTTGAGTGAAATAGTCTATTCAGAAGAGAATAAATTCAAAGTTCTCAACAGAAACCAAACATTAACTCTCCCAGTGGGTATTTTCGAAACCAGTCTATAATTGGCTAAGCTGCGTACCAACATAATGTAGACAAAGGTGCAAGAGAGAAAACGAAACAAGACGACAACTATATACATTTAAAAATTTTGATCATAAAAAAGGGGGGGGGAGGATTACCCAGTAAAACGGACAAACTAAGTTTCGAAGTCTTAAAAAAATTTAGTGTAAAAATACCATACACCAGGACATGAAGTTAAGAGATGAGAGATTATACAGTCTACGTTAAAGTGATTCACACCCAAGGTCGTAGCCATGAGGGCGATGAAAAGACGTAGTGAAGTGAAGAAAGATGGCTTGGGTGTTCTGCAAAATCATGATCCCGATGTTTACAAGTAGAAGTACTTGCCCCACCGGTTTTCATAGTTACATATCACCATCTAAAACAACGCATAAATATATAATACACTACCATATCACATTTAGCTCCAGGGACCCGCCCAGAAAGATTAGCATCAAATCATCTAAATGTTCGCTTTAGATTTATTTTCTGTTCTAAATGTTCGCTTCTAATTTTTATTTAACGGATGCGCATGGTTCTTATGTTCACTTTATTATATGTTCACTTCGTAAAATCATCTAAATGATCACTTTTTGTTTAGTTGGCCTTATTAGCCCATGTACATATATTTCTTGGCAAAGACAGCAATAATAAATCAATGCCGTGTTGTGGGGGATTGGTTTTTGCCTTCCTTCGCCTGCAATCACTGGTGGTTCTCTGCCTTCAACGTGCTGGGAGTCTAACTATACCACTGGGATTGGCAACCCTAACTCAAAGCCAACAGGAGAGTTCGATCCCCGATGGTCTTGAAGTAGAAGTACGTCACCAGAAAATAGATCATCAGTGTACCTCTGGTTTCTCAAGCATGAACACAATCTAAAGTGTTCCCTGGGCAGAGTACGAAAGGACATGACAATTTCAACATGTCTCGGTTCACACGGCGGTGTTTGGTTGGATCTAGTTTCGAACTCAACCAAATGGGGTAAAGTGACCTCTAATTAGCAGTCGCGAATTAGTTTCCCGATGCTTGCTATAAATAGTAACCCATGAGAAAAAGCCTTTACAGACCTTTGGTTTGTCAAGACTGGACACAATCCAGATCCTTTCCTTGTAATCATGCTTTTCGTTAGCACTTTAAAAGCTTTATCCGATGATTTTTCAGATTACGTGATGATGCTGGTGCTTTTAAAACAACTTACCACAACGATAGAACCCGCTAGAAACACCGTCGATATCGCCATTCCTATGGCAGAGGTCTTCATACCACCAATAGTTTCCATAGCGTACTTTTCCCAAAGGCTATTCCCAGTTAATACCATTACAGCACCAGATGCAATTCCAGTCAAAACGGAGAGATTTCTGTAGAACGGAAACTCTTCAATTACATTAATCTGAAAATGAAAAAAAAAATTCAATTTCTACATCAAGAGTTATCTGGACTACGATACTTTTAAGTTAACAGTTTGCTAAAAACAACTCTCAAGACAGATACCAAAAAATCCATATTATTTATTTTCAATCTCTAACAAGATGATCCTTATGTATCTGAATACAACACGGCCACTATTCAATGTTATTTTCCGAATTAAATGTACAACAGTAGACATATCACCAATAATTTCAGTATTCACTCGAAATATCAAGTAACCTTCCTAGTGGTAGTCTTTAAGAAATATTTCGTCGAAACCAATTGAAGGGTTAAAGCGAAATATCGAAACGCGTAAACATAATTCTAGTTACTAAAGTTAAGATTTGCACGTTCTAGGAACATAAAAACTTACCAATAAAGAAGCAGTACGCACACCTTCCGCTAATCCTGCGACCTGAAAGAGACATTTTAATTATTACTTGCATAAGGACATAAAATACAATAAATTTAAAAGCTTGTAAAAAAAATGTTAAGACTTGACCGTACAGCTGCCATTTTCGCAAACCTTTGCAAGTCGTTGTACGGAATAAAACTGAGAAAATCTAAAAACGAGGTACAGTCGTGTGTATACCACTTTTATATCAGAGAAGACATGAGCATGCGCATAAACAAGCCAATATACATTGGGTTGGTGAAGGTAGATTATTCAACAAGCGATTCAAAGGAGATCGTTTCAAGAACTCATAAGTAGTTTCATAGGCTGATTGTATCACGTGGTGTTTGGCGTCTTTAAAGCCTATCTCTACACAGATTTGACAATTGCTCTTTGCTTTGGCATCCATAATAGATCCGAAGACTTTTTCACAAGACTTGCAGGGGAAACTTTTGTTGCTGTTTTTTTGCAAAGACACCCCATGAACTATTGCTTCATGAGCCTTCAAATATCGCTTGACATAAAATACCGTACCACAAATTTCGCAATTAAATTCCATACATAATGAGATCTATTGTGCACGTGGTTTACACACATATAGTGTTTATGGGTGGTAGAGGTGGGAGCCGAAAATTGTATCCTTTTATTATATAAGTTAATAATTATATAAAATAATGTTTTATGTATGCTTTTTGTTACATCAGAATGGTTCTAAACCAGCGGTGGATACGACACCATCATCCTAAAGCAAAGGGGACGGCTGAGGGGCGGGAAAATATCAGCTGGTAGTGAGTTCAGGAGTGGTTCTTAGATTATTTATGTAAAATCAACGGAAGCTTGGAAAAATATAAAAGGGGTATTAAAAATAAGGAAAAGTAATTTAGAATCAAAAGGAATTAAATTGGAATTTTTTTAAACTAATTTGGAGGATCTAAAAATCTTTCTGCCAGCTGTGTTTGAACTCGGGAAGTCAATTACGAGGTGTTGTCCTCGGATCTTTCCCTTAAGGGACTAATCCCGGACCGTCGTCAATAGCCCGTTGTGTTGCTCTAGTACGACGTTAACTAAAATTACCAAAAAATTACCGAACTCGGGAAGTCATCCTCCGCTGCCGACGCCAATCTGAAGGTAGGTAACTTTAGCCATTATGCCATCGTTGCTTCACGAAAAGAAGCTCTTTAAAAGAAGACATCATTTTATATTTGATTGATTTCATTGCCGTTATGGTTATTGGCGAGTAATACTACTTACAACAACCACACAACATATATATGAGGAGCCAATCAGAGTCAACTTGTCGGACACTTACGCTGTACTCTGAGGCGTTAGAGTGTTGCCTAGATTTTGGTGAAATAGCAACCCTAGCAACCTCTTCACTAAAATACTACGTGATTATTTTCGACGAATCAGATCGAAGACAGGTAACTGAGACAATCTGAACTGTACCGCTTGTATTATTCACGGTGGGTAGGTACTTTAAAAAAGTCATACTGGAACAAAACATCTGCCTAAAGAGACGATCCAGGTTCAATATCGGAGAGAAAGATCCGAGTACGAAAGCACGTAATTTTGATCGTCAGATAACGAGGCAACTCTTGAACTGGTATCTTTTTCTAAAAACATCCACGCCACGCAAACGTGAGGACATTCGAGGGCACTAGATTTAACGTGCACCAGTTTGGAGAGTGGGGTGCCAGCTCAGGTGTTACTTCGTCATCTGACCGTGGTTCAAAATTACGAGGTGTTGTCCTCGGATCTTTCCCTTAAGGGACTGATCCCGGACCGTCGTCTATAGCCCGTTGTGTTGCTCTAGTACGACGTTAACTAAAATTACCAAAATTACCAATTAACGTGCACCAACCCCTTTGTGTATCACGTTGGGTTAGCGTGGAAGTTTGGAGAATGGGGTGCCAGTTCAGGTGTTGCTTCGTCATCTGACCGTGGTTCAAAATTACGAGGTGTTATCCTCTGATCTTTCCCTTAAGGGACTGATCCCGGACCGTCGTCAATAGCCCGTTGTGTTGCTCTAGTACGACGTTAGCTAAAAATACCAAAATATACCAACCCCTTTCTGCACAAAGGTATTTGTTGGATTTGAACTTGCTAATTTGGTAATTTTAGTCAACGTCGTACTAAAGCAACACAACGGGCTATTGACGAAAGTCCTGGATATGTCCCTTAAGGGAAAGATCCGAGGACAACACCTCAATCATATGGTATAGAGGTGGCTAGTGCACCTTAAATCGGTCGTGTCCGAAAGTCTTTAAGTTGGGTTGGTGTGGAAGTTTGGAGAGTTGATTTCCAGCTAAGGTGTTGCTTCGTCATCTGACCTTTGTTCAAAATTACGTGGTATTGTTCTTATATCTTTCCCTTTGATGGTTTATCCCGGACTGTCGCCAATATCCCGTTGTGTTGTTCCAGTGTGATGTTAAATAAAAATTTCCAAAAATATTCTTCGTGTGCATATTTTTCGAGATTTTTGAGTGATCACGGATCGTAGAAAGTATATTAGGTAATAGAGAAACAGATTGAATTGGTAATGGTAATTGTAGTTAATGTCGTACTAGAGCAACACAACGGGCTATTGACGACGGTCCGGGATCAATTCCTTAAGGGAAAGGTCCGAGGACAACACCTCGTAATTTTGAACCATGTTCAGATGACGAAGCAACACGTGAAGTGGCACCCCACTCTCCAAACTTCCACACCAACCCAACGTGAGGATTTTCGGCCACGACAGATTTAAAGTGCACCAGCCGCCTCTACACCATACGCATACAAACATCCATGCCCGGATCCGGATTCGAACCAGGAACCTTCCGATTTAGAGGCTAACACCTTAAGCACTATATCGGTTGGTCGGCTGTAGTTTTGTCAAAATAAATATCAATGAAAGAATACATCAAACACAATTACAAAGTAACAATCTGTCCTGAGATCATTCCTAGTGAATCAAAAATCATCGAAATATCAGCATACATCACACCCTGCATGTTTAATGAAGGTACCACATCACATCCTTACATTAGGATTGCAATGGGAGCATTAATGCCCATTTGCATGCTGAGACAGTGGATGAAGCGTGAGTCACGATCGCTTTCAGAAAATCGTAAGATTGTGCCCACGAGGAAAGAATACGTCGCTACGCAACGTCAAATCCAAGTTTTTGATAGTAAAGCTGGAAAATGACTTGTGTGTGCCTGGAATAGATGACTCAATACAAGTGTAAAACAATTCGATTTTAATATCACATGTTTATTATTTTTTCTCAAAACCATGTTTTTAAAGTCGGTGAGCCGATCAACTTGCCAGGTGGTCAAGGTGTTATGTTCTGTTTACGATTCTCCGTATGTCCGTATGCGTCACACCAATGATAGAGGAGAACCACGTTATTGACAGATGGGCGGGATTACGCAGACCCTATCTGAAGCTTCGGATGCGTTAAGGCGGAGCCTACGCATACGGACAATCGCAAACGGGCCTTTAGCCTCTAGATCGGAAGGTTCCTGGTTTGAATCCCGGTCAGTGCAAGGATGTTTGTAAGCATATGGTGTAGAGTCGGCTGGATGAACTTAAATCTGTCCTGGTCGAAAGTCCTCACGTTGGGTTGGTGTGGAAATATGAAGAGTGGGGTGCCAGATCAGGTGTTGCCTCGTCATCTGACTGTGATTAAAATTGCGTGTTGTCCTCGAATCTTTCCCTTAGGGGATTGCTGGCGATCCGTCGTCAATAGCCCGTTGTGTTGCTCTAGTAGTTACGTGAATTAAAAATTATCAAAATTACAAACAATCAATATCGGTGGTAAGTTAAGTGTAATTTTAATTAACGTCGCGCTAGTGCAACATAACGGGCTATTGACTACGGTACGGGATCAATCCCCAAAGGGAAAGATGCGAGAAAAACATCATGTAAATTCTATATAACCATGGTCAGATGACGAATCAAAGTCGGTAATAAAATATCTTGAGAACCGCCGAATTTGTACTGCTTTTTCTTAACACAATTTAACAGTCTGTAATTATTCGATTCTTTCCTTCAGTCAATTGGTATCGATATTTTATAATTAACGTCTCAGTGGAGGAGCCCATAAACACAAAGGGCTATTGCTGACAGTCCGGGATCAACTCCGGAGGGAAAGGTCCGAGGACAACACTACATGATTTAGAACCGCGGTCAGATGACGAGACCACTTGAACTGGCACCAAACTCAAAGCTTCTACACCAGGACAACATGAGGACATTTGAGGCCACGACAGATTTAACGTGAACCAACCCTTTCTACATGACTGTTTTCGGTTGGAATGGAACTCGCAACCCTCCGTCCAACCGGGCTGCCGAAGACAAATCGATATTATGAATTTTATTAGCTAATACAATTTTTATTCGCCGACCAACCGGTATAGTGGTTAAAGTGTTAGCCTCTAGATAGGAAGGTTCCGGGTGTAGAGGAATGGTGTAGAGGCGGCTGGTGCACATGTAATCTGTCGTGACCGAAAGTCTTCACGTGGTGTTGGTGTGGACGTTTGGAGAGTGGTGGTGCCAGCTCAGGGGTTGCTTAGTCATCTGACCGTGATTCAATATTTCTAGGTGTTGTCCTCGGATCTTTCCCTTAAGGCAGTGGTCCCCAACCCCCGGGCCGGTACCGGTCCGTGGATCAAATGGTACCGGGCCGTCCAAGAAATATTAAATTATTTCCATTTTATTTACTTTGGTGTATTTATCTCGGGTTTGTGCGGTTCTAATCTATGAAATGTCCACTCAAATTAGAAGGTGGTAAATCAGAACTTGAAATTTGTTCTGTTACTAGAGCTTCAATTATGATTTCTGAATTCTGTATGTCTCTATTTTCTAATTTTGAGAAATGTGTTAACTGTTTTCAAGTTGGCAGACAAAGTAGCTGCATTTAAATCCAAACTCAAGCTGTGAGGACGGCGCGTGAATTGAGGCATTTTGGACATGTTTCAGACATTAGCGGGGATTTTAGGCGAGACTGAGCCTAAACATTCATTCTCCTAGTTGGTGCACGATCACCTGTCTTTGATTTTAAAAGAGTTCGAGCGCTTCGTGGGTTTATTGTGGTTGGGAAACTATTTTATTGATTTAGCGTTCTAGTTAGTTATAAAATGTTAAATCACATTATATTCATTTTTTGGTGTAACTGTATTTTATTTTGAAGGCATATTTAAATCCAATTAAATTAAAATTATTAAATCAAAACAATCTAAAATATAAACAATCATCTGTTGAAATTGATACAATTTTATCGAGTGGTATATGACATTTATACAAGCATTCAATGACAGCATTTAAATATCCTCACCACGTGATTGACCTTTCAGTGACAATCCTTACAGTTCTTTAGGACCCGAAGACGAAATAAATCGAACAAAACGTGAAATGTGCGCCGTGTTCTTTGTGTCACAAGATTCTTCAACTGCTATATATAAAGCTGAAACCAATTTAACATCTTCAGTTAGGCGATTGGTTATATTTTTCAGACATTTTGAAAGTTCTGTCCTTTACTATTTGAGCAACTAACTTTTTTTTAAAGAATTTCAGTCTTGTTCTTAAAATCCTGGAATATAGATCTTCGGATGCATTTATAAACAACTTCTAATGTATTTACCGTCTAATCATCCATAATTTCCAATAAAGGCTGCAATATTTACATTGTTGTCCATTGCATCCAAGAATTAAATACAGAACTTGATTTTTCACCAATCTTCTGAAGTTCAACTGCTTTCTTCCTCGTATCACCGGCATTTAGTTGAAATCGATTCGAGGCAGACCCGCACTCATGTGGCTAAAAAGCCGCGGTTTGCCGACCGCTACACTAAGCGACGATATTCAGTTTCAAATGCAATAAGATTAATTAAATACAAGCATACGAGTATCGACAAAAACAATTCGTGAAACATCGTTTTTTTGCCTTGCAACTAGACATAACCCCTTAATTCAAATGTTACAAGGAATTCAATATCTTCCAGATTGAAGCTTTCACGTAGATACAGGAATAACCATGACTATGTATAAAGATACCCATGTATAAAGTTTAAAATGTTTACAATAACCCCATTTCCCGCTTTACTTTCAAAAAACTTAAATTTAACAATCTGTATAAATAAAGAGTTTGCTCATTGAATATTTTCAGCTCATTTAATGGTAATGGTAATTTTAGTTAAC